>JAKKIB010000174.1:20185000-20795000 GCA_023089585.1 Melophagus ovinus | reverse complement strand
ATATTATAGTATATGTATATGTATATGTATATGTATATGTATTGTATAGTATATGTATAATGTATATGTATATGTATATGTATATGTATATGATATATATGTATATGTATATGTATATGTAATATGTATATGTATATGTAATGTATATGTATATGTATATGTATATGTATATGTATATGTATATGTATATTTATATGTATATGTATATGTATATGTATATGTATATGTATATGTATTGTATATGTATATGTATTATGTATATGTATATGTATATGTATATGTATATGTATATGTATATGTATATGTATATGTATATGTAGTATGTATATGTATATGTATATGTATATGTTATGTATATGTATATGTATATGTATATGTATATGTATATGTATATGTATATGTATATGTATATGTATATGATATGTATAGTTATGTATATGTATATGTAATATGTATTATTGTATATGTATATGTATATTATATGTATATGTATATGTATATGTATATGTATATGTATATGTATTAAAATGAATTATATGTAATGTTATGTATATGTATATGAATGTAATTTTATGTATATGTATATTTAAGTTATAAATGTTAAGTAAGTAATATTGTATAGTATAGTAATTATATGTAAATTTATGTAAATAGTATATTATAGTATTGTATAGTATATGTATATGTATTATTGTTTAGAATGTATATGATATTAATATGTTATTAATAATGTATATTTATATGTATATAAATGTATAATGTTATGAATGTTAGTATGTATATGTATAGATTGTATATATATTTATAAGTATGTAAGTATATGTATATGTGTATATGTATATCTATATTGTTATATTATGAATGTTAATGTATATGATAACTAAGCATTATATATTCATTGTACATAATTAAAATTTAATATTAATAAATATTCAGTATTTAATTATCAAGATGACAAAATTTAATGTTAATCGAATAAAATGTAAGAAAATTGTTAAAACAAAAAAATATAACGAATGCAATTTATTATATAATATAAAAAAATTATATAATATAAGTATAGAATCTTAGATTTTCAGCCATTATTAGTGAAATCTTGAGATAGAAATTTCTTGAATAATTAAGTCATATCAAACAATTTAATATTTTGTCATTAATCTAAAGCTCATAAGTTGAAAACTTACAAAAATTTAATAAGCAAATCATTATTGAAAATTACTTGGCAATTATAGAAATGTTATTTTTTTTTTATTTATTTTATATGTAAAGAATCATTACTCTTTAGGTAAACATTTTAATAATTAAAATAAAATTTCTTTAATTTGGTTTCAAGCTTAATGGCATAAAATATTCAAAAGTATGCATTCCAAGTGACTATAACAAACCATAAGTTGTAGGAGAAAAAGAAAAGTTCAGCAAATTTATTTTATTTCATGATAATTCTGAAAATATATCAAAATTTATTTAGGGAAATAATTTTAAAAAGTAATTCTTATTGAATTATTATTATTGTGAATTCTTCTTTTTGATACAAATGGTTTAAGGTTTAATCAATCTTTCCTTGACAAAAGGATACATGTTAACAATATTTGAAATGAAATATTAATAATAATGATGAGCTGCCATAGAACTTCATATCTCTATAACTGGATATTATTACATGGCTATAACTCTTCTTAGTATGTTTTCGAATTTCTATTAATTTTTTTTCTTTAATTATTTTTTCTTTTAATTTGTTTATTAAAAATCTCATTGCATGGCATTTTTCATACATTAAGTGACATCAGTTACGCTTTTAATAGACCCTTTGATTCATTCATTAATTCATTCATTCATTCATTCATTAATTCATTTATTCAGTGAGTCAGTCAGTCATTCATTGCGTCTTATATTGATATTAAAACCTTTGTATAATGTTTTTTTATATAAATTAATAATGCATGTGTGTTTGTGCTGTGTATGTATGTGCATGTGCGCATTTTATTAATTTATGTATAATTTTAATGTAACAATTGTAATTTTGTAATTGTAGAGCATCTGTGCTCAAACTGATGTTTATTTATTAATTTTAATTAAATTTATAACATACAATTTCCACATAAAAGAAAAACAAAGAAAAATCATAGTGTTTTTAAGGTATTTATCATTAGGCCCCTTAAAATCGAATAGAAAGCACTTTACAAGATAAGACTGACAAAAAAAAATCAATTATAGCAAAAAAAATTTCTTTTTTTTTTTTACAATTTTAAAATCTTTGAATCTGATATGCTAAGCTTTAAATCAAGAGTCATCAAAAGAGTTTTTGATGTAACTAAATTTATTAGTTTACAAGGCATTACTTAAGAGATTTTATGAAGCCATTGGCATAATTTTTCCAATCTAATATAAAGAAAGTATTTTTTAGAAGAGAAAATCTTTCATAATTTGTACCAGGCAAACGGGCTTGCCACAAAATATTATAAAAATGTAAATTGAATTGGCATTTTTCATTTACTATGGCTTCTTCTAAATTAATTGTAGCTTCTACCTGTAATTTAATATTTTTTATATGAAAGCAAAAAGAGTCTGAAACTTTCAAGCAAAGCAAAAAGCAAACCTACGATCAAATTAGTTCGATATGCCAAAAGTCATTGCTTTTGCTTTAATTAGTTTTAGGGAAATAAAAATTTGTATAAAATTTGTTTAGTGTAGCATATTAATCAATAAAATTCCATAACAATTTACATACAAGAAAAGGTAACTAAAGTAAACTTTATTTTGTATTTTGTTTGTTTTACTTACATTTGTACAAAATTTAATATGATCATTAGAACAAATCATAATAAAAGAATGATGTACATTTATATATAAGTATGTGTGTATGTATGTATGTATGTATGTATGCATCTATATATTATTTATATAAATATAAATTTATTTATGTCAATGGTGATAGGTTTGTGTATTATGCTGTAAACAATTACTAAATGTTGATTTACTTTCATATTTTATTTTGCTAACGTAACAGATGTGACATTTACATTTATACATACTTATTCAAGCACAAATATATGCTAGCACATTTTTAGTGTGACAATGGTGATAATGAATCCGTCAGTGTCATTTACCAAAAAAAAAAAAAAAAAAAAAAAAAAAAAAAAAAGTAAACATGGAGAAAAGAAAACAGACAAATACTGAACATTAATATCGTTCAAATGGTAAATGATAAACGAAATAAGAGCTTTGTACGTTTTGTATCTGTTATATTTATATATTATTTATTTGTTTATGTATGCGTGTGTGTGTGTGTGTGTATTTGTGTGTGTTTAAATAAGTGATAAACAAAATGAAAAATATTGAATGTAATTTTGCTTTTTTGTTGTTATTTTTTGAATGTCAAGGGAGATGAGAGAGAGATAGATAAGTGATAGAATTTATTTTAATATTTGACATTTCCATACAATTTTGTATTAATTTCTTTTAGCTTTTTGTAAACATTTCCATTCAAAAGTTAATTTGTTAAATTAATTTAAACTTCTGTAAATTTTGAAATAAGCTTTATAAATGTAATAATTTCTTCTTCTTTTTGTTCTTTCTTCTTCTATAAATGATGCTCCATTTCAAAAAAGGTGTCAAAAATTCATTAGATATTATAAGTCATAATTATTATAACTATAAAAGTCCTTTGTTGTATCCATTTATCCATATAAAAAAGTTGCCTTCTTTCCAGTGACATTTTTTAATGAAACATAGCAAAATCATTAAACTTTTCAACTTTATTTTTAAAAATCATTTTCCAGATCATAAGTTGGCGTGAAAAATTATGGACCATATTGGTGCTTCATATGAAACACCTCAATCATATCAAGTCCTTACTTAATGTACTCAAAATCATATTCTATAGAGAGCTGTTTCGCAAGAGGTCTCAAGTGAACCATGTTTTTTAAATCGATTTAAACACGCCTGTTCTATCCAAATGCAAAATTTTTATATCTAAAAAACCGAAAAATATTTTGATCTAACAATAAATGCCATTAAAAAAAACAAGGCCAGTATAAAGACATTCAAAATTTTGAAATAAATTGAACAAGAAAATGGCCTTAAATAAATCTAGATCTAAAACTAAATTTATTCACTTTCAATTCCTAGAATTGTTTCTGATCTTATTAAATAAAAGTAGTTTTATTAAAGGTTGTTTTCACTTTCAATAGATCGATATTTTTACCCCTACTTTTTATAATTTTCTTTTGCCCATTATGATTATTGATAAAATTGTTACAAAAAAGTATAATATTTTTCATATTGTTCAAAATCTAACTTTCACTTTATTTATAAAATTATTTTTCTCTCTCACACACTATCTCTCTCCCTTATTCGTCTTCTCTTTATTTATGTGTCTTGTATTCTACGATATTAGTCCTCTAATTTTTCTTGTTGGTCTTTTTGTTCTTCTTCTTATTTGTAAAACAATAAATTAAATGGTCCATTAAGCAATTGGGTGACACCTAAAGATCCTTGAGATAATTTTGTTTTTTTTTTTTTTTGAAACACTTTTGTCATTACTTCATGTTACTTCTGACTTGTTGAAGTACTTTATGAATAAAATAATGAATGACAAAGAGTTATATATATATATATATATATATAAAGGCAATGACAGAGAGAGTGAAAGAGAGAGAAAAGAAAAAGGAAGACATAGTTATGTATAGTTTTTTCTTTTATTTTTTTATTGCTCTACTTTCTTTTCAATACAAAAATATGAAGAGATATCAAGTTATACTTTTCTTTTAGTCTCTATCTCTTTTGCTTCTCTTTCTGTTTCTTTCAAACTCTTTTCATTTCTTTATCTCTTTAATGTCCTTTTAATTTATTTCAATTTTATTTTCATCCTGGTCTTTTTTTTCAATATATTGATTCTTTTCTTTTTACAGATTAATAACCATCAACAGTAAATTGATTATTTTATAGAGAACTAAGAAAAAAAGATGATAGGGAAAGGAAGGAGTACAAGAATACACATAAATAAATGAAATGAATAATCAATGATGCAACATAGAAATCATATTAAAATATTAAACAATCAAAAAATCGAATTATCGCAAATCATTCATTGTTACTTATACGATTCTTCATCTCTTGTTAAACTCATTTCTTTAATGGGTACCGCATGCAATGAAAAATATAATAAATGAACAAACTATATTTGGTTGAGGCCAAATTTTGGATACGCACCACCCAAACATTATGACTTTATGATACAGAGCCTACTTCAAGCAAATAAGAAAATTATATTTAGTAAATCATGACCGAGACAGTTCTGGGTATGTTTTTGTACAGACAGACAATATGCAGTTATAGTCTCTACTATTCCGGATAGACATAGCCGATTTGTACATATTTTTTGTGTACATTGTAGAAAAATGGCCTTAAAGTTTGTAGAAAATTTTAGCTTTCTATTTGTTTTAAGAAAAGCTAGAAATTTTAATTTAAAAATTCAGAGGTTATCTCAATGTACTTGGCATTGTGGGCATGTCCGTTGGCCGATTTGATCCATTTTTAATAACAACTTGTCTGCAAAAACTGCCAATGTTTCTGCCAAATTTGAAATCGATTTCTCTTTTTTTGTGACCGAGAGAATGCTAATAACAAGCGGATAGATGGACTAATGGGCAGACGCACAGACAAAAATGTCTAAATCGATACGAAACTTGATGCTGATCAAGGTATGAGATCTAAGATATCTGACGCTCTCTTTTGAGCTTTACAAACGTAATGATTAACGCACCATTCCAACCTCGGAATGGTGCGTATAAAGATATGTCACTCTGCATAATTATTCTATAGGCGTTGTATATCAAGGTACTTAATACAAAATGAACCAATCTTTGCTTGAAAAAACAAAAATTGTTCTTATTTTACACTGCACTGTGGGCGCGTCCTTTGACCGCTTTTACCTACTTTTAATATAAACTTTGGATGCAACAATTTTCAATATTCCTGCCGAATTTGCGTTCGATACCTTGATTTTTACAATCAGAAGCATATTAGAAATTTATAGACAGATGGACATACAAACATATCTAAGTCGATTCAGATTTTACTGATTTGAGTTAAGTTCTTCCCAAAAAAATCTATTCTTGATTCTTTTCGCGCTTCTTTCTAAATATTACAATTTATTAATTAATTATGAGAAAATGAGAATACCCACAATTTCTGGATGATGGGCGTTAGAATATTTATATATTTTCCCGATACTTTACAAATGTCTACCCTTAAACGGGCTTTAAAAAGGTGTAGTGTTATTGTTAAGGTCAAAGAAATAAGAATGTTGCAGTTTATTTATTTCTCTTCTTCGATTTAATTTAAATTTATTTAGATAGGTCATTTAGATAGGTCCTATGGATAAAAATCAAAATTATTATACGATTGTTGCTTCATAAAAATGTTTATTCCAGAAATAAAAGACTACTCTGTATAAATCTTCAATAATTCAATGGCGCACAATGAGAGCAATATTTTATATTCAATTGATTTGTGATTGATCAAAAAATATAAAAAATTCTAATTTATTATAAATAGTTTCAATATTTCAAGACGAAACAATATAAAATAGAATATAGAATATTAATAAATCAACAATCACTGGCCACAATATTTTATCAACTTCTTATATTATTGTTGTTTAAATATTTTGTACTTTTATAATCTACCAGTAATCATTGAGCGTGTTTTATTAGATAGAAAAATTCAGGAAAAACGTAAAAATTGTTTTGTATTTTTAGTTGGAAAATACTAAAATAAGGACGTGCAATATATCAAAGCAATATACAATGAAATATATATAAAAGTCATGAGAAATTGATGCCACTTATAAATTTATTGCTAGAAGAGAGTTTTTTTCTTTGCTTTTTTTTTCTAAAGTAACCGATATTCTTATACGCACTATTTTTTTTTTGTTTTTTTTTTTTTTTTTGTTAAACCTCATCCGTCTTCCAATTCAACCAAACTAATCATTCATCTTTCTACACTTTCAAGTTGTCTTATATTACAAAATTATATCACGTTTTTTCGGTTTTTTTTTTATTTCTACAAACTATTTGTCTACCTGTCATTTTGAAAGTTACTTTGTTCGCCCTACAACTTCTATTAGTTATTGTGCACGATAGATAAAGTTTTTTGACTTGTTGTATAAGAAAAGCACATTGAGTTGGCCAAAGGGCCTTGCCTTTGGCCGTTGCCTTAACTGAAAATAAATTTGCATTCTCGCTTGATTTAATGCTCGAGTTTCAATTCTAAATCCTGAAAGTAAGCCCAAGTGAAGCGTTAGAGTCTCAAGCGTAAATTAGTTCTGAAGGGTGATAACGTTGATGGGCGAATCAGCATTAGATATAACTTCAAGGAAAATGCACTGAAACTTTAAATTACCAACAGAATTATAATGATTCAAAATTCCCAGTTATATTAAAACGCAAGGAACTTTGTCTTTTTATATAACAAATATTGATATATATATATATCCAGTTGTATCTTAAGCTTTCAATTATCATCATCAATACTTCTTTTAAAATGTTCGATTCAAATTAGGGTTTTTAATGGTGCCGCTCGATCTACTAAACTAGTTTTTCTTCATCCCTAATCTTCCTCTCTTCTTTTCTGCTGTATATTTTGTCAAGGAGAAGGAATGCAGTTACCATTAAAATTTGACAGATAAAATTCCCGTATTTCTTTGGTTGTCAAAACATTCAATATTAACGATAAGAAGTTTCATTTCATTTCAATCTTTCTTCCTTATTTTATTTTATTTTTTTGCTCATTCTTCCTTCATTTTTGTTGCCCTACACCACTTTTGGTGGAGGGTAAGTACATGCAGATGTTTGATGTTTGTAAATAAAATTTATCACTCCCTGATTTAATTTAAGCCTGCCTGTCCATCTGATGTCAGTTCATGTAAATTTGTTATCAAGCTATACGACATAATTTTATAAATACTTTAATGAAATTTGGCACACAAAACCAACTCTATTGAAAATGGTTAAAATTGGACCATTTTTCCTGCCACGCCCATTATAACACCTTTCTTTAAAATAGTCTTTATATGGACAAAAACTTTAATTTAAATTATATTTTAGCGTAAATTGGTGTTGCAGTGTATTTTAACATAGAAAGCTTATGTACCAAATTTACTCCAGGTAGATCTATTTTTACGACTACTTTTCATAGACCGCTTTTCTTAAAAAGGCCTTTATATGGTAAGAACTTTAATTCTGAATATATTTTAACGAAAATTAGCACTTTTTTCTATTGAGACATAAAATATATGTATATTAAATTTGCTCCAGATAGATCCATTTTTTGAACCCCCTCTCATAGAAAGAATTTTTCAAATAATT
This sequence comes from Melophagus ovinus, assembly GCA_023089585.1. Classification (NCBI taxonomy): domain Eukaryota; kingdom Metazoa; phylum Arthropoda; class Insecta; order Diptera; family Hippoboscidae; genus Melophagus; species Melophagus ovinus. The sequence goes on along the minus strand of JAKKIB010000174.1, from coordinate 20,786,631 downwards.
GAGAAATTACAATTTATTTAATTTTGTTGGCCTTTAATTCGCTTAATTGACTTGAATTACATTAATAAAAGTGGTGTAGGGTATTTAAAAGTGTGCCTCAACCAACTATAAAATTCTTCCTTTTGATTCCTTTCTTCCTTTTGTTTTGATTGTATGTTTTTTGCTTGACGCATATTAAACCTTATCAACTTTTTAAGTTAACATGTTTATTTATTTCTGGTTTTTTGTTATGATATTTTTGGCATCGCATCCTTTCATGGTTTTTTGGAAAGGAAGATTTTTATATTAATATAAAATGCAGGAAAAAAAAGGCGAAATATAAATAAATTTGTAATAATTTATGAAAATATTCTCTTTCAGTTTCTTTTACAAAATTTTATAATTAAAATTAATGGTTGTGTTGTGCTGAACCGATTTCATTTCTATACAAATGATTAATTGAAATAATTGTATACACTGATCATTTTTTAAACATAAAAAGAAAAATTATTTCAATAAAAAGTTCAAATAGTTTAAATGAGCTGTCAGAAATTTACAATTTTGTATACGTGGCCAATAACTTTGTTATTTAAATATGTGGCCAATAAAATCAAGCAAAAATAAAATTATTTCAAACAAAAACCCTGAAAATGAAAAATCTTTTAAAGTCTATTTAAGTGGAAAACTGCAAAATAAATAAAAATATGTTTTCCAAGAATCGGCCTATAAATTTTCATCAATGATTTCATTTGTGAATGATTTTATTTATAAAAACTTTTTCTATGCCAACGAAATTCAATGGCCATGCTGAGCACTTTTGAAATTCCACTCCTTGAGAACTTTAAACAATTATTACCAATATTTGACCAATTTTTCATTTCAGATCATCTTTCTGAAATGACTTTCTTCCCAAGAATAATTTTCTTGAAAATTGCTTAATGTTAGCGAATTTTGCGGTATAAAAAATTCGGAAATTTAGAAGTTTAACTTCTATTTATAGATCAAATTGATCTATATATACAATTTCCAATAGTTGCAATTCAAAGATGAAGAGAAATATAAAAATTTATATAGAAATAAATTTAAACGAATCATATCAAAAAAAGTGCATTTTACATTTTATTTTAGTATGAATTGTTGTTTTTAATGTTGTATTAACATTTTCAACACTTCATGGAGATTGATTTTATTTTTCAAATTTTCTGTTTACTTTTCAACCGTTTTTTTCTATTTTTGTTGTTTTTATTTTTTCATATTGTCTATTTGTTCTTTTTTTTTTATTTTTTTTTTTTTTTGGTTCCTTTTCAATACAACATTTGTAACCACTTGAGCATTGAAAATGTTTAGTATTTCCCTTTAAGCCGAAATGTAAAATGAATAGCAGGTTAAAATGGATAAAATGGAAATGAGCAATATAGAAGTGGTAACAGAAAATAAAACCAAAATAAACCAAACACAAATGAAGGCAGGTTTCGCCAAGCAAAGCAAAAGTCGATCATTAAGTACCTTCATATGAATAAATAAAAAAAAAAAGAAAGCAAAAATAAAATCATATGGAAATTATATGAAATAGAATCAAGAAAAAGTTAGAGCCGCTGTAATGCAAACTTGACAAACAGAGATTCATTTTAAAACATTCAACATGTTGATAAGGATTTTCAAATTTTCAGTGAAAAAGTTTTTTATAGATTTTTTCAAATAAAATCTTCTTAAAATGGCATTTTAAGAAAAATTCTTGCAAATACAATCTTGCATTATTTCTTTAATATTTATTTTTATATACCAAAATTTTCTCAAAATATCTACTTCAATCGAAAGCATTTAGTTTTAACACTTCAAACTAATGTGAAATGTATCGAGTTGAATGAAGAAACTATTTCAACCACAAAGTCCTCATCATTATCGTACACTACAAGTTTAAAATAAAACAAATTTCCATACAAATGTATTATATGCAAAGAGCATAATTATTGTAACATAAAGACCCTGGAGACCTAAACAATACATATAGATCTAAATATGATAATAAAAAGTTCCGGGAATTCTTTCTTTTCTTTTTCATTAAAAAAATATTAATGCAACATTTAAGGAAAATCTATCACATTAACACCCTGAACCATAATTTAGAAAACTAATTAACCATTTGTTAGAAAGAGGATAATTTAGAACAAGTAAGAAAATTATATTTAGCTGATGCGAAATCTTGAATACCCGCCACTCGTAATATCATAGTATTGCGATTCAGAGCCTGTTTCGGTTTCTTCAATAGCAGACAGAAAACGTCAATAGAAAACTTGAAAATTTGGTGTAGGCCTGGACAATTAACATTTAAAAATATGACAATTTAACATTTAACAATTAATAATTTAAGCAAAATTCGTAGACCTATTAGCCTTACTATTTGTACAAAATTTCAGCTTTGTCTTTTTCTGTTTCCTTAAAAAAACTGAGATGTTCCCAGTTTTTGTTGCATTGTAGTTGTATCTTTTGCCTATTTTCAATAACAATCTGCCTTCAAACACTTTCCATGTTCCTAGCAAATTTGAGATCATTATATCCTTTCTGGCAAGCAGGTTTTAACAATATACGGATAGATGGATAGACTGATAGACATGTCTAAATCGATTCAGAATTTGATGCTAATTATGGATCTCTGTAGGATCTCTGATGCTTTCTTTTGGGCTACACAAACATAATGACAAAATGTATACACTTTCAACTTCGAAAATTCTATGTAAAAAGAGAGCAAGTGAACACATGGACCATATAAAAGCGGTCATTTCTCGATTTTATATGCGTAATGAAAATTTTTACTTTTTATGTAAATAGATTTAATGAAATGATATAAATATCTTAAAGCTTTTATAGAGTGTAGAGGAATATTTAAGATTACAGTAAAATGTATTTTCTGAACAACATGAAACAATTTGTTTCATGAATGAAACAAAGACTGAGAGAATGAATTTTTAACTGTTTGATAAAAATTCATTCTTCATCCTTCACTCATAATCATTTATCTGTTTTATTGCTCATTTTATCAATATTTTTCATTTTTTTTTTTATTATTATTATCTTAATCTCTTTAGTTATATTCGGAAAAGTTCAAACCTCGAGGGCAAATAGAATGGTCAGATTGAATAAAATATTTAAAGGGCCTTTTTCTTTTAGTGTGGGCATGATTACAAATGATAGGCCAAATGAATGAAAAATGAGAGAGAGAAAGAAACGCTTAGCGAAAACATTTTGGAAATTTTGAAAATAAAAATTATAAAAAAAAGGGCGTGATAACTTTTTCTATTCATTGTATGACTAATTTTTCAAAACTTCAATAAGAAATTCTAAAAATTTCTGGCTCTATCATCTTGACCATATTAAGTAGCCATTGGAAGGCATTAACAATCTATGAATATCATGGTAAAAAAAAAATCAATTAACAAAGAGGAACAAGTGAGATCATTCAGTATCGCATATCAGAATAACATTTAAGTCCACACTTTCCTTTAATTTAAATAAAATGTTAAAGATGAAAAGATCTAAGTTCTAATTCGAAATGGGCAAATTAAGAATGGAGAACTAAAAAATCGTATGATTTAGTCCAAATTTCTATATCAAAAATATTACTTTTTCCAAAAAAACAAACAACTTCTATCTCAACTGTATAATGATGGATGAATGGACAGAGTAACACTTACAAAACATTTCCAATAGATTAAATTTGTAGATGAAAATATTACGATATAAAAAATTTCATTAAAATAACTTAAAAATTTCAATGTGCAAAATGATGCACAAAAATATATGTTAAACGATTTTAGAAAGCCAAATTAATCAACAAACTTAAATCGATAGAATCAAATTTGTAAATATCTCAAGAATTTCTCGTTGCTTACATAAAACTTGTTTTATACAAATTTAATCAACCCTACATTTACTTAGGTATAAAATTTACAAAAAAAAAAAAATTAAAACACTTTGTTTCATTTTAAATGTTTCAATTTTAGGCGCGAAATATGTAGATGTATAAACACTACATCGAAAATATGCCCACTAGATATTTTATTGTAAGGAATGTCCATTCACTTTTATTTATTCTCACTTCTCTGTTCATGGTCTGTTGGTATTGTTGGTTTGATTTAATTTGATTTGATTTGATATGATTTTGGTATCTGTAAAATTTGGAATTTTCATTTGGATCTTGGTTATTCACTTCTTTGCCTTTTCCATTGCATTTTGTTTCATTTGGCTTTAATTTTCTCTTTGATTGTTTCACACCATTTGCCACATTAAACTGAATATACTTATGAGACGGACTGGCTGACTAACTAACTAACTCCACCAGCCAACTTTCATTAGTTGGCACTTTTCTTTTCGTTTTTTTTTTCATTGGTGTTAGTGTTGCCATTTCCGTTTTCCGGTTTTTAGCCATAGAGTCTGCTATTATTGTTACCATTTATTATTATTGTTGTTGTGCGTTCGTTCATTGTTACACTTTAAGGTTTACTTCTTTGCCATGCCATGCGTTATGCAAATATTCGATTTCGTATATTAAATAACCAAAAAAAAAAAAAACAATTTGAAGTAACAACAGAAAAAGTATCTAAACTGAACGAAAGAGAAAATGATGTAAAAATGCTATGAAAAAGACGAAGAATGTAAAAGAATTAATGTAAAATCCAAAATCAAAAAGAAAACAAGAAATTTGATTTTTGGACATTTTCTATTTCTCTATATTTAACTTTCTTTCTCTCTTACACATACTTTCCTACATTTAACCAATTTTCATTTCTGAGTCTTTAATAGTGAAAACGAAATAGAAATCTATAGTACTCAGAAAGAATTGATTTAAAATTGTTATACAAATTGTCATGGAAAATTAAATGAAGATTTAAATGAAGTGCAGGAAGGAGCACTATTCTAATCTTTGTACGTTTCAAATCGTCCACAAATTAAGAATATAAAATTTTGTTTGGTTTCTTGTTCTTGTTTCGGTTTTTTTTCCTTACCCCCCCCCCCCCTCCGATTTTAAGGTTATAGAAAACCAGAAAAAAGAAATAAATAAGAAAAATTCTAACACAAATAAAACGAATCATTCACAAAAGAAAAATATACGCCTTTAACATAGAACTGTTGAACTTTTCTGTTAAAATTTTTTTTTTACTTTTTATTCTTTCCTCACTTTTAATCTTGTCAATACAAATGCTTAAGGGCATTAATTTAACTATTTTATATGGCAAAATGTGATTTATAATGAACAAATAGATACGTAAATCGATCAACCGATCAAAAGTCTATTAGCCCATATATTCATATTTTTTTTATTTACAAAGTACATGATGACAATTTTAAAGGAAGTACATTTGCAGTGAGTGTTTTACATGCATACCTGCCGTGAAGGCTCAAATGCATGGTACACAAACGTACATATGATCTGTAGCGTTGGTAGACACGTCACACAGGGTGCATGCTACCGTCACGACTAGCTTCCAATTTAAAACCTGTATTGCACCTTATATACATGGCTTAATCTTTGGTATCTAGATTCGGAGCCTTCCTATTACCCCTAGGTTTAACTTAAATTAGCCCGATAAACCTACCCGGCTACCCATTTTATTTGGGAAATGGGACCCTGCACAACAAGCATATATATGTTTGAACGAGCAACGCCCCCGATGTGGGCACCACAACCCCCACTAAGCCAACCTCGATATCACCACATATGGTCATATTAAAACTGATCCCGTGGCACCAAAATAAATCTTTGGATCTGACCTCGTGACTCATGATGCCCCCTGATGGCCGGCATCACCAACGACCATCTCATGAGCCACTCCTAGTTAAGCAGGTTCTTCTCGGGACTGGTTGCCCGCTTGTAAGGAAGCACAGAGCAGTAAATAAAACGCCTCTTTGATTCTGATAAAAAAAAAATTTAATTTAAATATTTTAACAATACAAAAGTCGAAGGCCTCTGAATTCAGCCATTTAATGCCATCTCTATTATTTAACTTAAAATGTTACCATTATTAAGATTTATCAAAGAATTGTGATCTGTGAGTTCATTTGTGATGGTCAAAAAAATTACTTGATGTATAAAAAGTTATCAGATCACTCCATTTTCTTCAATTTTCTTTCAAATGTGTGAAAATTTTCAATGCATATAAATTCGTAAGATTTTAAATTCTCAATCAACTGAAAGTTCTACACTTTTTTCACATATTTTGGACTAAACTTTAATTTTAAGTTGTTAAGTCATGAAAAAAAAAATTGAAAATCTTTCTTTATGATTAAATGACATTAATTTAAATCACGTTGTTTCACATTTTTGAAAATCTGCTTCACACAAAAAGTTGTAAAGCTAAAGTTTTTCAAAGTTGTAAAGCGTTTCATATAATAAAGTGAATAATGATCTGTCCAAATTGAAGTTATGTCATATCAAAGAGTCGATTAAAATCAATTAAGCAATTTAGAAGTGTTTCAATTAGAGCTAAAGGGCAAAATGATTGAATGAAGAAATGAAGAATGCCAAATCCATATAAAGCAAAGCAAAACTCTACTAAACTTAATTTTACACATAAAAATATAATATAGATATATGTAGATATATGTATGTATGTACAAACATTAGAATGATTCAGACTCATATCCAAAAAGATTCCTAAAACTTTTTATTATCTTACATTTAGCATTATAACAATTAGATGGACTTTTTCTTTTATTGTTTGCATTCTTGTAGTCTCAACTTAATTATCTCGTATAGATGTTTGTTTATATGGATAATTGTTAGGAAAAACATTTTTATATAATTTTCAAAATAATTGTGTTATTTCATTTCTTTTCATTTCATTTATTTTCATTTTTATTACCTTTCCTTATGTTGAGTCTTCTACATATTTTTAAATGAACAAAATTTGTAAATCAAATACATTAAAATAAATTGAAATTATCCTGTGTATAAATGTTGAGGTTAAAGTTGAATGTTGAAGCATTTGTAACATAAAACAAAAAGCTTCAGACAAGCTTTAAAAATGGAAATTATGTTTAAACGGAAGTGACGTAGCTTTGTTTTTTATTAGCATACTTCTATCAGCCCTAAACCAAAGGCCATATTTTGTTGAAATTTTATAAGCTCATTCGAAATTCTTTTAAACAGGTTTGCTAAATAAATTTACACTAAAATATACCGCACTTTCAAGTCTTTTTGTTTGTTTTTTCTTTTTTTTTTTTTTTTTTTGGTTTATGTCTCACGCGATATAAATCCCTCACATTCAAATAATTTAAATATAATATAAAGCTTTCTGCTTGAGTGTATAACAAAGATTTAGCCACAATCAAATATATTTCATTTAACTTTCTTACTTATTTCTATTTAAAAGAGACGAGAAGAAAACAGTTGGTCAGATGAGAGTTGGAATCTTTATTTAATGATAATAAGTACACATGTTGTGAATATTGAATGGATAAAACTTGATCTATACAATTTACTCTTATGGCTTATTGAGAGCTTAGCTTGCTTTGCTTTGCTTCGTTCGTTCAATTAAATGGGAATTGTTTCTTTATTTGTTTATTTGGGGAGCGAAAACCACAAAATGTTTTAGAAAGATATACAATTTCATTTAAACATGCGTTTTCATACATCAACTATTTAAGTTTTAACACACGTATATGAAATAATCATTTACGTAATGAGTTCAGCAAACGTTAAACTTACTTGAAACGTTTTTGTGCCTAAAATCAATAAAATAAATAAAATTAATAAAAAGTGAAGAGTTTTTTGTTGAATTGATGAACGATTGGTCATACAAAAGAAAAAAAGCTTAAAACAAATTCAGACAATGATTCAGAAACGATTGGTATAGAAAAGCCCCAGATAAATAACTCAAGTAAAGCGTTATAAAATTTCAATATTTCAAGTGTTGTTTTAAATAATACAAAGAATTGAATTCATATGAATTTAAGGGAAATTCTTATGCGCCAATTTGATCTAAATTTTACAACGTTTAATTTATAATAATAACAAATTATTTTTCTTTAATAATTACTCTCGAAATTTTTATTGTTTCAGATTAAATGCGTTTCTTTTCCATAGATTTTTTTTAAAGCAGCTAAAATAGTTAAATGGATGAATAGACGTCATGAGAAACGGATTAATTTAAAGCATTTGATGCAATAAAAGTCCATCCACATTCATTTGATTGAAGTCAACAAAAATACTGACTTTATACTTTGAAACATTGACTTTAGAGGGATCACGGGGCGTATGAGTGACTTATATGAGTTTAAGTTGGAAGTCTACACTTCAGCCAAACTCATTTTAAACCGCTTCAGTTTTTAATATAAACTCTTTCAATACCACTCTCTTTTATATTTATTTAATTATTAAATTAATTTCAATTTAATTTTTTTAATTTAAAAATTTATGCAAAAAGAGCTCTAATAATGTTAGAATACTTTCTAAAATTTAAACCAAAATTCAATATTTTGGTTTGAATTTATTTTTGATTATATATATTAGGTCGTTTCGTAAATCAGTTTTCTTCATATTCTCGATTATAATACAAATAATAAAGAGAAAATAAATCAATGATATGGAAAATTAAATATGACCAAGCGCTCATGAAAAAACTACTTTATAAATTTTCATTCAAGCAATTTTAAGGTTGTTAAAAAAAAAGACTAAATTTTAAATTTGTTTAAAGCAAGAAACGAAATAACTTTCGAAGCGTTTTAATCTATAAGTACAATAACAACTACAACAATAATGGTTATAATAAAATTTCCACAAGAATTCTAATTACAAAATAGTGCAATACAAATGAACGCCGCCATTAGCCGCGCTTCTTATAACACTTTTAACCAAAATAAATGAAAATGAAAATATTGTACTTTAGACAACAACGACTGTCGCGTGCCGTGCCATGCTTTTTAAGTTATTTAAACTGTAAAAGTTTTGAGACAAATTCAAATTTGTTAAGAACTTTTCCATGCAAAATTTGGAAAGGTTTAAATTTTTTGCATAATATCTAAATTTAATTGATATTCATTCAAAAATCGCTCAAGATCCTGAAAAGTTCTTATATCATTGAAAAAGGTATTTAGATATAAAAAATAACAACAAAACGCAATTTACATAATGAAAAAGTGTAATACACTTAACTTTTTTTATAAAAGACTATTTTTTATGAAAGGAAAAACTTTTATTGGATCCACAAATATGTGCTTATTTTTCTTTTAAATGGCGTCATAAATTCATAAATAGGAACTCTTTGGAGTAGAGTGCATATTTCATTCGAGACAAAACAATTTTCACAAATTAAATGTATCAATAAAAGTACCTCGCCAAATGTCGCCAAACAAAATTATTTTCGAACGGAATTTAGTACAATAAAATATAACACAAACATTTAATTATGTATTGGTTAAGGTCAAAACTTGAACACCCAACACCAAGGCAATTTATTATACACGAAACAACCGATAAATATTTGTCCATGTAAGCGCATCTTAAACATAAAAGAAAGTACTCTGAATTATGTATTGAATGTGATTCTTAGAAGAAGTAAAAATGCCAAAATTTTATTACATTTCAGGGTGTTCTTTCTAATCCATTTTGCCTAGTGCTAGAAAGAATTTTCTACAATTCCGCTGAATAACCTAACTGTGCCTAACTAAGCTTTTTCTATTTCCAAATTCAAGAAAAGTCCACAATAAAATAAACTCTTAGAATGCATTTTTGTAAGAGTCTTAGGGCGCTCTTAGAGTATTCAAAGTATTCATTCCTCCATTCAGTATTAGAATATTCACCATTTTAGATCTAAATGTTGTGATAGTGGGCACATTTCTAAAGATTCTGTATTCTGCCATTTTGTGGCAACTTGTAGAAAGTAAGAAAAGGGTAAGGCAAATTGTAGAAATAAAAAAAAAATATCTCAATCCTTTCAGCATACAGTTGCATAAAATTAAAATGGAGAAAAAAGTCCAATAAACAATAATTGAAAATAATTAGTAAGAGCCGACTTTTAAATCCTTTTCTCCGAATGAATAAACAAAAAGTCATTAATTAATATAATGGCATGATGCTTTCTACAATTAATCCATTTGTGCAGGCCACATACTAAATAAAAATGTTTTCTACCAGAAAAAAAACTGAATAAGAAGAATTTATAAATTATCAAATTTCCAAATGTAAATCTAGAAATAAGGCAAAATTTTTGTTACTTCTAGAAATTAGTGATTACAGATTTATATTGTTTCAATGCCTCATACAATGCCATCAATTTAATACAAGTTGTAGCATGTAAATCAAGTGTTATTAAACGACTAAAGTATAAACAAATTTTTGTATAATTTGATAAAGCGAAATTAATACGAAGGAGTAAAAATAAGAAAAGCAAACATTAAGCATAAGGACTTAAAAATTTATGCAACAATATCAAGGATACTTATTGCGGTTCTGATTGTATTCGCCATTTTCCTTCATGTTCTTTCTATTTTCATTATTTAAAATGAGCGAAAATGAAAAAATAAGCATCAATATATTTGTTATTATTTTTGTTATTATTTCAATTTCTTGTTCCTTTCAATGCTTCTCATTTAAATGCATGTTAATATTGGAACGTATTAAAAATTAATTAAGCAATTTTACAATTTCCTTTGTTTAGTATTTCCGTTAATCGGTTGTTTTTTTAGTGACTATCTGATCAGACCGATATCAAAATTTACGTAGGGAAATTTAATAAGCTACTTCTGCATTTAACTTTTATATTTTTGTAAGGATCTTACTTTCTCTAAGGTCATAAAATATTCCAAAGCTTATCTCTGTAGATAAATCACTAATTTTTTAATCAATTTGACGTTTTTTCGTTGGCGTGTTCCCCGGCAAATTTCAAACATGGATTCGTTTAAAATATTCGGATTCGCATTGCCCAATTTATGTAAATCGAAAACAAAACGTCATGCTTTTTAATGTGACCCAATAATTAGCTTGATCCTGTTTGTAATGCTTAAATACAAGAGGTCAGAAAATCCTGTAAAATACTTTTTATCTGATTAGCATGAAATTTTGGCCAACTCTGTCTGTCTGTCTGTCTGTCTGTCTCCTCTCGATTGAAATTGAAAAGATGGACTTCAAATTTGCCTACTTTAGCCATGCAAAGTGAATGTATGGAGAACAAAGTGGAGCCATTGAATCGTTAGATTGGCTGAAAAACAATCTTCCCATAAAAGCATTTTATGTGGACCCAAAACTTTACTTTCAATATTTCATAGTCTAAAATCGTTTTAAAAAAAATCGATTGGACGTAAAAGTAGAACATTTCGATCGATGCTCTTCTTCAAATTCCACACTCTTCTATCTCAGAATATAAGAATCATACATTTTTACATTAGTTATTTTAAATTCGCATATTTAACATTCAACTTTATAACATTTTTATTTATTTCTATTATTGTAAATATAAATGTATTGTTTAAGCAAAATATCAGCATATTTACAAATTCATTTGTCACAAGTTTTCAATTATCAATGACTTGAATGGAAAATATAAAATATATTGAAAATATGAAATGTATTACACGGCAAAACAAGAAAAAAAAATAAGAATTTATCAGGCGAACGAGACCGACTCCTAAATACGCTATGCCATTTTGCCTATTGTTATTAAAATCAAATAAAAGAATTTAAAACCAAGAAAATTGAAAAATCGTAATTTTCCAAATTATTTAAAAAGTACTTTATATGAGAGGTAGTTCAAAAAGTGGACCAATTTGGACTAAATTCGATATACATATTTTTTATATCAAAATACAAGGCAGTGCCATATTGAGGCTTTTGTCCATATAAAAAAGTTTTTCGAAAAAGGCTTTACATGAGAAGTGGTCATAAAAATAGTTCTACTTGGAGCAAATTTGGGAAATGGTCGCAAAAATATTCCAATTTTTAACATTTTTCGTAGGGTACATCTATAGGCCACAACACATTTGCACACCAAAATTTATGGGACTATCTCTAAAATTACAAATGCTAGCTTAATAAGAAATTTATATGGACAGACAGACAGACAGACAGACAGACAGGCAGGCTTATATCCACTCAGGAAGGGATTCTGAGTCGGTTGGTATAATAAAAGCTGGCCCTGACTCAACTCTTTTTAGATGTTACAAACATCTGCACAAACTTACAAGATCCTGTACCATAAGTGTTTAAGGGTATAAAAGAAAAAAAAAATTGATGATAAATAATTCCACTAATAATAGACAAGTTGTCAAAACAATAATATATTTTTCTCTACAATTGACACATACCGCGTTTATTGAAAAAAGCTGCATTTTGTATATAAATATTTTTTTTAAGCATGTGTGAAATAGATGTAAAATGATTCTATCTAAACTAGAACAATTGAATTGAATGAAATGGAATTTAGTATTTAGAACATTATGACAATTTTTAACATGGTACCTGTTATTATAATGTCATTATACTCACTCAATTGTCGTGACATCGAACAACAACAACAATAAAATAATAATAATAATAACAACAACAACATTGAAACTCAATTATCATTAAAAAGGAACAATTTATTATGCAATAATTTTATATGTCTGCAACTAATCTATAAATATTTCTATTTCATTCAATACATAAAATAATGATAAATTGATGAGAAATTATGAGAATTTCAGAAAATGTTTGACAAATTAGTGATGCTGTCAAAATTTTAACGTGTTCTATTGTAACAAGAGAGAGAGAGAGATAGAGAGCAAGCAAAACCATCGTGATTTTTTTTTTTGACTTTAAAATAAAACATAAAAAACACGCATTTCACACATTTCATAAATCAGAAATCGGAATCATGATTAAACTTTCACCACAGAAAACTTAAGATAAATTTATGTGAAACAAATTGTAATACAAAGAAGTATAATTTTAAATAATCTACTTTTTCTCAAATTTCGGGGCAGCCAACTCTCAATTTTCCATGATCATTCTCATTTAGAAGAATATAACTGAATTTTATGCGTACCTTTTATGACACATTTTATGAATTTCTATGAATTTAACAGATATAGGAATTTAACAGATTTTTATATGGCTAAGTACGCTATGGAAGATCATGATTAGAGGCATGCTTTCTCTAGCAGAAAATTCCATATTTAAACTAATAATTCCAAAGATCAAACGTATCAAACGAATTCTAGCTAAAAACTTGTCAACTTTTTTTTATAAACATTTTGTGATTCAAAATTAAATTAAGCGTCCATTTCTTATCAAACACCTTCAACTAACTATAGATCCATGAAATCAATCAATTAACAGTTATAAAATTAAATAGTAAACAATGAAATGTGGCCGCTAAAGCTATCAAAATTTTGTGATAAAAGCGGCAAACTTGTTTAAGAAATCATAATCACACTGAATCAATTTCTAAATATTCTAAAACCATTTTATAGCAAACTGTACATTGCCAGTCAGATGCTACACTTTCTTTAAAGCAAAATAATCTCAAAGTTTATTAAACAATTCAACGTTTTATTTAAGTTATGTAAATATACAAGAATTTCCGCAACTTATTGATTTGTTTGCATTAATTTAAATGTTAACATACCGAAAGCCCTCAATAAGCCACACTTAGTATGTGTGACTCATTGTGAGTTGTAAACAGGACTATAAACTGAATGGAACATCAGGAACAATAATATTTTATATGCTTGTTTTTCTCTTATTCTTTTATTTTTCTCACTTTACTTTTATTTTCCCTAACGTACGCCATTTGTCTAGAATGTTGACATAATAAGTTTGGCAGGATTTTTACAAATATCGTAAAAAAGGGGACTTGATTTAGACTCAACATTTTCTTGTAACCCTGAGTCTCGTAATCATTGTTTTTAAATGCCGTTTAGTATCAGTCTCTCCTGTAGACGTACAGGATCGAAATATCTGAGATGTCTTAATTAACTTTCCTAAGTAGACATACTTCAATCCTAAAGAGGGATGGATTATTACAAGCGAGTCTCGATTTCACAAAAATTGTTTTTTATGAAAATTATATATTATTTATAAAATTTTTTATAAGTAAAAAATCAGCTAATTTAGACCTAACCAGATCAACTTTCTTTTCCTTTTCCACCATTTTTTAACTGATTTTCTGTTTTGTTATTCTGATCTTTTTAACTATCTTGTCTTAGGATCAAATAGTGTCTACTCGACTTCAACAATTTTCTCTACCTCTTCCGACATTTTTAAATCCTTAAGCCAACATAAAAACAATGCAAATTAGAAAAAGACAAACGTAAATTAGAAAGAAAGTTTTCTCCAAAAAAAAAAAAAAAAAAAAAAAAAAAAAAAATGGGAGCTAGAAATACAAAAAAAAAAAACAAGAAAGCAAGACTGAAAACATTAAAATTGGGCATGTGAAACAAAAATAATAACAACAACAATAACGGCAACAATCAGCATTGGTTTTTGATCGTAAAAAATAATGTTTAACGCAATTGAACCGTTGTGACTGACTGCTATGTGTAATGAAATGGAATGGAATGATATGCGAAATGTGAAATGCAAAAAAAAAAAAAATTAAAGAATAAGACGAAAATCAAAGAAAAGTGTAGAAAAGCAAACAAAAAATAATAATCATGGGTAATGGCATAAAGGTAGAATTTAATAAAAAATATTTTCTCTTTAAATTCATCTCTATACATACATACATACATATGTACACACAAATAAGTTAAATATATTCACTCATATGAGAGAATGTATGATACGATACGAGAACTGCATCGATTGTAACGGTAGTTAGTGCCATTCAGTGTTCGTTGTGTAAATATCTCAAAATGGTTTCAATGGTTTCTCTCTCTCGGTATCTCTCTTTCTTTATTGCTGCTTCTTAATCTCCTTCTTCTTTCTCTTCTTCTTTTGCTGCTTCTTGTTTTTTTTTGAACTTTACTTTTGCTTTTGTTTTTCTTCAATGATTTTTACTAGCAAAAGTTTTTTTTTTTGTTTTTTATACAAAAAAAAAATTGCCAACAAATTACTAGATTTACGTAACGTATGTTTCGCTGTTACATAACAAAAACAAGCAATAATAATAATAATAACAACAACAATCAAAATAATGACGCAACTGCGAGCAAACAAACATTATTATTATTATTATTGTTATTATTTTTACGATTGGTTCTTATTGTTGTTGTTATTGGATTCTTTTACTGAACATTTTCCATTTTACATTTCATGCTACAGTTTTTAGCCAACACCATATTTATCTTTTATCCACATCAATTTTGTATAACAAATACAAATTTTATGAGTGTTCATGTTTTTCATTGTTGTTGTTACTTGAATTTTTTTTAGAGAATTTGAAGGTATATTTATTTTGTCAATATGTTTGTAACATCCAACAGGTAGCATCATAGACCCTACAAAATATATATACCTGGATTCTGGATCACCATAAAAATGTTGAATCGATTTAGACATGTCTGTCCGTCCATCTGTCCGTCTAGCCATCTATTCTTGTGTTATTAACGTTCGCCTGGGCACAAAATTTAGACTAACGAGCTCAAATTTGCTAGGAGCATTGAAAGTTCTTGCAGGCAGATTGGTATTCAGCAAAATTGGTCAGAGGACATGGCCAAAAAAAAGTTTTAAACAAAACTTGGTGACGTTTTGCTAATTATTTGCAGACTACAAAATTTTGACGGCTGAAATTTTGTACAAGTAGTAAGGCCATTAGTATGCAGCAGCTGTACAAATAGGCCACGCCTACATAAAATTATACAATAACAAATTGTCATTATTTTACATTAACATTTTCTATTTACTTACGAAACTCTGAAAAACTGAAGAAAGGCTCCATATCGTACTATCATAATGTGTAGATGATGGGTATTTAAGATTCGACCTTTGACAATAATAATTTTCTTACTTGTTCTTTCATTGTCTATTTTTTTTGTTTTTTTGATATTATTTTATTTGAAAGTGTAAAATTGAGTGCCGTGCAACTCCATTAATTGTCCTTATTGTTTCTATACAATAACAACAAATTATATAAAAATTTACAAGTTTACAAACAAAATCTTCCAAGCATTCGCTTCGCTAATGATACCTCAGTGCATAATTTATATTATTATTATTACAATCGTATATATAGGTATGTGTGCATGTGTGTATGTGTGTGTATATGTGTGCGTTGGTCTGCATTGTCCATCCGTCCATAAGATATGTAAAATACTATAATAATTGTAAATGATGTATTTTAAAAAAATTTTTATATTCATGTGATAATAAATGGGCTTTTTCTTTTTCTTTTTTTTTTTTTTAAAAAAAAAATTAAATATAACAGAACAATTAATTATCATTTTATAAAGATGATTAACATGATATTTTCATATAATTTATTAAGATGTCGATTGTACACAAAGTTTGACATAACAATTTTTGCTTAATTTTGCTTAATTTTTAATTTTGCTTAATTGTATAATTTCATGGCATACAAATGTAGCAAAATTGAACTTATGAATCATTTACTTGAATAAATTCTACAAACTAAATTTCCGACTGGCCGATTTACTAAATCAATTTTAAAACCTTTTTCTATTTTATAAAAAACTAAACAAACCATTTTATGTCATTTCATCTCTAAGAAGAAGTAAATTTATAGAAGACCGATCAAAATTGGTACTGCCTTGAAAATAGCATCTTGTAAAAAAGTAACTCTTAGTTAAGGTAAAATCCACTATTTACTTTTCTAAATCTCTATTTCAGTTTAATGAGTTTTACTGCATTTGCACTTTCATAAAACGCAAAATCAATCATAGAAGACCTATTCCTATACAAAATTATCGCAAAAGCAAATACCCAAGGGGAAGACGACTCTTAAGACGTTTCTGAAGATTCAAAATCTATGCATGCCTATTTAAAGAAATAACTGTTAATAATTTTTACAAATATCGATTACTCCTTCTGCCTTACAGAAATATAAGTGCAAACATTTAAATCGTTTGATTGTAAGAATCTGACAACATACCAGAAAATATGAAATTAATTTCAACCATTCCATCTCTTCGCAGAGAGATATTTGATCTTAATGGCAATGTATTTCATCTAGAGCAATAACATTTTCATCCAAACAAACATAAACACAAACAGATAACTTAAGGAATTTAGACATATTTTTCAAATTATAAATTATTGTTAAACTTTTATTTTTACAGCGTCTGTTATTTATTTTCTAAAACAATTTAATCGTGAAAATTTCCATTACTTTCTTACTTTAATAGTCAGACCGACTATTATATACCCTACACTAAATGTTTGTAATAAAATATTAATTTTTCTATATAAAAAAAAACTTCTTTTTTGAAACAAGCCGTTGTATGCGGCGTGGCCGTCATAACAAACTAATGTTAAGCAAAATTATTCCTAGATATTTTTGTTTTAAATCATACCAAATATCATACGAATAGCTTTAAAAATGAGCCCTGTACTTTAATAAAAAATTTACTTGGACAAACAATGAATAGACAGATAAACAGACAGACAGACAAACAGACAGACAGGCTTAAATTGAATCAGGAATTGATGCTCTGCTGATCGTTTTAATAAAAGTTGAATGTTACATACATCTGCACAAACTCATAATACCTTGTACCACAAATGGTGTAGAGTGTAAAAATATATACGTTTGCCTTATTAAATGTTTACTCATTTACTTTGATACCAAGTTGTAGCAACTAGTAGCAATAATTGTAAGAGATGAATGATTTAAAATATTATTGTAGACAATCAGACAATCGGACGACAAATGTATTTTCTTTTAAGTACAACAGAAGCAATATACAACAAAAAATAATTATAATAATTGTAATTGTGTATTTTTATAGGTCCATGTATTGAAATTAATCAAGTAAAAATATTTTTTATCAAATACACCAATTAACTTTTAAGTACGCTACAATAAACCTAAAGGCCTAACATAAACTAACAATTCAGGGTATAAATTTGAGTGAAGGAACAAATGTCAATACAAATAACAAAGGATATCTAAAAAAATCGATCTTAAAAATGCGTAATGTTTTATTTATAAAATGGTACAGAGCAGAACTTTTGCAGAAGAATTGAAATGTGGACTTAATTTAATCTAAATGCAAGAGCTGTCATCTCGAATTCAAACCTTAACGATTGTTCACTAAAATATCTAAAAAAACATAATTTCCAATAATCTTTTTTCAAAAGACTCCATAAAAAGGAAAACTTTACTGAAGAAATAGATACATAAAGTGAAGTCTACGAATTATTCATTACAAGGGCACTTCTAAGATACTTCTTCTGAGAAACTTCTACTTCGAGCAATACGTTTGAAAACAATGAACTGATTTTCCTTCAAAGATCGAACATACTAAACTACTTGAAGGCTTTACAATTATTTATGAGTACAAAAATATAATCTATTGAAATCATAGATCAGGATTCTAATGTCAAAAGAAAATTTGCCTTCTCTTATATTTAACTTCCCATTCAAACTGATGTAGGGTATTAAAGCATAAATGCATACAAATAAGCTTACATATAAGCATATATAAACATAATGGAGCCAAACAATACTGAAATTGAAAATTGAAAACGAGCCAATGGGTAGGCCGGTATCCAAATAAATTCTACCGAATTATAATTAACACAGAAAATCTGTTATTACCAGAAACAATTGTTGTTATTGTTATTATTATTATTATTGTTATTCAATCTTCTTTGCTTCCTATAAATCACACACAAAAGGAGAGAGAGCGAAAGGCAGAGAAAGATTTACAAAAATTTAACTTTAACATTTTTGGCTTAAATGGAGAATAAAATAAATGTTAATGATGGCACCACAAAGCAACGATCGCACAGATAAACAAATAAAAAAATTATGTGGCTTGAATCAAATTTTATATGCCCACCATGGAGACACATAACATCACTTCTGATGAGTACCACGAAAACTAACAAAATCACGAAACAAACTAAATAAGAGCTAATTTAAAGTTTAGAAAAATTTGAATCGCATCCAGAAAAATTTATCTAATCTTGTGCCAGAATTTTTATAAAGTCTCCGATTTTGCCTTTTAGTTGTTACTCTCCAGTTTCAATTGATGGATTATAAAAAATAAGAAGGGCTCGGCCTACATAAAGATAGAGATAGAGATAGAGATAGAGATAATAAAATGAAGTTAATTGTTCCCGTTATTTGAAATTATTTGAAATTATTATTATTCTCATCTTCCATGTCAGAATTTTATTATAACTGTTATGTTCTGACCTTTTTTTTTTATTATTTTTGTTATTGTTGTTATTTCTCCTACATATTTTTTATATATTTTATGATAGTAAATTTTTCTCTTTTCATTTCACTCTTCCTTTTATGTCTTTCATAGTACCAAAACAATTGTTCGAATCTTCTTGGTGGACAAAGAAACAACTAAAACGGATATCCTGTCAAACACACACAGCCAGACACACTGACACAAGCATAACCATAACTTTATTATAATAATATTCTACTTCTTATGCATCACGTCATTCAATAAGTCTTTTTCATCTAACCAGTCAATATATCAAAATTATAATCAATTTTAATTATGCCAAATATTTGCCCCAGCATTTCTTAAATGTAGCTACAACATCAAATAATGTCTGTCCATATTTCCAACAACTATTTGTGATACAAGCCAATGTGATTCTAACTCATTTAAATTATATATAAGGGCAAATTTGTTTAGGAGACTTCTTGAGCAATACGTTTTATACTTATTTATTTATTTCTTTCCTGTCTCGCTCAATACAAACAAGCAACAAGAATAAACAAAAAATGTAGCAAAATATATGAACTAAAAAATAAAAAATAAACTAATAAACTAAATAAACTAAATAAATATAATAATAATGAATATGAAATAAATGAAATAAGGGAAATGAAGGATCAAGAATAGGAAAAGTTCATTTTAATTATTGCCGCTGGTTCATTTTGTTCATTTGCTTTTTGATAGCTTTTCATTTTTAATATTTATTTTTAAATGACGGTTTCTCTCACTTTTAGAATATTTAGATATTTAGATGAACTTTTTATAATTTAATTTTTCATATCCAGGAAAATCCTATTACGCTCACTCACTTAACGTTCCAGCTATTTACAAAAAAAGCACTTTTATTTTTTGGCAAATCTAAATGCCAAAAGGCTTTTAATTTATTTAAACGTCTTTAAATTTATCTATCGTTATTATTAGAAAATTATTTTAGCTCTAACTATCAAATATCGATAAAATATCAAGACGTTTATGCCTCTTGATACTTCATGCGAATTTATTTGTCCAAGTCTAAGAAGGCAATTTCTTGGGATATTTGTTTTGTTATTTAAATTAATTATAACTTTCATTTCAAAAGCAAATCATATCAAATATAAGCGCAATCGTATCACAAGATTTTTAAAAAGCAATCGTTGTTTCAAAAAGTTTGCTAAAAATATAAAACTTCGATATATTTGAATTAATATAGAAATCTTTATTGATAAATTCTTTATTCGTTATTTATTTTTATAAATATTCTAACAAAACATACTTTAAGGTAAATTTTATGGATGATAAGAACTAATTAATTCAAATCATTGTGTAAATTACTCAAATAAAATTTTTTACTGTACTTAATCATATTTTGGTGTAATTTTCAAATAAGAATTTTTACAATGAATCAACAAATTAATATCTTATTAAAATTTTCATATGTTATGCCAGAAATATTTCCAAATTATCAAATTAATTTTAATTTGCAAATAGACCATACGGATCAGCTAACTTGAAATTTAATATTGAGATGTTATTGTTATTGTTATTGTTAACGTACAAAAAATGTTTAACTCATTACAATTCGAAATTATTTGATCTCATTTGTTTTGAATTGTGCCTCGATATTATTTATTGGCCATTTAAAATAAATAACGATCGAAATATCTACCGATCAACTACTCAACTCAAAATATCTTTAGCATATCTCATAAATTAATTTTGTACGTGAAATTAAAAAAAAAATTAAAAACTTAATTAACTCACAATTAATGTTTGCCTTAAGTTACACTATTTATTTTCGGTTTATTTTCGTTATGAGTTTCTTTGATGGCCAACAGGAGCATCTTATAAAATTGATTGAATGTTATTTTGCCATCATTTAAGAAATGAGAATATTCGTTATTAGCGATACAACATAAAGCATACGCTCGATATGGTAATTTTCGTATAGCGCGACCGCTTAAACCCGTACTCATTTCAGATAATTTTCTATAAAGTATATTATTCTCATTTACATTCACATTTCCATTCCCATTCTCTTCCTCATTTTTATTAATTTCCATATTCAAACAATTTATTATACCGGAATTCTTTAATTCCCTGAGCATTGTCTGATACATTTTGTCTATGATAAACATACTTGGTAAATCGATGTATTGTTTAATATCGACACGATCGATAAATGCCCGATCAATGGCCTGCATTAAATTGGAAGTAGCCAATGTCAAGACATTTGGATATTCACGCAATGAATCCAATTGTGTTAGTAAAGCATTCACTACACGCATTGAATCTTTCGGTTCCATGCCGCCCACCATTGATTGACGTTCATATGCCAATGATTCAATTTCATCAATTAAAATGCATACCAAATTATTTGGATCCATAACAATTTCACGAATTTTCGCAAACATTTTAAATACCAATTTGCCACTTTCGGAGAACCATTTTGAAAACAATGAATGCGCATTGATTTCAATGAAATGTGCTTGGGTGGTGTAAATGGTACATGTACGTATGGCCAATTTTTGTGCTAATGCCTTGCATAAACTAGTCTTACCAGTACCGGGTGGGCCATACAATAATATCAAACGATTGCATGTTATAATATTTGGATTGATTTGATAGCGGGCAAGTTTCAAAGCGGACAATGAAAATTCCAATAATTTCATTTTGATATTATCATCATAATATAAATGTTCCCACATGGTATCGAAATGTTTAGATGGTAATATCCAATGATTACATGATGGTATTATATCGGCACCATCACCTGCACTCACACCACCACACATATCGCCGCCATCATTCATATCTAACATTTCCATTTCCATGGCTCTTGTATTCATAACATAAAAATGGAATATATAGTCCAATTCTAAAAGGCCATTAGTCAAACCACTAATTGTAGTTATGTTATCCGTTTCATATTCTTGCATAATTGTTTCAACATGAGCCAATAATTCATCGAACTCTACGGCCGATTCATTTAAAGATATAGTTTTATTAAAAATTAACAATTTCTTTTCATTTAGATATGCTGTTAAACAATCCTTTAATGAGCTCTCAATGACATTTAAACAACTAAAATTTAGATGAAGAATATTCGATGAAAATTTATATAGATGTACATTTACATTTATATTTACATTTAAAATACTATTTACCTGGCCGATGAAGTCTTTATACAAACTTCCACATGAATTGTATATTTTATTTTTAATGGATTCATTTTATTTTAATTAATTGCAATTATTATAATTTATATAAAAACTCTTATTTCCACTTTTTCACTTACATTACTTTGTTTCCCTATTAATTACCTGCCAAATACTAAAATGTCCCACTATAACAGAAGCTTTATTATAAATGCAGAGAGGCCTAATTAGTATAAAAGTAAAATTTCGAGAATTGTGCAAATCACCGAGAGAAATTATATTAAAATATGTAAGCAATCGAAAATAAAGCGGAATTTATCCACGAGTACATTTCCTGTAAAATAAAAGCGTAAATTAATTAATTATAATAAATTAAATTATAATTAAAACTAGTCTAAACATTAACATTTACCTAAAAGGGAAAAATAAATGTTCTAGAAAATTTTGTATAACGGTATTTTTTGCTCCCAATTATACTTCTCTGTATAACAAACTCAGTACTGTTATAAATTTAATTAGTATTATTTACATCTCTAATAAATGTGTAAACAATTGAAATGAATATATGTTGAATACTGAAAGGAAATAATGGAAGTAGACAATGAAAAATTACATATAAATGAAGCACTTGATGGTCCTAAAAGTGATGGCATGCATTTACTTATGGAACATGATTTCGATATAAGCATACTCAAAGATTACATCAAGCAAACTTGTTTGGCGGAAAAGTGTCAATTTTTAGAATGTGATCGTGTAAACATTGAAATTGTGTGCAAGAAATTCTTACATTTCTTAAGAACTGAAGATTTCAATTTAGATGAAATCAGCACAATAATTGTTGCAGCTAGTTTAAGTTATTACATCCAATCGACACTAGAAAATCTTGAATGGCGTTCACAATTCCTGCAAAAGGCTCTCGAATATGTTGATACATTAAGCCCATTACATTTACATATCATTACGAAACGTATTTGGGAAACATTTAAAAAAGATGATATAAATTTTGCATTCAAATTATTAACATTAATCCATTGTGTATCGATTGCTAATGAAACGGGCCGTGCTATTGCTATATGCTTAACTTGGGCCATATTATGTGAAATAACTGAAACCGATATTGAGATGCATTGTTTTCATGAATTCAGTGAATTATTTAAAATGCTTAATGAAATCGATTATGAAATGCTGGGTATGGAAGATAATTTACATATTGTTTACATATTGATACAATGTATCAGTTATCTTGTTAATGCCATCGTTTATGGTGTTAATGATGATTTCAAAAAGGCCGGTTATCGTACATATTTTACATATAGTAAAAGAGATTTAGAAAAATTAAAGAAATATATTGAAGATTTCAATGCTCAATTACCCATGAAAGTGAATGCAACCAATAATAATTATGATTTACGTATGACAATTAATGAGTATATGAAAATGAATATCATTGATATTTTAGATGGTAAAATCAATGAAATGAAAATTGATAAATAAAGCAATAAACATAAAGCAAAATTGATAAGGCATAAAGCACTTTGATATTGGAATGTTAATTAACAACGACAACAATCATCAAGATAACTACCATACTGAGCAGAGTACTCAATAAACTCTTCATTGCCCATTATTTTTTTATGAAAATCGATACTAGCATTAAAAGTCCTTTTAGAAAATATTTAATATAGACATATTTGTGTCCATTTACATGTGGCTCTTTTAAAAAATACTACGAGGCACTCTAAATCAGGAGAACGGCGGCAAAGATTGCAATGCCTTCCGATTGAGTAATTCACATTTTTGGCATAGAATTTTAGCCATTTCAATATCCATATAATACGTTTCCTTGTGTTAAAATATATCTACGCTGCAGCCATTGAATTGTGCTGGCATCAGTTATCGTCTCGTACTCAAATATTTGCAATGCCTTTTATATACAAACGGTACAATATTATTACGTAAATTTTATTTTAATGTAATTACAAAATAAAAGGAATAACTTTAACAAAATAAAAAATGCAATTTAAATTTCCTTAATTTTTATTACGTACACCGGTCGAGTATATTTAATTATGCCACAATAAAAAAATAAGCGCCATCTATATTTTTTCGATACAACTAATGATTTTGTAGAGGACAATGTATTATTATTAAACGCGAGACGTAAATATCTTGCAAGTTCCATAACTATTGATTATAATATTAAAAAAATGAAATTAAATTTATAAATGTGTATAAATGTGTATAACTTTAAACAATTTCAATTTTATTTAATAGCATGCATAGAAAAGTCGATTTTTTTTTCATATTGATGCCATCTAATGATAGTTCATGATTATTGATAACAATAACTGTAAAATGTAATCATTTATATCTCTCTTCACTAATTGTCGAAAATTTTATTATCATATCTCTTCCTTTTACCAATGTGATTGTTCTTCATTAATTGAGTGCAAAGTCTCTATTAATTAAAATGGTGCCGTATAACGCGTGCTTTACCTATTTGTTTTTTTTTTTAATTTAAGACGGAATAGTCGAATAAAAAATGTTTAAAAAAGTGTTGAATTTTTTATGAAATATTTATATGCATACACAAGAATTACATAAAATTTAATGTTTGATATATATAAATCTCTAATAAAAATACGTTTTTAATACAAGTGAGCAACCATAATTACAAAAAAAAAACCACAAAAAACAAAACAAAAACAAAGAAACAAGTAAATTACTTTCTTTCTGAGCGTGTGGAATAGCAAATTAAATTGTATGATTTAAATATTATTATTGAATTGAAAGAAAAGGCAAGTATATTCCATTTTTTACAAATGATTGTTGTTTGTTTTATCACGAACTTGTTTATATTTAATAGATAAATAAACAGATAGATGTTCTTTTATTTGTATGCATGTACATGTGGTTTTTTTTGTATGACTACTACTTAATTAAAATGCGTTAAGCGATTGTGTACACACACAATAATTATAAAATGATGCTGCTTCTTCTATACACAAACAAAATTTTGTTTGTCTTTTTTTTTTTTTTTGTTTAATTTATTCAAATGATTCATTTCAAAATACGATGAATTTATCTTAAATTAATACGAGACACATTAAAATTTCTGTTAATTTTGTTATTGTTGTTCATTATATTGGAAGGACATAAATAGATATTTGCTCATCAAATTCTGTGTATATATAAAAAGAAAAAAAAAGTAGAAAATAACGGTAAAATTGGGTCATTTAAATTGAAATGCAAGAACAACAATAACATTAATGTGACCAGCAGCATGTTGCATGCCGCAGCAGAGATTTTTATTACTCATTGTACAAAATTCAATGTACGCACATTCACTTTATGAAAATATTTATTTATAAATCTACTGACAAATCATGAAAAGCAATGCGTGTCATAAATCTATAACAACGATTCATTTTAGAAGCAGCCTTTTAATCTTCTTTATGATATCAAACAGAGAATTTTCTGAATTGACTTAGTCTCAAGTTTTTTTCAAGTATTATTATTGGACTCCATGTGACAATTACAATTTTGTGAAAATTTCTTATTCACGGCAAACGTAAAGGAAGAACAGAAAAATTGTTAAAACTGGTAACATTTTTAAGATCACATTAAATTTTTTTTTTTTAATTTTTTAAGAAATATATTTAAAAAACTGCCTTCTGAAAATTATCTATCCATGCATAGAAAAATTGCGCTCAATATTGGGAAATCTGAAATGTGAAATGTGAAATGTGATTGTAGCAACGGTACAAGGAATTTTGGCAGAACTGCACAAAAATAAAATAACATGGATTTATATGAAAGTTTATTAAAATTAGACATTTAAATAATCAATCAATTAAATTTATAAAGTTGAATTTTTTTATGACTACCAGAATATGAATATGATCAGAAAATATAATGAGCATTTATTACAATGCTGGATGAAATATTATTAAAATTAACATTTTGAATGTTAAATACAATTAATTATTATAATTTTCTATTAATGGCTAAAAGATTTTCATTACAAGTGGCAACAACAACAATACTAACATTAAGACAATTGTATTAAGAAAATAGTGAATCATAATAAACACTTTTTAAGATTTACAATAACTCATTTTAAAATTAAAACAGAAAATTGTACATTTTACAAAATTTTTCACAGCGCTTTCTAATTTCAATTCAAATTCAAATTCTAAAGTCTTGAAATTGTTTTCTAAATTGTTGTTTTTTTTTTATTGTTTTACATACAAGAAAATAATTTTGTATAGAATTCCTAAGATCTAATTCTATTTTGTGATCTCTATTTGTGACATCACGTTGCTCTTAAAAATTTATTATATATCATTTCTTTGCTGTAATAAACTTAAGTTTAAGGCAACAATTAACGCGTAAATTTCCTCATATTCCGCAAATAATTAACCTAACCTAACCTTCCTCACAATTTGATTTTCCTTTTTATAATCTCTCAAAACAGAGACTTAAGAAAAAACACCATAAAATTCTTGATTATTTATTATTTAATTGAAATTTTAGGCACCTATTTTAAAGAAAAATTTTTCATAAAATTGGCCGAGTCAAACTTATTAAAATTATTTTAATAATGAAATGAAAGATATGTGAGTTTATTGTGATATACCAATATTTTTGGTACCGAATTTTTTTTCGCTTTTTTTTATAATAAATTTATGATCAGGCTAATTTATTTAAATCTAAGATAATTATCATTAAGGATAATTCGTTGTAATTAAAATGGAATTTTTTTGTTTTGTATAGAAAAAAAAATTTGAAAAAAATTAGTGAGAAGTATGGAAAATTATTATGAGATATTAAATGTGACACCGTCATGTACGTTGGATGAATTGCGTATGAATTATAAAAAATTATTATTAAAATATCATCCAGATAAAAAAGTGCAAACAACTTCAGCAATAACAATTACAGCATTAAATGCAACATCATCATCATCATCACAACAACAACAACAACAACAGCTAAAATACAATTAACGGACAAGCAAGGCAGCGGCAGGGTAGTAGCAGCAGCAGCGCAGCAGCAGCTTATCAATATAAAGATGATAATAATGAAAAATTTTTATCAATAAGTGAAGCATGGAATTGTTTAAAAGATCCAATCAAACGTAAACAATATGACGCTGAATTAATGTTACAAAAATTTCAAAAACATTTATTAAACATTTATGCCAACATTTCATTAAATGACATGTCATTGCAAAAAAAAGAGAAATGCTCAACAAGACCATTATCAAATGATTCTTGTGCTATGGCAAATTTTGATGAAGCTTTTGATAAGGCTTCTTGTAATTGTTATCATCATCATCATCATCATCATCATTATTATTATTATAATTATTATTACACATATAATTGTCGTTGTGGTGGTCAATATATATTAAATTATGATGATTGTAATGAGTCAATTGAAGAGCAACAACAACAACAACAACAACAAAAACAAATTAAACATGATAATAGTTGTAAATATTTAGTCAACAATGAAAACTCTGCCCATGGAAGAATGGAAGAGAATAGCAAAGGGAATATGAAATTATTCAATTGTGCCAAGGCGGAAGAAGTTATTGCTTTTAAAAATTATAATAATAACAACAATAATAACGCTAATAATAATGATAATAATAATAATGATGATGACAATGATGATGATGAGGAAAAAATTAAACAAAAAACTATCGATAAACAAGAAGTAAACAAAGTACAAGAAAAAGAAAACAATGAAGAAGAAGAAGAGCAACAATTAGATGAAAACAAAGAAACGGGTACTGAATTGATTGTAGAATGTAGCGAATGCTCATTAGCGATTATTGTAAATGTCTAAATTTATTGTTACTTATAAAAATGAAAAATGAAATGAAATAAAATATTCTTTTTTTTGTCTTAATTTATATTTTATTACATAAAAAAGTTTGTCTGTGCCTTGAGCGAAACAAAACAGTAGCAAAAAACAAAAAAAGAAAAAACGCATGAAAATAATCATCAAGCTATTTGCGGAGGCACGCATTGCATGTCATTTGCCTGCCCGTTTCATTTAACTAGACGCCTCTTATTTATTTATTATAAAACAGCAACAGCAATAACAAATACAAAAAAAATAAAATAAAATAAAATAAAATAAAGCGAATCAAAACATATATGCAAAAAGAAGAAGAATAATAAGAAGAAGAATAAATATGCGTAATATATTAAATTAATATTAACATTTTATTGATACGTGACACTTCCTTCTTAGAAATTTTGCTTTGTCTTACAATTCAGCTTATCATAAATTTGTGCATTTTTGCATGAAATTAGCCTGCTCTGGCATACACTCGTTTGGCAAGATCTATAACTTTATTTTGTAGCCTTTTTAAGTTCATTTTTTCATTTTTTCTACTTTTTTTTTTTTTCTTTGTTATCTTCTTTTTTATTTCGTCGTCAAATTGCAAATCGATAGTTGCTCAATATAATTTTATAAAAATTTGGCATTTGCGCATTCAATCTATTTATATGATTATTTCAAAAAGTAGCGCCTTAAAATATCCATATTTACATTTATTTAATATTTTTTTAAATCGTTGAAGAATTTGAAACCATTTTTTAGCGGTCCCCTCTCGTATTTTTCATGTATTTTGTTTTTGTAATTTTTTTAATTGTCATTGCTTAAGTGATTTTTTTTCTTGACTTTTTAATTCTATGAAATAAATTCGCTCTCAACTTCATTTAAACTGTTTTTGCTGCTTTCTTAAAATTTTCTCATTTTCCATTTTAATACTAAACACTAATCATTTTGCTTATTAGTTTTGCCTTAAGGGTAATATATAAATTTTTTTCGATTATGTAACGAAACTGATTCCATTATGGTAAACAAAAAAAAAAAAATGTGCCAATGCATTTAATAAGAAGATTATGAAAGCTACGAAAAAATAAAAAAATTTGATTACATTTTATTATAATTCATTATTTTATATGGATAAGATATATTTTCTTCTAGAGAAATAAAAACGTCGGGCGAGAGTATTTTACAAAAATGATTAGTTGAACTGTCAAAGGCAAGCACCGGGCGCTTAATATTCCCCCGCTCAATTGCGATTGCAAAAACAGAGTTGTATTTAAAAATAATAACGATTTAGTAAAGCCTTTTGGAAAAAATTACATCAAAATTATTCCATTTTCAAACCTCATTAAAATTTTAAAACCAATTTTTGTTAATTTATGCTTTCGAAATGTATTTTTTTTTTTAAATCCAATAAAATTGCACCGCTCATTTAACTTGACTTCACTTGATCTCATCTGATTTTTTGTGGTGATAATTTCAAGTGGGAAGAAAACCTAAAATGAGCCTAAAATAAATCAATTTCAAATCTCTAAAATCGTAATATCATTTTTCAAAAAAAAGGCGACAATTGCAAACTTGAGCATTCTAACGAAATCGTTAGAATGCGAGCAGTACTTTTTTTCGTACAAATATTCATTTTTACTTGGATTCTCCATAACAGTTTTATCAAAAATAAACCTGACACTTTAGGCACTTTAGTCACTTTAGGCGGCGTGGCCGATAGCAGTGATATATGAGAAAATTTGTAAGGCCGTGTGGGAGCACACACTGTGCGTGCGTGTGTGTGTGTGTGTGTGTGTGTGTGTGTGAAAAGAATAAAGAAAATATTTTATTGAAACAATTTAATTAATATTTGCTTAAACACACACACACACACACATACACACATGTATTCATCTACAATGAAACTTAGATTTGTTTACAAGAAAAAAAGGCAAAAAAATAATAAAGGGAGAAAGAGAAGAAGAAGAAGAAGAAGAAGAAGAAGAAAAGAATGGCAAAGAAAACTGAAGAAGCATGAGGCAAAATTGTTTACAATTTAACATGAATTTCATACTATTTACGATTTGAAAATACATTAAAATCAAAAAAAAAACACACAAGAATATTTTTACACATTGTTCCGTTTACATGCGAATTTCTATTTCTATTTAATATTTCTGTTTATATAATCTATTTAGAAATTTATTTAGAAATTGATTAGCAGTGAAAGAAAGTAGCGATTAGTCGGAAAACTAAGTTAACAAAATTATAAGCATAATAGTAATAAAAATAAAATGGCCAATAGCGGAGATATATGGATACAATGGTTCTCTTGCTGTTTCCATCAGCCCAATCAGCGTCATCATCAATCGGCAAATGGTCGGGGCCGTAGTGGAAGGGTTGAGGTGCGACGACGTCATCATCAACGTTTACGTATTGATCGTTCAATGATTGGTAATCCAACAAATTTCGTTCATACAGGGCATATCGGTTCAGCTGATATTGAATTATCGGCGAATCACTTAAATGCCATTCAAACACAAATGCAAAGTAAAGGTGGTTACGAAATCAATTCTATACAAATACAGGTATGTAAATATATACGTGACTGCGTATGGGTGCGGATGTACATGTAATTTCATTGATAATCGATTCTAAATTTATCTAACTGTTTTTATTCATATTTTATGCCAGGCTTGCTGATAGTTACTAAGAATTATATTAATTTTTATATATACAAATGGTTACGTGCAGACCGCCAAACAATTTTGTATTATTACACACGTGTACCGTTGCTTTATATAAACATAATTATATTTATGTATATAAATGGATCCTATTGCATTTAGTAAGAAGTTGAAGAAAGCTATTACAAATAATAATAATTAATAAGAATGTTTATTGAATATAAGTGCAATTCCTCTTCCCCATTTCCTTATTGTTCCATATTTTATATTCTTTCAATCAACAAATTGTTTATATATTTGACATATTAAACGAAAAAACAAAATCACCTCATGACCCCTCAATTTGTAATGAACTTATAAGTTATAAAGTAATAACGCCCTCTATATATGAACAATATTATTAGTATGTTCTTAAGTTTACATGAACATTCAATGAAATTTACAGTAATTATATTCTAGAAGAATTTCTTATTTGAATAAAAGAGAAATATTAGATTTATATTCTTTTTTATTTGATATTTAATAAAGCCTCTGATAATGTGAAACTTATACAAAACAGAAAACCATAGAACATTCAAAGGAAGAATTAGAAAAAAGTCTGTTATATTAATTTATCCTTAAATTTATATATTCAATATACACATATATATAAATGTAATCTGCATTTAGGCGTATCGCACAATCGTTGTTTATTATTGTTCCAATTATACTAACATTATAATAAAAATATTAAACGGTGAATGGTGAAATGAGATAAGCTACAAAAGAAAAGGAAAACGCACGGAAACAAAATGCATATGTTGTATAGAATTTTTTGAATAGTACCCAGAATTCTCACCAGCATAATAGAAACAATTTTATTTTGTTTTTTTTTTTCTTTTTTTGCAAACAAAAAGCAATTGTTAAGTTGCAAGCAGCAAATCATTGTTTTTGTTTTCAATTTGCTAATAAAAGAAACGTACATCACATAACAATGTAAATATTTACCTATTTATGAAGAGAGCAAATAATTTACTCAAAGACGATATAAAACAAAATATAACTATAACTGTTGGCATTCAATTTGTAATTTTTATTTAATAAAGATGAATTAATTATGTGAAAATTGGGAAAAAAGATTTATTTCTAATTCCTCATTCTTTTATTTCATTGTACAAAATGACAATAAAATAAAACTGAATCAAATAGATGCATTTACCAATGAAAGAAAAAACAAAAGAAAGTTGTAAATTTTTTTATGATTTATCCCAATCTTCTTCACTGGCACTGTCGTGAGTACTTTTATTAGCAACATCATTCTCACTATTGTCACCAGTATTGCTATCTCCTTTTTTCGTAGCCTGTTCTACGTCAGACTCACTGTCTGAGTCACGTAAAGCTTTAACTACTCTAGTTTTATCGGCTGTTTTCTTACTTCGACGACCCTCAAAATCTGAGCCATCATCATCATCTGACGAATAAATGGCTGATGCTTTATTATCGGCATTATTACCAGCCGCTGTAGCCAAAGCAGTGCTACCTTTCTTATACTTATTCTTAATAGCACTTAATGAAATTGCATTTTCGTCATCACTGGCTTCATCATGATTATATGAACTATGTCCTACACTACCATGACTATCACTTAGACTTTTCTTTTTCTTCGGTTGCGGTTTGTGTTGACTGCGCATGGCCTGACGTAATTTCTCCTCTTCTTTTTTCAAATTATATAATCGATCGGCAGTTGGATCTTTACCGACTTGAGTCAATATCTTAATGCCACTAACTTTTTGTGAACGATCTGCCAAAGACATTGTCATCTTTTTGTGTGTAAATGATTCAGTCGAATGTGGACGGAACGTCAATTTTGTACGGAACACTGCCTGACCTTGCAATCCAGTTCCTTGACGAATAAACATATGATTATGATCACCGTGTAACGGCTGGCGATAGACATCAAATATTTCATTGCCTAAATGCAGGGACATGCTGCCATCAGACCAACGTACAAAACGTGCATTGGACTCTTTAATTACATCACCTTTGTTATTCATATATTCACGCCAACGTATCGTATTACTAACTTTCAATTTAATACGTTGACGACCTTCCTCATCCATAGTTTCTTCCTCATCAATTTCATCTTCATACGTTTCCGCATCGAATGGACGAGTTTCTACCGATAAGAAATTTGGTAGTTTAACGAAATGTATTTCACGTCCTAAATCAGTGACAATACGAGGAATTTCTACATCAATTCGTGTCTCTGGTATAACTTCGGATTCGGGTTCAGCTTCTTCATCTTTCTCCTGCTGTTCGTCTTCACCACCACGTTCGTGAGATAATGATCGGGAACGCGAACGCGAACGTGAACGTGATAAAGATTTCGAACGTGAATGTGAACGTGATTGAGTCCGTGATCGTACCGAAGCTCGCGAAGATGAACGGGATCGACTTTTCGACCGAGATTTGCGTGAGCTATTTTCTGATACATTGCCAGCTTTCTTCTCCATATCTTCATCCTCGGATAAACTAATATCATCTGCATCACCAAATATATCTTGGGCATCAATTGCTTTAGTAGTTTTCTGTTCCTCACTTTCACTATCCGAATCAACGATTCGAGCCTTTTTTATTTTGCTTACAAACGTTTGAGTTTTACTCTCATCAATTTCAGAATCGCTTGCCTTACGTTTACTTTTGTTTTTTGCATTATCATCATTCTTACCATCACGTGATTCAGATCCACTACGTACTTTAGGCGTAGCTGATGGTGAGGGACTTCGAGATTGTGATCGGGCTTTCGATCTGGAGCGGCTACGTGTTAGCGAACGTGAATGTGATCGTACAGAATTGCTACGTGATCTCGAAGCACGTGGTGAACCTGTTTTAGAATGTGTACTAGTAGGAGAGGGTGAACGTGATTTCGATCTAGATCCACTACGGGAATGTGAATATGAACGCGATCGAGAACGACTTTTTGAATGGGATCGATCATCTATTTGTAAATTTGGTGAATTTGATCGTGAATCTTCATTCATTTGCTCATTATGATTTTTAGGTGATTTCAATTTCGGTGAATGGTGTGATTGATCGCTAGCAACTGATGCAGATCGATGACTCTGTGGAGTGCCAGACTTTGAATGGGCGCTAGCTCTATGATCATCACCTTCTGAACGATTGCTTCCAACGGAACTGAACGTTTACTGTGTGGTGTAGGTGATCTTGAATTTGAACTTGATCTGCCTGATCTACCAGAAAAAGAACCAGCAGGCGTACCAGAACGTGAACGTTCACTACCACTTCGAGATCTATTTATAATTATAAAACACATTTAAAATTACGCACGATTTATTATTGTCATTATTTCAAAATTTATAACGCACTTATTATGTTGTGACGGAGTGCGACTACGCCGTCGACTTGAACTACGACTATGGCTCACACTTGACTCCGTTTCTGAACTTGAACCACTGTCGTTATCTGAGTTTTGTGAAACCATATTCTCTAAAATTCAATAATTTTAAATAGACCAGAGTATATTTTAATTTATTTTATTTAATTGTGTTTTGTTTTTGGCCTCATCTTCGCTTTATTAAATATTTGCAAATCAACTGTAGGTAAGTTTCGAAGACTATGCGTTTAAAATATTCGCAAAAATATAGGGGCAAGTAAATTTCACATCATTGCCAGTAAAAACTAATTATAGAAATTTCTACAAATTTGTTTAATCTAAACTCTAGTTTTTACTTGGCATTATAATAAATTATAAATTATTTGTAATATTTATATTTATAATAGCTTAAAAAAATCTTATAAATTTGTACGCATTAATTACTTAATTTTAAAAAAAATGTGAATACATTAATTAAAACTAAGTTGTAATGAAAATTGAGAGTAGCTTTGCTACTATTGTGAATGTTCATAATAATAAATGCAGTTACAATAATACATGACTTGTATTATGTGCATTTTTTGTTTACTCACTATTTGTTCGTTTGAAGTAAATTTTACTAATTACTAAGTAATTAAAATTGTTGCTTAAAAAATACACATAAACTTAATATGAATTGCTCTTTAAATTTTGGTGAAATAGTAATACCCTCATCTCGTGCTTTTTGGGATGATTACGATGAGGATGAGCTAGCAAAAATGAAAACACCAGAAAGATTAAAATTACAAATACTATCAACTAGTGATATGGAAGGAGCTATTGCTAATGCAAAGTATGTATTAATTATTGAAGGTATAAATATATCGAAATTTGCTGATAGTGTACTGTTAAAACAAGCCAAAAAATTAGCTAAATTACCCAGTAAAAATTCAGCAATTTATTATCTGGATAAAAAAGAAATGTTTTTAATAATTGTGGATGAAGATCTATCTAGTAGTGGAGAGATATTTGAATTGTTAATGGATGTTATTAAAACCAAAATGGCGTTTACTTTAACAATAAAATCGAAAATTGATTACAAAACGGAGGATTGGAATGAAGTAAGAGAAAAAGTTACATTTTTACGTTCAATCGGGAGAAATATTAAAAATAATAAAATAAAACAATTAGAAGCACCAAATTTTATAAGTGGTGTAGCAGCTGGCGTTGGTTCTTGGCGTTTTAATAAAAATTTACATATTGAGTCGTATGTTGCATATACGGACAATATTTATTTGGACGTAGTTGCTGCCAAACCGATAATAGATCTTTTGGAGACTATTGGTTTCGAATGCGGTCATAATTTAAGTACAAAACATTTTCAAGATTCTTCACATTTGTATATTTAAAAAAAAAAAAAAAAAGGTTTTTATTTCGCAATTTTAAACTTAGAAAACAGTTAATTGACACTTAATTAAATTGTAATTGTCGTTTAATAAATACGACTTTTATTAGATTATTTTGGATTTACTAAGTTTTTTTAAGTGAAAATACTTAAATCTGTAGATTGGCTACGCTTTTCCAAATGCGATTTTATTATGGCTATAAATTGTGGTCGCCTTAATACAGTGTACGCTTGGACTAATAATGTTTTGATCAATGAATGTAATTCTTTGCGTCCACTACAAAATAAATCTATGCCCAATTCAAGGGCAGTACCAAAATCGCATTCATCCATAGCTATACTAGCTGCCGTAACAATCGGTTGCAATTTTTCTTTAACAACAATTTGTAATGAGTCTTCTTGCGGTCTTGTCATATCATTCCCCAATGCATCATTTTTTTCCAATAATTTTATAATCTTCTTTAGTTCTGCATCAGTTTGGATCAATGGTCGATAACCTACAGAAGTTTTAAAATCGTATGGTACAACAATACCAGCCCTATGAAATGTTTTACAAACTACTTTTTTATTACGCTCCTTAAGTAGCTTTTCGAAGCCACCCGAACTCTTTTTGTTGTCTTCTATAAATGGCATTAAAGATTTCTTAGCTTTCGCTACTGCGCCAGCCGTAAATGGTGTTGATTTGTAATCGTTTTCCAAATAGTACTGAAATGCTTCAAACATGTTACTAGCGATAAATTGAAATTCACAATTTTTGAGGGAATCGTTGCGTGCTATTAATAGATGAGTTTTATCTTGAGGCATATCTCGCCAATATCCATAATGAACGCCTGTACCTTTGCGTACAAACACCGTTTGAAATTCGGGTGGATCATAATAAAAGCGCCAATGTCTTAAATAATCGCCAGGTGAATAGATTTTAGCTTTTTGAAATTTACCTGCTAAAAATTCAAATGGCCCCACTAATTGTAATTGATACTCATTTTCAATCTTTAATAATAGATTTTGCCCATCCTCATCGTTTGGTTTGGCCATTTGTTGTAAAAATTGCCAAAACTTAAAAAAATCTAAGGGCATTTCTACCAAAAATTTATGATGTATAAAATCTATACTTTGAACTAAATTGTCATATTCTTTTTGTTCCGACAATCGTATACGTTGCTGTAATATAACCATGTAATCTTTATCCTGTATATTGGCTAAAGCTTCTTCATGTAGATCTTTTGTATCATATCTTTCTGCAGTAGTAACATTCTCTTCTTGAATAGTTTCAGATGATGTTTTCATTTCGTCTTGCACTTCCATTTCCACTTCTTTATTGGAGAAATTTGTTTGATGATCGGTACTGCCTTCTTCTGGATGTAAATATTTTTTCTTATGAGCTAAATTTTTTTGATAACATTTATCCCAATATTTACATTTTTCTTTAGACATATTACTTTTAAAATTCACTTTATTTCTTATCTAATTATTGTAAATTTCAAAAATGTTATTGCGCTATTTATAAACAAATAAACAAGAATAATTAATTGCAGTATAAATAAAATAAAATATAAATGATTTGTTTATTACACATTGTGAAAACTCTACGACTAAACTAGTTTAAAAAGTATTTGATTTAGCTGGTACTATACTCTTTCTTCTTCTTCTTCTTTTAATAATTAGCGAACAACATCTAGAGACTTTTGATAAAGTTCAAGACTTAATACTAGCACAGAGTGCCTTGTAAAATAATATTATTCTTAATTATATATCTTTGGGTAAAAAGTTTGAGCATTTTGTTAGCCTAATCAATCATTGCCTTTACATATTTTCATAAAAGGCGAGTTGCCAAATGTAATTTTCTTATGTAAAAAATAACATCTCTGTTTCCAGAAATATTTTGTAGTTTTTATAATCTCTAATTACGTTTCTTGTTTTTCTTACATAAAAAACCAAAAACAAAAAAAGAAAATAGAAGAACTCCTGAAAATTTGGTGCAAATTTTTTCTGAATATTTTTTATCAGTAATATGTAAATCTTACTAAATTTTTTATGTTAATTGTTAAATACAATTAGATAAAATAGTGAAATAATTACAGAACAGAAAGCAACAAATGTTAAAAAGCAATTAAATAAATAGCAATAATTATTTTTATTACAAACAAAATGCAATGTAAATAAAAATTTTAATATTTATATTAAGTTTTTTTTTGCTGTGTATTGGTGTATTTTTAAGATTACTGGAAAAACAAGTACCGTGAAAAATTCCGATAATAATATTTACAAGAGAAACTAAATTTGCAAATCAAAAGACAGATAAATTTTCAGTAAATTATGAGACCTTTAATTAGAAGTCATTAATTATCGAAAAATTGATTGAAAAACGAAAAAAAAAAAATAAATGTCTTCATTTTATAGTTAAAAAAAAAAAAGTAAAACAGCAACTACAAAAACAAATAAGGTAAGCTTACAAAGTGTAGGAAATGTGGGCTAAAAATAAAACAACAACAAATGCAAAGAATAAAAAAGAAAAACTGCCAAAGATTTCAATTAAAATTCCTCCCCCACAATTTACATTATTTATTTTCTGTTATTTGTATTGTACGTATATATATGTGAGTGTGCGCTTGCATGATTTAATTATTATATATATATATATATATATATATATATATGTATATATTTATATATGCAGTACAGCAATTTTTTTATTTTTTGTTAACTCATAAAAATTAAATGGTGAAGGAAAAATGTCTGTTTTTTTAAATTCACTGATAATAACAACAACTGTAATAATGCGTAAAATGAAGCGATTTATTCTCACACCATAAATACAAGATATATGGTTATATGTACGTAAATAATTTATTAATTGATTGACTGATACCTTCAATTAACACCCTCTCTACTCTGCTATTCTTTCTGTAACCATTTTTCATTGCTTCCTTAAATTCCTCTTGTTGTTGCTTTTCGTGTGTGTTTTCATTATCTCAATTATGTGTTGTTGTCGTTATTGTCATCTGATTTATAAACAAACAAAATGTTCTGCCACAAAACAAAACAAAACAAAACAAATAACAAATTAAACTCCGATCAATGACATTGTTGAAATGTAAACATAATAATTTATATGTGTTTATAGTAATATTTATTTCCACACTGAAATTATGCATATAAAGATTCTGTATAAACAATTTCACACATTCTAAATCTATAAATTTTAAATCAAAAGAAAAAAATAATATAAATGTTCTATATCGGCAGGTAGGAATGGTAAATATCTTACATTCTGCAAATATTAGAAAATTCAAGAAAATGAAATATATTGAAAAATTTTGGAAATGTTCATTATACGTTTGGAGTGGCACAATCTTTGTAATATTAAATGATTTTTTTATAGATCTATGTCAAACGCTTCTAAATTAATATCCATTTTTCTATAAGAAAAATGTCACTTGGAGTATTTTAAATATTTCGGTTCTATTTTTAAGTTGGGCCATTCGTACATTAATCTGGCGTCATAACTTTGCAATTTTTAAGATATTTTACGAAAATTTTATCTTCGCTAATACTTTTTAGCCTGGATATGAAGGCTACTTGACAATAGAAATACGTGAAATTATCGTAGTGATTTATTTAAAAAAAAGGCGTTATGTAAATGAAATGGAATATTAAAGTTACTTCACATTTAATTATGAACAATCCAAGTGGGAAATCTCCATTATATTTTATAAGCAATTTTTTTTATCATATTTAAGTTGAAAAAATTTAGTTCAATTGGGTTGTACATATTTCGAAAACTCTTCAATTTTAATATTATCGATATTGATATTTTATATTTAATATTATTTTATTTTGCATGTAGTGGCAACTACAATGGCGACATCGCCTCGATCGATTGATACGATATCACTTTGTTCGACAGTATCAAGTTGTCCAGATCGTAATGGCTTCTATGGCGGTTTTCAACGTACTGACAAACCGAAAGAACCTCTATCCAAAGCACAAATTATCGCACGTGAAAAGAAATGGCTATACATGATTGATAATTGGTCATTATACATGTCAAAAAATTATAAAAAAGTATATTCCATAAGTAAAATGAAATAGAAAAAAATTTATAAAAAATATAACAAACAAAATAACAGTTTTGTTGTTGTTATTTTTCATTTTTAGATACGCGATCGTTGCCGTAAAGGTATACCGAAATCGGTACGACCCCGGGCATGGTTCTATCTGTCGGGGGCATATTTATTAAAAAAGAAAAATCCAAATGTATATATGGAATTATTGGAGAAACCAGGCAATCCACATGTCATTGAGGAAATTAAAAAGGATAAGCATCGTCAATTCCCATTTCATGAAATGTTTCTGGATGAAGATAAAATCGGTCAAATTGAATTATTTAATGTGTTAAAAGCTTATTCAATCTATAATCCAAAAGTTGGATTTTGTCAAGCTCAAGCACCAATTGCCGCCTTCCTTTTAATGCATTTACCAGCCGAAGATGCATTTTGGGTTTTCGTTAGTGTTTGTGATGTGTAAGTTTTTGTTATTATTTTTATTATTATTATTACTTTATATAATTTTAATTGTTTTCTATCATCCATACATTTCTATTTATAGTTATTTGGAGGATTATTTTATCAGTGGTTTGGAAGTACTACAAAATGATGCTGGTATATTAGAAGGTCTTTTAAAGAAGACCTGTCCACCAGTCTATCGTCATTTACAAAAGCATAAAATTGAGCCATTATTATATATGACAGATTGGTTTTTATGCGCCATGACTCGTACATTACCATGGGAAACATTATTACGTGTATGGGATTGTTTTCTGGCTGAAGGTATACGTATTATATTTAAAGTAGCTTTAGTTATATTGGGCGCTACATTAAATCGCCATAAAATACGTAAACAGTGCAATGGTTTATGTGAAACATTAGAAGTATTAAGAAACCCGCCTGATCATGTTTTAGATGAGGATTTCATCATAAATAATATGCAACGTTTAAATTTGCGTGTAGAAGATTTTCAAATTGAGCATACGCGACAAAAAGCGCGACGTGCCAAACAGAAAGCTTTACAAGAAGCCGCCGTCACCGCTACTGTTAGCACCGTGGAAACCAGTACCAATATCAATACAAATACCAATTTAAACACAAATTCAAATTCAAATACATTGAATAGTAGTAGATCACGAACAATCAGTCCCATAAATGTTGGTGGTGTAGGTAGTGGGGGTGACAATGGCGGTATCAGCATCAGTGGTGGTAGCGGTGGCTATGGTACCAGTAGTAGCAATGTAAATGTTACAGTTGTTAATGTAAATGGTGAGGGCAACGATTTTATATACAGCGGCAGTAGTGGGTATAGCTGTAGCGGTGGTATCAGTGGCAGTGGTGGAAGTATTGGCGGTGGTGGTGATGGAGCCAAAGGTATAAGTGCAAATTTTAACTCTAATAATAATTATCGTCCATGATGTAAAAAAATTCTACTATTATTTTTTGTTTTATATTTTGCAATTTAAGAGAAAAAAAAAACAATCGCCTTACAAATCGCATTATATGCGCTCTATTCTTTCCTCTATCCCGCATAACCATTTATTTATTTTTTTCTCTTTCTCTCTCACCCTACCTCTCTGCCTCTTTCGTATCATCATTAAGTTAAGTGATATTTGGCAGCCATCATTAGAACCGTTAGTTTTTTCATAAGCATAACAAATTCCATTTATTAAATGTTATTCATTCCAGAACGAAAGTAACAGTAACAAAACAGACATCTATAACTGTAAAATTAAATAAGCCATTTTACAGTTACAATAATTGTGCATTTTTACAGAAACACACACTCCTCGCACTCATCCTTATTCATTAATACGCAATTTTTTTCGAAAATATGTGAATCTCTTTTTCCTTGTTTTTTTTTCTCTTTTAATTTCAGTTGTGAATTGAAACTATTAAAGAGAAATAGAAGGAAAAAACATGTTATTTTTTACATTAAACGAAGAAGAACAAAAGTTTCATAAAATTAGTTGTTGTAAAATTGAAAAATAATATTTGCCAAAAAAAAAAAATTTAAATTACGCTTATAAAAAGAGAAAGAGTCAGAAATAAATACTTGATGGCAGCACAAACTTTTCTCATTATCTACTGTTTTTTCATTTTTTCTATTCTTCTTAATTGTTATATTTTAATGAATGAATTGAGAGAGAAATTTTTGTTTCTATATATAAATATCCATCTATTTATTTAAATATTATTAAAAGTATAGCGCAATATTTATATCAAAGAAACTATTTAACAAAAAAAAAATCTATATGAAATATAAAAGAAAGTAAGAAAGAAGAAAATTCCTTGCAATATTGTACTAAACAAATCTCTTTTATTTATTTTATTATTTAAAAAAATAACAACACTAAAACGTAATTATATTTGTACAAAAACAAAAAAAAAAAGAAACAAAAATAAAAAAAACGCAGCAGCAATTTTTTTTGTAATAATAATGATGAAAAATGTGTATAATAATAATCATCATTTAAAATTGTATTGAATTTTTAATTCTATTAAAATACAGTTATAATAAATAACGTAAGTAAATAAAATAATTCAATTGAATTTATATAAATATTTTGTTTTTTTTGACAAAAATCTCTAAAACAGTAACGAATGAAACGTTTTGGGAAGAAAAACTAAATCAAGGTAAAATGCATATGTGGCATACTTTAATGTAGGCAAACAAGATTAAGTAATTACAATACAAAATTTAGAGGTTTTTTGTAAATTATTAACTATCATTTTTTTCTTAACAAAAAGCTGAAAAAAATTCCAAATTTTAAATTTTGTGCAAAGAAAGACGTTCAATTCTTAATGCCACCACTTTATGAATAATTTGCCTTGCTCAAAATCTGCCAATATCATTTAAGCAACTTTATTTTCGAAATTAATTGTGAAACTCAAAAAATGCCTTAAGATATTATTTTTCTCATACATTTTCTTTTATTTTATTAACTCGTGTACAGACTATTTTAAATATTCCATAGATAACGTTAGATAATGCTACAAAAGCATAACTTATTATGAAAAAAATTCAAAAATATATAAATCCGCCAAAACTGTTTCAAATTGTTACAAATAATTTTCATTTTTTTTAAATCATATTTTTTATTCCATATCTTTAGCTAAATCCGAGAAGAAGTCTGTGGTATTTGAAAATTTTGATGATGGCAAATTATGACGTTTCTCCTTGAACGTATTATGTTTCTCATTGTATTTAATATCACCGAAATCTTCAAAATATTTAATATTCCAGAAACAAACGTCATTATTATGAGATGATGATGCAATTAATTCCCCATTATTGCTAATATCTAATGATTCAATGGGCATAGGATGTTGACCGACAATACCCAAATTACGATATGGCGCAATATGTACAGCTCTAATAATGCCTTCTTCACCAGCTACACAACCAATGCGATCTGTTATTGGTATCATAACACTCATTGGAGATTTTATACCAGGATATTTGTCACTGTGATAACCAAATTGGCCCCAATTGAACGTATACAAGTTACCTTTAGATGTACCGGCAACTAATTTAGAATCCCCACGATAGATGCTCATACATGTTAATTCCTCTTCATATGGTTCCGATTGGACATATAATTTACGCGCTCCTATACTTAAAGTAGTTAAATAACCATCACCGCTGGTAGCCAACAATAGTTTGCCAGTATCGTTTGTTAATAGTTGAGTAATATAATCTTCAACTTCCTTTAATGCGAATATCTCATTTTTAATACGTAAATCCCATAATTTAACAGTGCCACCATCATCGCCAGTCGCAAACAAATTTCCATCAATAACATGTAACACATTTATTGCATCATCGTGAGCGCTTTCGTAGAATTTTTTCAATTTTTCCGTTTCCATATCTGTTACCATAATGGATTTATCTTTTGAACATGTCAATAAATTACAACCATCTTCGGAAAATTCAACGTCACGACATGCCTTTGCATGTATTTCAATGGTACGTAATAATGTATTCTCTTGATTTGAATATTTATATAAACATACGTCACCGGTAATGGTAGCCACGGCAATATAATCACGTTCCGGATGAAAGCAAATATCTGTTACAAAGTCTTCTAATTTAATTTCTGGTGGTGATGAACGAGGTTTTTTAATAGCTGCAATAATAGCACGCACTGTTTCATCATCTTCATCTTCTTCATTCAAATCAAGTATAGAACTTTTTGTTCCACCATCTTCACCATCTAATCCTTCGTTTTTGTTGCAATGGTTAGCGTTGCCGCTACCAGCACTACTAATACCACCACCATCAGCCCCAGCACTACTACCACCACCTTCGTCAATTTTTGTATCATTAATTGAAGTTGT
Organism: Melophagus ovinus; assembly: GCA_023089585.1. Lineage (NCBI taxonomy): Eukaryota > Metazoa > Arthropoda > Insecta > Diptera > Hippoboscidae > Melophagus > Melophagus ovinus. Next base: position 20,742,514 of record JAKKIB010000174.1, on the reverse strand, counting down.
TGCTTTTACATTTGTTACCGCTTTGTTGGTAGAGGTACTCATATCATCACTTGTAGATTCATACGAATCAATTACTATAACATCAAATTCTGAACTGTCGTCTGAATCGGGTTCAAACTCATAATCTGCATCTCTATTATATGCATCATCCTCTGAATCACTAGTCACTTGTATTTCATTATCAAGCATATCTTGTAGTATAGCTTCATCGTTTTCTACGTCATCCTCATCTATAAATTCAGAATCCGATACATCATTGGGATTTTTAAACCTTCACCAAAGACAAATTGCAATAAATTGCTGCTTAATTGGTAAATTTTTTTTTTTCGTAAAACACAATTGTCATACTTACAAATGCATAATTAAAATTTTTTTTATACTTGAGGCTTCTACAGTTCTTTTGTAATTTGCCTTTTTTATTTTTTTTATTTTTGAATTTATCAATTTATCAAATGAATTGTACGGTTATTTAAAGAAGCAAATCTTAAAACATTTCTCGACCTTTATAGGAATTTATATTCATATATTTTTTTTTTTGTTTTTTGGGAATAAATCTATTCATGAGGAATTAATAACTTAAGGTAAAGTGTAAGATATCTAAAAGTATTTTGAACTATATAGTTGTAATAAATGTATGATCTAATTTATATAAATATAAATATACAATAAAATAGGACCTTTCTTCAAAAATCATTTATTATTGTAAAACAAATAATAAGAAAACTAAAAAAACTCTTTCTTTTACTAGTTGTGTCATTCAAATGAAATACCACGGCCATCACCACGTATAATTATGTAACCTGTACATTTTCTAAAATCATACAAGCAATTGTAATTCTGGTGCCATACTTAAGAGACTTGTAGTAGTTTGCTGGCTGAGTGTCATGTAACCAATTTGAATTCATTTAAAGTAAATAGTAAGAGGAATTCATCTCTAAAACCAGATGACCAATTTATCAATAAAAATTTGAGCAATCACTCTGCCATTTCGTGCTCTATTCGCCAGTTACTTAGGAATTAGATTAGTTAAGCCAATATGACGTGGAATAAATTGGTCCATTATTATTAATATAGATTAAATATTATTAGTATAGATGGTCAATAAAAATTTAATTTGTGGTTACAAAATTTTGTTATGTTTAACAAAGAAGTGAAAGCCAATATAAAGACCAATATAAAGTTGTCTGAAAATAATTAAAGTACTTAAAACATAATCCATTGACAATTTTTAAATTTCCCCAAACACTTTCATTTAAGCGACAATTTCACGTTTCACACTTTGTTTTAAAATTTTAAGACTATTACTAAATTTTTTGATATAATCAAAACAAAAAGAATTTTTCATTGAATAGTGAAAATGTGTACAATAGTTGAATGGACTGCAGTCCACTATAAATAAAGTTACATTTAAATAGCTATAAGGTATTTGTAATCACAATTCTATTTCGACCATGGGCGTTATATAAAATTGTACGTATATTTCTGCTTGATCGGTGTCTTGCATCATAAAGTGCATTTCTAGTAAACCACTAGAATCTGTTTTAATGGCCACTTTGCTGGCTACAGACATTGCCTTCTGTGTCATACGTATTAAAGAGCTTCTATATTTGGCTTTTGTAGTTGCTTTGCAATTAAACAAGATCATCATATCACTTGTTTTAGCAACTTCAATACTTGACTCTGATTGGATAACACCTAAACTATCCAATTTAAAATGTGGTCGACGTGGTGACAATGTAATCTCTAATTCTTCAGTTGATTTATCAAATTCATGAAACAAATTCATTAAATCTGGTCCACGTATAAATATTGTATTCAATGTAGCACCATCTTCATCCAATGAAAAATCTATAGTTTCCATTTGATATGTTGTCTTAATTGAACATTCTGTAGTAACATCATCTTCATCATGTGGTTCAAATATGATAATTAATGGTTCATCATCCTCTTTATAAAACATTCTAATGCCGCAATCGATACCATTAAATATATTTAAGCATTCCGTCAATACGTTCATATCAATAGTAAAATTAACAAGGCCATTCACATGAAAATCTGTAAAACATAATGGTGTTATAAATAAATTTGCTTGTATACATTTGCCATGCTCCACAGTGCAACGGAAGCCATCCTTATTAATTTGAAAATATCCATGTTCACCGAAATTTAATGCACGCACACCAGCCGTTAAACCCTTAATATTATCCAAATAACCAACAAAACTATAATTGCCATAATCCGTTTGTGCTAACATTGTACATTTGCGCTTTAATAGCTTAGCATCCGTTATCAATAAAGATTCCTGCAAAACACTATTGAATTTCGCATCTTCTAATACTTCATAGTGTATGCAATAATTTTTTAAGATGTAGAGCAAACGTAAAGCTAACACATGTTCACAGGTATAATCGTCTGCACATTGTATAACTTTAATACGAAAATATTCACAGTGGCAATAATTAATATTGGGAAATAAACGTATAATTCGTTTCGTTATTGGATTCTCAATAATTTGTGCTAGATATCTATTCCTGTTTGGATTAGTTAATATTATTACACTTTTATTATCCAATATGTGACGGGCAGCACGCACATTTCGTATATTCATCAATGATTCTAATTCCTCATAAAATTCAACTAACACTTCAGCATTTTGAGGCTTTTGTTGTATTGTTTGGAAAATTAAATTCAAAGCATTCCAATTTGCCGGTTTTTGCATTACACATTAATAACAAATAACTAGTTTCTCCGCATCAAAATAGCAAACCATTAAAACTAGAAAATTACTGTATTGAGTAACTAAAATATTAATGAAAGTAATTGTAATAAATGTATCTATTCGAATTCACGATTTATTCTTAAAAACAAGAGTCAGTCTATAGCGCCTCTAACGGTTAATATTGTTATCTATAAAATTAGAAATTACTAACATTTCTGTATTTGTAGTTGTTTCTTGTAAAGAACTTTATCGCGTATTATCATTTTGTAAACATTGAGAAGAAAACAATTGAATAGCAATAGTCATAATAATAATGTTATAAACTGCATAAAGCATACATATTTTTTTTCTCTGTTTTTCTCAATTTTAAATTGAATTGAAAGAAGTTAAAATTTTTACATAGACACACATTTTTAAAGAAGCTTCATGGATCTCAGTGATAGTAATGAATGTGAACAAAAATTTGTCATTTATAAATATGACGAGCTCTTCAGTGAAAGCTTGCCTTTAATGAAGGAAATACGACGCTTGGGTAAATTATGTGATGTAACATTAAAGGTGGACGATCAAACATTTTCAGCTCATCGTATTGTACTTGCTGCTACTATTCCATACTTTTATGCAATGTTCACAAACAATATGGCAGAGAGTCGCATTAAGGAAATTACTATGAAAGATATCGAAGCAACGGCTTTGGAAAGTTTAATAAATTTCGCATATAGCGGCCAGATTCGTATCGATAATCAAAATGTTCAAAATTTAATGGTAGGCGCTTCATTTTTACAATTACTTAATGTACGTAATGCTTGTGCTGATTTTCTCATATCACGCTTCCATCCACACAATGTATTGGGTATAAGACATTTCGCCGATTCGATGAGTTGCAAGGATTTAATACAAGCGGCTGAAAAGTTTATCGATCGCAATTTTGCAAAAGTTTCACAATCAGAAGAATTTTTAGCATTAGATTTTGATGAGTTGATCGAATTAATTAAACGGGACAATTTAAATGTTTGTACTGAGGAGGTAATATTTGAGTCTGTCATGAAATGGGTTAAATATGCTGAAGATAAACGTGGTCCAATGTTTCCCCAAGTATTGGCCAAAGTACGTTTACCATTATTATCACCACAATTTCTAGCGGATCGTGTGGCACGTGAAGAACTTATCCGTTCGTCACATCAATGTCGTGATTTGCTGGATGAAGCTAAAGATTTTCATTTAATGCCAGAACGTAGAGGATTATTACAAAGTTTCAGGACACGTCAACGTGGTGAATTCATATCCGGTCAAATTTATGCAGTTGGGGGTTTAGCTAGTAATGGAGATTCCGTTAGTACTGTGGAAATATATGATCCATTGGAGAAAAATTGGCGTATGGGAGAACAAATGTCCATGATGCGGTACAATATTTACCAAGATATTCGATTCAAATTTTTTCATATATTTTTAACTTTTTTTTCTGATTAATTAAAATTTGAATTTCTCTTATGCATTTTAGATCACGTGTTGGTGTTGCTGTAATGGATGGAAAATTGTACGCGTTTGGTGGATTTGATGGTTCAGAACGTCTTTCGACTGTTGAAGTGTATGATCCCAAAACGAATACATGGAGTCAAGGTAGCGCTATGAATTGTAAAAGAAGGTTAGTTCAGCACATTTGACCAGTATGCAACCTTAAGATTTGATAGTGTTATTGTTACTTTCTGTATCATTTTTATAACAGTGCTGTCGGTGTGGCTGCTTTAAATGATTGTATTTATGTTTGTGGTGGATACGATGGTGTTACTTCCCTTAATACCGTCGAATGTTACTGCCCGTCAACCGATGTTTGGAAAACGGTTAGAATGATGTCTATAAAAAAAAATACTTTCTGGGAAAAGTCTTTATGTTGAAACTTGTTTTAGGTTGCCCCTTTAATGAAATATCGTTCAGCTGGTGGGGTGGCCGCTTTAAATGGTTATGTATATGCATTGGGTGGTCATGATGGTCTATCTATATTCGATTCAGTTGAACGTTATGATCCTGTTCAAGATGTTTGGCATAAAATGAAATCGATGTTGAATCGCCGCTGCCGTTTAGGTGTGGCCGCTTTAAATGGCAAATTATATGCTTGTGGCGGTTACGATGGTAATTCATTTTTGCGCTCCGTGGAAGTGTATGATCCAATTAAAGATACATGGTCATTGGTAACTCCAATGAGTTGTAAACGTAGTCGTGTCGCCTTAACATCTAACATGGGTAAGTTATGGGCGATCGGTGGTTATGATGGAGAAACGAATTTATCAACGGTAGAAGTATATGATCCAGAAACGGATGAATGGTCGTTTGTGCAACCTATGCATGCACATAGTGGTGGTGTTGGTGCCGGCGTAATACGTATCGAAAAAAATCGCGATGATTTTAGATAAATTGATATACAAGAAATATTAATGTCAAACTGAATTGAAATGATCATACCATTCCATAATGCATGCGAATATAGAAATTTTCTTTATAGAATTAATCAAAATTTCAATTCACAAATACGGATGCAGCGTCGAGGCAACAATGATGCAGTTGACGTTGCTCTAAATATGATGCATTATATTTCATTGCAAGAATTACTAAAAGTCTCGTTTTTCATTCATTAATGATCATCATATGGCCAGAACTCATCTCAATTTAAATTGCAAGCTGTCAGTTTTTCATATAAAAAATTTGCTAAATTTAATTTGCCACAAAAAATGATTTTCGACCAAATAAGCAGAATTCATTCTTTCGAACCAAACTCTGTCATTATTTTGAATATAATTCAAATATCTAGAAAATTTTAATCTATGAGCGAAAGAGAGAAAGGCCGGCCTTAAAAATAAAAAAATACACTTATCAATCAAAACGAGTATTGCGTGCAAGTCTTTCTACAATTTATAAGAATTTAAAATATTTATACGCTGAATGTTAAAATTGATTTTTGGAGTAATCTTAAAAAGTATTTAAATGTACGAAGCAGAATAACAATTCAACATTTCTATTATCTCAACGTTTATTTTAATGATATTTCTTTTTGTTTTGGTTACTTTACTTTAAATATGCACAACATTAAAAATTTATAATTAAAAAAAAGTTTAATAAATGTACTCACCATGATTACCACAATATAAGAAATAATTTATGATTACCTAAACAGCCTTATAAAGAAGGCTTTACTCTTTATTTTAATTATACAATCAACACACACAACAACACATTATATATATATTATATTTATATATATATATATTATATATATATATATATATTTATATGTATAAATACTACAATAAAACATTACATGTAAAAGAAAGCACTCATAGAGTGAGGTTATTCTTACATAATTTTTATATTTCTTAAATAAAAATCTCAAGAGAGCAAAGCATGTTAAACATGTTACACGTACAACAAACATGTATTACGTTAGATGGAACATGTTTCATGTTACATGTAACCTGTCGCATTGTGCAACTTATGCTACGTCAAAATTGTTACGTTATGTGCACATTTTCACATTATGCCCATGGAATATACTCGCATTAAATTAGATTAAATCAAACGATCCATTTATAATCTACATTGATTTAATGATAATTAAATGCAATAATTTGTGTGGTGTTTATTGTACTTAAACTAAATTTGGAACGCTTTATTAATCAACAAATGAATAAACACCCATTGACCAAATTAGATGACCATTTGTTTGTACTGTTACCACTGACGAACTATACGTATTTGATGTGCTAATTAATCCACTAAAATAAAGTGTAGCATTATCTGTAAACAAAATAAAATTTTATTATGAGATAGCCTACATAAATGTAACAATCCTGTTCAAGTCGTACATGTCGACAGAAAATTGTATGAGAATTGTATTGTAAGTTTACTGGAGAGTGATCCAAAAAAAAAACAATTAAATAAACACTTCTCATAGGACAAAAAATTGTACACTGATTTAAAATTCAAAACATTAGAAGTTATTAAGTATTTTCATACATGAAGTTTTTATTATTAAATAGGACGTTTTATAGAGAATCGTAAAAAGCAAATGACAAACCGACAATATACTATGCTATACCATATAAATATGTCTAAAATTAGGTTCTGCAATTGAATTTAAAAAATTTACATGGATCGACGTCAGACAGACGAACAGACTAGCTTAAATTGTTTCAGTAAGTAATTCTGTAATTCACGTGTGAAGTGTTAAGTTATAATAATAGAAGTTATAAATTTAGAAAACTTACGCATATCCCATTTAAGTCCATTAGTTGTAACATTGTAAACTTTCTCGCCAATTGGTATTAGAGAACACCAACGTTTATGATCATATAAATTTTGTGGTATACTGATGGAATGTTTACCGGGACGTAATAGCCATGTTAATGAATTGCCACTTAATAAATATATATTTAACATTGCATTTTGTGCTTTAAATAATGTATTAATATTAGCCATAATTTGATCGAAACGTCCGGATGTGTCATTGAGTACAATAACATTATGAAACTACAAATCATCGTAAAAAAAAAGCAAAAAGAGGAAAGTACATCATGAGGGAATTACTTCATAAGAAGCACAATAATAATAGTAATAAATATGCAGCACCTGTTTTTCTAGAATAATTGGTCTAACTATATCTACTGCTTTAGTAAAATCTGTGGAATTTTGATTCGGTGTATGGATAAATTGACTGATACCATTTTTACTAAAATAGATTCTAGTCTCTTCCTGTATGGAATCAAAATCTCCTGTTATTAAATCTGGAGGCTTTAAATTAGCGTTTTGCTTATTTAAATTATTCAGGAATTGATACCAACGATTTGTACCACCATCAACCGTACAACGAACCTCCGCTTTTATACGTTATACACAACCCAAAAAAAAAAAATAATAAACATAAAATAAACACAATAAAATGTAAAAATGTATATATTTTTACATATATATATAAACGGGCATATTAAGATCAATATACATTTGATGAAAAGTGATCTAACGTACCACATTGCCATAATTTTATTACAATATGCTCCGGTATACGTATATCACAATTTAATATTAAGCAAGCATAACCTTTTACTATGTCCAATTCATTTTCAGCTAATATACGTTCGGGTTTCCACTCATAATATTCACATTTCACCTGTTCACTGTCAACTTTATTACTTTTGCCTGGTTTTTTATTGTCATCTTCTTTTTGCTTCTTCACTTTTAACCTGGATGATGCCATTGTACATATTGAACCTATAGCCGGAATGCTCCATGAAAATAGTACTTGCCTTAATCTCATAACACGTCTGTCCTTAAAAAAAGCATCTATGAAACCACATGATTTTGGGCCATTCACGGTGATTTAATGACATGGTAAAATATGCAAAATGAGATTTCGAAATTTCATACATTTAATATTATTATTTCAACATAAAATTAATATTGTATAAAATATTTACAATTAATTTTTGTATAAACAAAATAAAACGTAATAATTTTATATTGTATTTATATATTATAAAACTTTAAATTTCTATGTATATGTTGAAATAAATAACCTTTTTTTTGGTTTCTTTTTGTTTAAAAACAAAGTAACAATAAAATAACAATGAAGAATCAATTCTTTAAAACTAATAAATGCTTTTTGTGTATAAACGAAAACAAAATAAGCAAACAAATGCTTCCTCTGTCCTATTTAAATTTATTATTATTCTCCTTTATAAATGGGTTTACGTTTTTCAGCAAAAGCTTTGAGTCCTTCTAGACGATCCTTTGTAGGTATTACTTGAGAATAGCATACTTCCTCAATGGAATAACCTGTATTCAAATCAACTTGCATACCCTTATCAATAGCTAATTTTGCCATGCGTACACCAACAGGACCATTTGGTAAAATTTCTTCAGCTAGTGTTATTGCTTTAAGATAAGCTGCATTACCATCTGAATTCTGCTGTACCACATGATTAACAATACCCATTTCTTTGGCTTCATCACCTGTAAAAACACGCCCCGTAAAAATTAATTCTTTAGCTAATGATGGTGATAAGATACGCGGTAATCTTTGTGTGCCACCAGCTCCCGGTATAATTGCTAATTTCGTTTCTACTAAACCCATTTTTGTATCTTTACAGGCTGTACGCATATCACAAGCTAAAGCCATTTCTAAGCCACCACCTAATGCTGTACCATCCAATGCAGCTATAACCGGCATAGGTAATTGTTCAATATTAACCAATACTTGACGCAATTTAGCAACAAATTCGCCAACTTCTTCTTGTTTCATATGTTTACGTTCTTTTAAATCAGCACCAGCACAAAAGATGCCTGGTGTTAGGCTGCGTAATATAACAACACGTGAACCATTATCACGTTTAACATCTAATAATATTTTAGAAAATGTATCCACCATAGCACGACTGAAGGCATTTTTTGCCTCAGGACGATTTAGACCCAGTACAGTTATACCTTTTTGTTCACCAGTTAAACGTTCTACTAAAACTTCATTGCTAGCACCTCCAGCTAATTGTGAATAATAACAATATTTCCCACAAGTTGGCACAACAAATGAATACCGTCCACTTATTTTCATCAAATGTGTTATATACAATGACATTTTGTATACAATTCTTATAAATGTTTAAGAATGATTACCTTTAATGTAATTAACTGATTGTTACAATTCAATTATGAATTTTCAAGAATATGTTTGGGTGAATGTGCCCGCGAAAGCCAGCTGATAGGCGATATTCGTCCAAGAGTCCATATGACAATTTTTTTGCAGCCTTTTTTAGTGCTGTTACACATTTATGAGAAATAATAATTGCGAAAAAGTTATTAGAAGAAGAAGAAAAGTACAATGTAAACATTAAGGTGATTGGTGATTATCCTTGGGAGGTTGTGCATTTATTTCTCGATGGAATTTTTATATTAATTGAAGAAAAATAATTAAACGTTATTTAAAAGTGAATGGAATAAAATAGAACGATAATAATAATGGATGTATCACGTAAAAAACAGTTGTCATTAAGTGCATTTTTAGGGCGTAAACAAAGTGACAACGAATTGGGTATGAATTTCATAGTTATTTCATTTTGCCATTTTCATTTTACTTTTAAATTGTTAAAACATGTAACATGTTTGTTTTCATACATGCAGAAAAGAAAAGTAATGAACGTGCGGTGAAAGATATCAATCCAATATATTTGGATTCTGGTTCAGATGATGATGATGATGACGAAGCTGGTGAAAGCAACGGTGGTGGTTCTGGTGAAGGGAACGATGGGCAAAATAATAAAATAACGAACAAGACTAATTCTAGTAATCCTGCATCCAATACTATAAATGGTTACTCCACAAAGAGCACAAGCACTGCCATAGTAAAAAAATATTTATTTACTGATATAAACAAATCACCTTTGGCTCCTATATACCATAAAAGTACCAGTGATGTTGATAGTAATAATCAAAAAGAAATATCTAAACATCAAGGCCCATCTAAATTAGATTTTGATAATATAGAAGCAACATACCAAAATGCCATGAAATGTCTCGAGGAGAAAGTAAATAATGTGAATAAATCGCGGAGCATTTATACATCTCAATCACCTCAAGAGAAATTAAATTTAAGTTTAAGTCCGAAAAATTTAATATGTGATTATGCAGTTAACAAAGCAACAAATGAGGTTGAAGGTAAAAGACATGACCAATCTCTAGAAATAGAGAAATCATGTACGCCTACAATTAATATTAGTGACAAGCCATCTACTGCTTTAGATGATACGTATCGCTGCGAAAATACAACTGAAGATAAATCGAGTGGAATAAAAGTTACAGAAATAGATAAGACGCCACCTTTAAAAGAAAACCCACAATCACAAATCAAAATTCTATTCGAGCCAAATTTAAATGAGTACCTATGTGAATTGGTACAAAATGATCATTTTCAAACAAAGACGAATGAAGTAACTTTGCTTTCAGTTTGCTTTGAGTTCAGTTCAATTTCACATTTGTTACTATTGTTTTTTTCACTTCTCATTCTTTTCAGAGGAATATTCACGTTGCTAAATCTAGCTTGGCATTTTTTAAAACCACATATGCCGAACTTTTGGAAAAATATTGTAATATTATTGATCAAATACCAGCAGATTTTTTCAATCAAATTGAAGGTTTCGAAACGGCCAGTTTCCTAAAATTGAAAGTGATGCGACAAAAATTTAAAGCGAAAACGAAACTTATGAAAAATACTTTAGAGAAAATTGAAAAGGACATGAAAATCAATTCAGATAAAATGGCACAATCTATAATACCTGATATTGACATAAATGAATTGGAAGAAGAGGAACGCCGTATGATGGCCGAACAAGATGAATTTAATCAATCGTTATGGTTAAATAATGATAACGAATCAACAGCACGAAATGAATCATTTAATTATGATAGTGACGATAACAATATTGTGAATGTTGCTGGAATCGGTGCTGGTAAAGAACCACGAAAAATGCCGGAAAACGGAAATAGTCATGTATCTCAAGAGAAGAACAATCAGTATTACGATAATTATAATTATAATGACGTTGCAGCGCCCGATGCTTATGGTAATGATGATGATGATGTAGAGGAAGTAAACGTATTATCTGATAAAGATGAAGGTGACTGTGAATTAGATGAATTGATTAATGACATAAAAAGTCACGATGCTGAACTTAAAGGGCAGAGTTCTATGTACAATAAGTATGCTTATAAAGATTTCGAAAAAGCAAATAAAGCAAAAGAAAATCAAGTGCCTCAAACTTCAAGTTTAATGGCAAACATACAGGGAAAAGAGCGTTCTGAAACACCAGTTCTTGATGATGAAGGTTTTCCAGTGAGTAAGCAATTTTAGAACATAAATTATGTACTATATAGAATTAATTTTTTTGTTGTCATTAGTATAATCATAATTATATTTTTAATTTATACAGATCTATGATGAGGAACAGTTTGAAATAGCATTCAGTCAAGCCGCTGCCCTTCTAGAAACACCTAATAAACCAACGAAAACTTTACCAAGTACCCCGATTATTATACCAGATGATGATGATGAAAATAATTATGCTGATAATAATCAAAATAATCGTGATAGAGAGTTTAATTATGATTATTTACCATCGACCAGTCGGCAAGCTCAAAAAAATTATTCACATTCTCAAAATACACAAAAAGTTGATGGTATATTTCATGCTAATGTCCATAATGATGGTGTCACTGGTGAATTTGATGGCCAAAATTATACACATTCTAAACGTCTAATGGAATTATTACGCTTTAGTTTCGGTTTATGCAGTTTCCGACCCAATCAATTACAAGCTATCAATGCTGCTCTTTTAGGTTTGGATTGTTTCGTATTAATGCCAACGGGTGGCGGTAAATCATTATGTTATCAATTGCCAGCCATTATGACCGATGGTGTAACCATAGTGATAAGCCCTCTAAAATCACTAATTCTCGATCAAGTGAATAAATTAGCTTCACTGGATGTATGTAGCATTTGTATTCTCATGTTCTGTATCTATTCAAAGTAATTTTTTAAATCGATTGTTTAGTCACTCTGCCTGTTCGTTTATATATATTTTTTTATTTTTATTGAAGCACTAGAAACGATCACTTCTCCTATAAAGGTTTTTTTAAAAAAGGTTGTTTAGAAATCAAATAACTTTTAAGCGAACGTTATTACTGAAAAATAACATTGAACATTGTAAATTCATAAGAAAAATTACATATTTTTTTTGGTCCATACTTAAACTCATTTAAATTTTAACAATTGTTTTTCGGGTTATTTTCTTAATATTTAATTCATTTTTTTTACTCGGCTTTTATATTACAGGCGAATTACTATTGAATAATTAATAATCAATTGCTCCTCTTATCAAACCAATAATAATTTCATAAATTTTTTTTCATATTAAAGATCAATGCAAAAAGTTTAATGGGTGAACAGACATTACAAGAGCAACGCGGCATTTATTGTGATTTAGAGGTGCAACCGACACGCATTAAAATTTTATATGTAACGCCAGAAAAGATCTCAAGTTCGGCAAGATTTCAAGATTTACTTGATATTTTGTATGCGAAAGGATCGATTAATCGATTTGTTATCGATGAAGCACATTGTGTATCACAATGGGGTCATGATTTTCGCCCTGATTATAAACGTTTAGGTATATTACGCAAAAGGTTTCCCAAAGTACCAATGATGGCATTAACAGCAACTGCTACACCTCGTGTACGTATGGATATTTTACGTCAATTGAATCTTACCAAACCGAAGTGGTTCCTATCTACTTTCAATCGCAGCAATTTAAAATATTCCGTACTCCCTAAGAAAGGTAGCAGTACATTGGAGGATTTAAAGAATTTCATACGTTGCCGCCACCATAAAGACAGTGGCATTATTTACTGTTTATCGCGTAAAGAATGTGATTCTGTTGCCGAAAGTATGCACCAAGCTGGCATAAAGGCATGCGCCTATCATGCAGGTCTTACAGATACTATGAGAGAGACTCGCCAAAAAGATTGGCTGGCTAATAAAATTCGAGTTATATGCGCTACTGTTGCATTTGGTATGGGCATTGATAAGCCAGATGTACGTTTCGTTTTACATTTTTCCATGCCAAAATCTATAGAAGGTTATTATCAGGAGACTGGTCGCGCTGGCCGAGACGGTGAATTATCTCATTGCATTTTATATTATAACTATACTGATATGATGCGTTATCGCAAAATGATGGACAGTAAGTAATTTTTCTCTTTTTCTCTCTCCCTATCTTTTATAATATATGAATACGTCAGATAAATTTAGTTGCGTTTATTTGTAGTGGATAAATCATTGTCATTCGATGTGAAACGTATACACATTGAAAATTTGCATCGCATTGTGGGATATTGTGAAAATGTTACAGATTGTCGTCGTGCCCAACAATTGGATTATTTCGGTGAACATTTCTCTAGGGAGCAGTGTTTAGAAACTCGTCAATCAGCCTGTGATAATTGCCTAAAAGAACAGAGATATGAGGTAAAATTTATCTCCATCCAAAATGATTTCTTCCACTTTTTAATCATTCATTTATTAGAAAATTGATGCATTAGAACAATGCCGCAAGATAGCCCATTGTATTAAGGACTTGTGCAGTGGTCGTGCCCGTTTCACTTTATTACATATAGGTTTGTATTTACTTTTATATTATTTATATGGAATTTTTTGTATATTGTAAGCTAATTTTTGCTATATCTAATTGTTTGAACAATTTTATAGCTGATGTTTTAAAAGGTTCAAAAGTTAAAAAGATCATGGATTTTGGTCATCAAAATACAAAATATCATGGTATGCTTAAGGATTGGGATAAAACAGATATTCAACGTTTATTACGCATTATGGTGACACAAGAGTACTTACGTGAAGATCTAATTTTTAACAAAGATATACCTCAAGCATATATTTATTTGGGATCACGTATAGAGGCTTTAATGACGCAAAAACTGAAAATTACTTTTGCTCTTGTGCGTAAAGAAAACACTAAAACTGTAATCGCGAATGATATGAGTGGTGTATCATTAACAAAGGCGGCCAATACAAATGACACAAATGCCAAATTACGTGAAATTTATGAACGGTGCTATTCCGATTTACTTGATTTGTGTCGAACCATTGCTGCCGCTCGTAATTGCACGATTGCTAGCATTATGAATATACAAGCTATTAAAGCAATGGCCGAACAATTACCAGAAACGGAGGCGGACATGTGTTCCATACCGCACGTAACGAAAGCTAATTTTGATAAATATGGTGAGAAATTATTGGCAATAACGCGTAATTATGCTGCTGAAAAATTATGCCATTTAATCGATTTGGAAGACATTCATGACAAGCAAAACGAGAAAATAAATGCAAGCTTAATTTCATCGAGTAACAAAAATAAGAACAATGAACGTCGGGCATTAAATGATACAAATGATTTTGAAGTAAATGCTAATGATGCCATTGATGATGACAATTACAATAATGATTGGAGTCGAGCAGCCGCCTCACAAGGCAACGCTGGTTATAGTGGTGGTAGAAGTAGAGGTAATAAGCGTAAACGTTATTGGCGTGGTGGTAGCACAAAAAAATTTCGTAAGACCTCAACGAGTGCTAGTCCAAGTAAAAGAATACAAAATACTAAACGCAACAATAATACTTCTTCGCCACATAAGAAAACATTCAACAAAGCAAAAGGTGCCGGCCAACGTAATGGTAGTGCAGCAGGAAGTACAGCAAATGCGACTTCATCAGCATGGATTGTTAAGAAAAATACAGGTTGATGTTAATTTCATTAATTGTCTACTTTACTTTTATTTTATTAGTTTATTTTTATTTTTCTTGTACTACTTTATTTATTGTGAATTTCTCTATTTTAGTTGCCGGTGGGAAAAGTAATTTTCAACTTATGCCACTGCCACGATCCAAATAATATAATCATGTGCTTTTATTAATATTTGTATATAACTAAATTTTATTCATTCCCATTAATGAAAATGATAATTCGTAATATAATTTTAGTCACTTTAAATTATGAAGTCATCTAAGAATAGCAAGAAGCATTGGTAGAATAGCAGATCATAATGGACAACAATGTAAGTACTTCAATGTTTTTATAACCACCACCCAGAGGTTGCTGGGATATTCATTTTGTCATTATATTTGTAATACTCAATTGGAAGTTTGGGAGACCGTGCAAAGTATGTATATTTTCAATCAGTATCAAATTCTGACTCAATTTTGAATCGATTTAGACTGCTCTATTTGTCTGTACGTCCGTCCGTTTGTTAATATTTTCCTTGTTGTAGAAAAAAGAAAGATATCGGGCTCACATTTGGCAGAAACATTGGGAATTCTTGCAGGTATATTGGTATTGAAAATGGATGGCCAAAATTGGGTAAAGGATTGGATCTCTAGTCAATTTTTTCTCTAAGTAAATCTGTAAAACCATAAATAGACACGATTCATTCACATTTTATTAAATTATCAAACTACAAATATAGGCCGCAATTTTTGGAGCCTAATGAAATTCGGTAAGCGGGCCAGGTTTACATCAATTCTTCGGAAAATTATTTTACCATGATATAAATTACGTATAAAATTTAGAATTAAAAATACAAGTAACAAGTTTCTCAAAATTTCTCAAAAAGGAAGAAAAAGTTAATTTTCTTTGTTTACTTATACTTTTGGTTTTAATTTGATTGAACGTTCAGAAAGTTTATTTAAATAAAGTGTTATTAAGGAAAGTTGTATAGAACATTCAACAATAAAACTCTAACTTATTGTTTTTCTTAATCTTTTTTTATTTATTGACCGCTTTATTAATGAAATAAAATGCTAAGAATAGACTTGGCGAATGATAAATGCAAAGTCTTGCTCTTTTTATTTTGTTTGATAATTAATATGAAATATTCATACAATTTCCTCATATCAATCTATTTAATATTCAATTTTCGAACCAATAATTTATTATTTAACACATTTACATTTCCGTAGAATTTACTTATAATTTTTATATGTAATTTACTTATAATCTTTAGTAAACACATTTAGTAAAGCACTAAACTGACGATATAAATGTTTTCGTTAAAATTTTCCGAGATTATTTATTTGGTAGCATTTTAGGGGATATGTACGTAACAATGTATGTGCATTAATAAATATTAAAAGAAGAAGATGAAAAACCAAAACAACAAAAAAGGAAAAAGTAAAACAGAAAATCTTCAGGTAAAAATACTTTTGCACGAAAGAAAATGTAGCAAGAAGAGAAGAAGAATGCAATAAAATAAGAGATGGCTAATATCATCATCTCATTCATCTCTTATTTTTAGTTATATAAGTGCCTACATTTTACTCTCCTTTTCTCTCTCTTTCTCTTTTTCGTTCTATTTAATTTTGGTTATTCTTTATTATTATTACTATCAGTGAGTATTATTAAGTAGTGGGTGTTGGATTGTCTTTTATGAACGAAAAAAACATAAAACAAAAGTTAAGGAACAAAGGAAAACAATAAAAATAGAGCGCTAGGAAAAGCAATTGTTGTTGCTATTGTTATTCCTTTTAGTACGCTACAATTTAAGGGTAACGTTAAAAGAAAGTCCTTTGTCTAATACTCTTGCAATCTATAAACGATATTAATTTATTTGGTCGGTTGAATTGTCTTGTGTTATATTTATAATAACAGACTTTAAACGAAGTCTAATGCAATAAGAACTTTTCAGTTGTATTAATCGCATATAAATAAAGAAAATTAAGCGGCTTTCTAATATCAACAAATATATCAACAATAATAATAATAATACTAGTAACAATAACAAAAAAAAAACAATATTAGCAATAGAAATTGTTAATATAACAATTTCAAGAGTGAGTCAGTTTAACCAAAATATTAATTAATACCAACTAATTAATAATGAAATACCAAACAAAAGAAAAAAATTGTGATGTTTCATAAAAAAAAAAAGCGAAAACGCAACCAACAAAAGTTAATTAGAAATCCATTAAATGAGTTTTTCAAATCAACTAAATTAACTTTATTTATAAAATATTCTTACACACATACATTCATTATACATATATAAATTATTCATAAAAATTTCTCTCATTCTTTTTTCTCATAGGTCTGCATACATATGTATTGTAGAGATTTTCGCTGAGATTTTCAATTTTCAATAATTTCAGTAGATATTTAAACGTGGGCGTGGAACGTGGAATCTAACGTAACCAGACGGAACGATAGTGTGCGTACGACGTGCGTACATCGATGTATGTACGTATGTTGTGTACATGTATGCATGCATTATCAATTGGCATTTACTTTTGGCATATGTACAATATAACAATACAACAGCAATTAAAGCAATAACAATAACAACAGCAGCAATAACAGACAACAAAGAAAAGGAAAACTGAAAACTGTTAAGCTGAATGAACATTTTCACAGTGTTTTGGTTACTTTTAAGAATGTTTTATCAACTTTTCTGTTGTTCGTTTGGTCTATTAACATTTCTCTTCAATGTATTCTGGTTTATATGCAATTTAGCATCGGCCGGCATTCCATGGTTTACATTAATACTTCTAATAATTTGTGTGGCATCGAAATTTGTAAAATTGAAAAGTCCAGACGATAAACATTTTCTAAGATTACTAAGAATTGGCATTGGTCCTGGTGCTGGTCAAGGTGTTGGTTATGGTGCTGTTCCCGGTCAAGGTTTTTTCCCAGAAGATTTATCATTTTGGCCAATAGCACATCGTGCGGCCGGTTATGATGCACCAGAAAATTCAAAAGCTGCACTAAAAAAGGTAATTTAATTTAAAATTGCAATTAAAACGTCTGGAATCAATTATAATTAACATTAACATTAACTTTTCAGTAATTGACTACATAGCATTTTTTAATAAAATAAAAATTCCAAGAAAATCAAATCTTTCGTAACAACTTTGCTCCATAAATAAATTGGAACCATGTAAACATATTTCTTTTCTTATTAATTATAAGTATAGTCGATTTTCGTGGACCTTTCAATATTTTACATTACATCAGTTTATTTAATTAAAAAGTTGCGCAATTGAATTGACATAAGAAACATTAATTTTTCAAGAAGTTCTTTCGGGAACATGAATTTATCGGATTCATATGTTTTATCATATGTTTTTTGTATCAAATTAATAATAATTAATTTTGTATTAATTTGATTGGGACAATTGTTAAAGTTATCCACAAAAAATTCTGTTTCCAAATAAATAAATAAATAAATAAAGTGATATGGTCACTCGGATGAGGTTAAAAAATATTAAAGTTTCTATAAAAACTTTACAAATTTTGTATTTTGTGATCTCTTACATAATTCAAAAGTTAATTATGCTTCATGAGAATTTTTCATTGATAGAGAATTTCATGTAGAGAATTTCATTAAAATATCTTTCGAGAAAAAAAAGGTTTATCGTGAAATGTAGAAAATGTTTATCGTTACCTAAACAATTAAATGATAAATTGATATATTAACTTTAGACTGTAAAAGTCGTAAAGTTTTTTAATTATAAAGAGAATTTTATTTTTGAAGTAGTGTATTGTTTCATTAATACATTAATTAAAAATTATAAGAGATATGCGTTTTTTGATTAATTTTATTGAATTATTCAAATCATAGAGTACATTTTATTATATAATTTTAGTGTATTGCTCGTGGCTATCGAAATGTATTATTAGATGCCGGTTTAACAGCATGTGGTAAAATAATTATTGTGAATCGTTTCACATTGGAAAAAGCTGGCCTAAGCGGTAGCATTGCTTTACATACATACGATTCTTTAAGGCACATTAATATTGCTGATTTGCATCCAATGGGGTATATAAATACAACCTCTTTTTTAATATTCCTTATATTTTCATGTTTTACATTCTACTTAAATTAATATGCAATCATTTCTGTATGCGTGCGTGCGTATAATTTTAGTAAACATTTTGAAGCTGAATATATATATACGTTAAAGGAATTATTTGAATTTTTAGAAGATCAACGCCTTACAGTATTCCTATTTATATCTGATAATAGTGCAGCAATGTTAGAAGCTTTGAAACGATCTATTACAGAGAATCCAATATTTGTGCAACGTTTGGTACTTATCACAAAATCCCCTTACACAATTTATCAGGTAAGTATTAGTTTTATGTTGATATCAAGTAAAATAGAAATTCTTGATATACCTGATAAGTAGATTTTCTAGAATTTCATTTGCGATAGAATTCAAAATATATGAATGATATTAGAATTTTATTTTTTATTTTTGCTTAATTAATTGTATTGTGGTGTGTTCGTGTGGCTGTGGTATTTATGGGCTTTTATTGTTTGTTCATCAAATTGTTTGACTTAATTGATTTGATATCATTTTAGTTGCGCAAACTTTATCCAGAATTAATATGCGGCCTATGGACGGAAAAATCATTATCGTTTGCTTTGTTAAAAGCTTCAACATTAATTACCTCAATCTATGGTGCATTCTTTCGTAATATAATTGCTCCAGTAATTGGTATAAGTGTCGTCTTCCTATCAAAAGAAGAATTCAATTTGTACGTTTAAAACTTTATAAATTGCATGCATTTTTATACGAAATATTGCAGTTATCTTAAAAAGTTAAGATAATTTTGTAATTTTTTTTCTTTTATATTTTAAAGGCATATTGCTGAACTATGGCGTAATGTGGGCGTTCGACCGATTGTTTATAATGTCAATTCACCAAATGAAAAACGTTACTTTCAGAAGACAATGAAAACACAATATCTAACCGATTCTTTACGTTCCGAACCACATTTACTAATGAAAGCTTAATTAATTAATTATGAAACTATCTCCAAAACAAATCAAAATGTTATGGTCTGTCGTGGACGACTATTAAATGTCTTAAACCACTCCGTCTGGTATGACAAAAGTAAAAAAGAATAGTATTAATTTTCAAAAAATCAGTTATATAATAGATTTCTATACATAGATATGTTATGCTCGAAAATAATTATATAAAGATATTCGATAAATATGTCACATTTTAAGGTTTCTTTTTACTTAAAGTTTAATTGGGGAGTGACGTAAAAACCTTTTGTATTCGATTCACATTCAATGGACCCATAATAAAATAACTTAAAAATTGTGATACGTATAATCCGTTCTTTAAATAGACTTTAAATGAATGCATGAACAAACGAATGGAAAAAACACACAAATTCTTTTGCTATTCTTCATAAGACTTATTTAATAATATAAATGGTGTGAAGTATAAAATATGAGGACGAAAAATTAGTAGAGAAAGAAAGCAAATTGCTCTAATTATTTATAAATTAAGTATAATTACAATAATTTATTTTATATATACATTTTTTATTAAGTTTTTATTTTATTTTTTATACGATCTACATTTATGCTAAAAAAAGGAACATTTACAAAAACAAAAGCTTATAATTTAAAAGAAATTGAAAAATGACCCAAAAAAAAAAATTTAAGTCAATTCAATCAACTGACAATTAGGCCCATTCATATAATGTAATAAACTTTGAAAAGACTAAAGGCCAAGTAGTGTTTATTTGTAAGTATAAATTCGTACATTCAAAATTATTCTTTAACAACGAATTTTTGAAATATCTTTTACTACTGAGGCTTAAATGCATTCCGCTTATGCCCAAAAATTTTCACATACAGAACAACGAATTTATGTATTTTAAGTTTAATTCTCTTTTTTGTTGTTTTTTTATCTTTGTTTTATATGGCAAATAATATTTTACTTAATATAAAATAACCTTCGTACAAAAATTACATCACATTTGATTTTAAAAACTATGGATCAGATTGTACGATAAGTTTAGGAGATGAAATAAAAAAAATTTTTTTAAAGTTATTATAAAAATTATAATTCCAACAATTTAAGTTATTTAATAATTGTTTTATCAATTTTTAACATTTTTGAGTTGCTTTCTATAAGTATGGATATGAGCTTTGTTTTCATTTTCACATCTTAAACTTATAAAACAATCTGATGTGGATCATTTCTACAATTATTATTATTTTTATTATTATTATTATTGTTATCATTAAGATAATTGTTGAAATTTTTATAATTTTATTTATTTAATTAATTTTAGTTGTTTGTAGTTTGAACGATATTTTACAAATATTATTAATAATTTTTATTGGCTTTATTTTTTACGTATTTCTGAGTTAAGATGAAAAAACAAGAAGTGAAAAAATTATACTTAGCTGGAAAGCAAATTTGTGCTATCCATCGCCCAAATGCTGTACTATACCTAAAATTTGTTCCATTCCTTCTTAGATTGTGTAGCAATCAATATATAAAATAAAATTTTGAAAATTTTTTTTAATATATTCCACATTTTTATCTTTCATAATTTTTGAATAACGAAAAAAAAAACACTTCGAAAAACCAAAAAGTCTTCCTCCGTAACTCTGTGGGCGCCTCCTTTAACCGATTTAATCAATTTCCATTCAATGATGCTTAGCTTTTCCGTTATTGGAACTTAATGAAAGGAACTTAGAACACGCACGGATAGATTAATTTCAAGTTTTACACTGATTAATAATTTAGTTAAAAGAATTTCTGAAAATTGCTATTATTATAATTACAAATCAAATTTTCATACTTTAACTTATGAAAGGCTGATGAAAGTGAAAGGCAGGCAACATATAGATAAAAATCCGAAATAAATGTGTAAAAAGAAATTAAATTCCAAATAAAAGAAATTATCCTTATATTTTTATAAATTTTCAGATAAAAATAAACATGTTTAATTCATATTTTCATATAATTCAATAAACAAGAAGAAAAATTTGATACTTGAATAATTTTTTTTTTACTTTACTTAACTTTAAATTAGCAAAAAAACGCTTAATGGCACTTAATTTTATGCAAACATTTATAAATAAGACTTTCATTTAACAGAGCATGCCGAAAGAACTAAAAAGAGATGATTTTGTAATGCCTTTGTGAATTTATCTAATAAAGTAACTGAGAAAGATGCTCTCAGAATCTGTTTCTTCTGCACTAGCGACCTCTTTTTCGGGTTTTCCGAAAGCTTGAATAAAATAACTTACATGAAACACGTAATAGATCTCGTAAGTAAAAATTACTAAGGGAGAACGTACGGTTTCTTCTGTTGCAAGGCCGCATTATCATAACATTTGGTGTCCTTTGTCCTGAACGTAATTTAAACAAATCCGTCATATATCTGACTTACATACAAATCAACGTTTAAGAGAGAAATTGAGGAGATTGGGAAAAAGAATTATTCTAAAATATTGATGTTTTAATAGTACTGAAAGGCTTGCATATTCCATTTACCCAAAATCGTGGGCACTGTAAAACGTCATTTGATAGATATGAAATATTGATCAAATGTTTCTCCAAATTATGTTGATCTAACAAAAAATCGTGAATTATGATTCATTTTACCAATGGAATAAATCGATCAGTGCTTAAGCGTAGCAAAATTTCATACATGCGCGATTGTACACAAAGTAATATAATATTATTCATAATTCATTTATTACTGTTTTATTTAATCATTCAAAAACAAAACAACGGAAAACTCGTTGCTAATAAATCCATACGATGATACAAATTATTTCCATGAATTCAAAAACAAAAAACATCTTCAAAACTTTCTTTTTAAGCATTTTCTTCAATTAGAAAATTAATGTCCGTTTTCTTCTATTTATAAATTACAAAGATTTAATTAAATAACAAAAAAAATCCAAAAAATATGTAAAACAAGAAATATTAATAATAACAAACATCGCATCCAGAGGTTAACTACAACGTAATACACCAGTTTATCCAGCATAAAACAAGATAAACGCAATAAGTGAAAAGGAAATAATATTGAACTATGAGATAAGAACGATACCAAATATAGAATGGGCTTGTTCCGAATATTATTCATAGATTGAATGATATTTGTATTATTATATGACAATTTTCTTTGTTTATGCTTTTTTTTTTGAAAAATACGGTGTCAAATAAAAAACGATAATTGAGATTTTCATTATTCTATCCACATTCCAGCCAACCAACTCTAAACGCCTCTATCAACCAATACTAGATTCTAATTTTGAATCTTTAAAACGAAATTGTATGAAATTATAATGATATTTAATGATTGCATTAATTTCTTTCGCAATATCTTTTTTTATATTATATTGGAAATTTCTGCAAATGTCTTACATTCATATTATAAAGTCAAGGAAAATGCAATAAACACAAAGAGTAAGAAAAATAAAGCAGAAAACAAAAACTAATTCAAGGTAGATAAAAGTCTGTCATAATAATAATACTACTTGGTACAAATTGTAATCATGGTATAATCTAAGTATGCATTATTTATATAATTTATGGCATGTAGATGAAAAAGTTATTTACGACGCGATCGGGTAGCACGTCTTATTGTTTTTACTGTTGCTGGCGTTGTGTCGACTTCTGTTTGCGTTGTTATTAGGGTAGCGTCTTTTCTATCCACATTTGCATTTAAACTTGTCAAATGTGATTCAGATTGAGAAGCGGTAATGGCGGCTTCCATTGTTTGAGGTGCACCTGCGTCAACAGCCACAATATTATTTTTATTGGATGATTTAAATTGAACAACTTTACGATTGCGACTTGTACGTGTTGTTGAGGATGAAGTTGCTGCTTTCAACTCGACATCCTCCTCACCCCCATCTTCCAACACATTTTGATTTTCTTCATCAGTTTTCTCGACTACACCTTTGACCCTACGCGCCCGCTTAGGTGGTACTACTGTTGTAGGTGCATCTGCAGCTTTTCGATTATTACGTTTGGGACGGGGACTCTTGTCAGCTTTTTTTAATGACTCATTAGTAGTTTCTTCAGCTAAATCCATTAAATCCTCGTTCGATGTTATAGTTGAAGCAGAAGCTAATCGGGTCACACGTTTTACAATATTAACGGTATGGATTGATGCAGATGAAGAAGATTGTATGTTAGTTTCGTCACATTCGATCGGTAATGTTGTTTTATTAGACCCTTTGCGGCCTTTAATTTTTTTCGGTGGATCAATAGCGGCTGCAGCTATAGCGTCTTCTTCTATTCGGACTTTAGCAGCCGCAGCGGCGGTACGTTTACCCGCAGAACGTATTGAAGTTGGGTGTGTGGAAGTTAACATTTCCTCTTTTTGTTTTTTTATTTGCAAAACTGCAGGAGTTTTAGTTTCTTCACCATCTGTTATGTGCTGACCTTCAAAATTAATTGCCATTTTGGCCGTGTATGTAGCAGATTTATCTAACAATTCAACTGGATTACCTCCCTCTTCTACTAGTACAACCCCTTCTTGTTTTTGCAATTGCAAAATTTCAGGAAAATTTTTTTGAGACTGTTTCTTCAATTCTTCATTCAACTTTTTTACTTTGCGAGTCCGCCGTACTTTAGTAGTAGTCGGTACAACAGCAAAGTACTTGAATATTCTTGCGGCTTAACAATTTCTTTTACTCTTTCTTCTAATACTAGTTGCCCATCCGTTGCTTTTTCTAACTCTTTTACTGCGGGAGACTTCTTTAGAGGTAGTTCTTCCAGTTCTTCATTCAAATGGGTAGCCTTACGCACCCGTCGTTGTTTATTAGTAGTAGCACAATGAGTACTCAGCAAATCAGGGAGTGCCTTAGTTTGTTCTACATTGCCTTCAGGTACTGGCAGTGCCTCTTCTTTTTGAAGTGGCCCTTCCAATTTAGCTTTACGACAACGTCGCGGTTTATTCACAGCAGTTGGTGCCAAAAATGCATTCGGCTCTAACGTATCTTCCTCCTTCTCTTCAAATACGGGCAATACTTCTTGCTTTTCCAATTGCAACACTGCAGGAGATTTCTTTTTTGATGACTTCTCCGTTTTGGCTTTACGGACACGTCGTGATTTAATAACGGCGGGTGGTTCTAATAGCTCAAACGGCTTAAATATATCTTTTATGCTCTCTTCTGACTCTGGCAGTACTTCTTGTTTACCCCGTTGTAATCCTGCAGATTTCCTTTGAAGCGGCTCTTCCAATTCTTTGTTCAGATGCGCAGCTTTACCACTTTGTGATGCACTAATAGTAGGTGCTTCTAACAATTTAAACGGCTTAAATATCTTTTCTATGCTCTCTTCAAATTCTGGCTGTGCCATTGCTACTTCGTCGCATTGCACTACTTCATATTTCTTTAGGCTACTTTCTTCCAATTCTTTCTCCAGATATATAACCCTACCGCCACGTCGTGATTTACGAATAGTAGGTGTTTGTAATAGTTCATATGGCTTAAATGTCTCGCCTATGCTCTTTTCAGATATTGATATTGTACGTGCTTGGTTTTCCCATTGCAACACTTCAGATTTCTTTTGAAGCGTTTCTTTCAATTCTTTGCTCAGATGTGTAGCTTTACTTTGGTGTCGTGACTTACTCGTAGTAGGCACTTCCAACAATTCAAGCGGCTTAAGTGCCTCTTCGGTTTCCTCTTTACGTAATGACAATGTATCTGTTTGTTTATAGAATTGAACTTCACCGGGCGACTTCTTTTGAGATGGCTCTTCTACTTCTTTGTTCACATGAATAACTTTACGACGACGTCGTTGTGTTTTTAACAACTGGGGCGCCTCAAATGTCTCTTTTATTTTCCCTTCAGGTGGCAGTGATTTGTTTGGCTTTTCCAATTGTAAAACTACAGAAGATGCATTTTGAGATATCTCTTCCTTATTACAGTTATGACCATATTGAAACATAGAAGTGCTGAACGTACTTAACAATTGATTCAGTTCAACTGCACTCTCTGCTTTTTCTTTAGAATCTACTGCAAATGGTGTGTAATCCACACTTTCATTTTGATACATATTTTCAGATGCTTTTTCAGGAAGGAATTTTAGCTGATTAGATTCTAAAGATACCGAACTGTTACCCTCTATTTTCTCAATTATTCGCGGAGCCCCAACGGCAATTGTAGTTTCAATACGTGATGCTTTGCGTGCCATTTTACTTCTTCTTGGTGATTCACCTTTGGCTCGTTTCTCTTCAAGAAATTGTTGCACTCGAGCAGTGGGTCTACGAACTCGCCCCCGAGCCGTTACGATAGTGCCAGATATACTTAAAGGAGTACTACTTTTAATGGTTAAGTCATTTTCTACAGATACAGATTGTAAAGGCCTTTCTACAGATTTTCTTTTACCTATAACGGGTGCCACATCACTATCGGATGTTTCATCATAATTGTGATAGGCAGTAGCAACTTTTCTTTGAGGTCTTTTCGACTGATTTGCGGACATAGGGCTAGTTTTTACTTTATCTAGTGTAGAGTTTGCAAGGTCATCCGGACTTGCAATCACATTTTTGTATTGAGATTCTTCCTTTATTACGGTCGACTCCTTTAAAATATTTGAATTACTTGTTATATCGTTGGGCTTATGGTTGCTTTCCTTTAATGATATATTCCCTTCGAGTACACTATTTTGATCATGATCCGCGGGCTGTATTGCAACTGAAATTGATGGAACGTCTTTTTCAACGTATGCTTCCTTACACTTCTTTTCTTCAATTTCAGTTGCACCGGATGGCCCTTATTACAAAACACTTCCTCACTTTCTAAAGATCTTGACTCTAATTTCTCAAGTTTTTGTATCACTTCTGCCATCTCTTGTTCATGTAGTATTTTTTCCTTCTTTCTTTTATTGACTCGCCTTTTCGACGGAGATATTACTGTCAACTTTTCATCTCTAGGCTCATTTGAATTCCGCTTTTCTATAATTCTGTTATAACTGATAATTTTTGGATCACTTCTGTTGGATTCAGTCTGATTTAAATCGTCAGTTTTTTTGCTCTCTAATATAGTCTCACCATTTGGTTCAACAGGCAGAGATATATGATCGATTTGATTCTGTTGCCGGCGAGTATTTCTACGTGGCTGTCCACCTTGAACGCTCTCCACAATGTGCTGCGCTTTCTTACGCTTCACTTTCTTTTTAAGTATTTGTGCCGCATTTTCACTGTCATTTTGATTTTCCGAATCATAAGCCTGTTTTATATCACTTGATGGTAGAAGGTAATTGTCCTTTTTTACAGGTTCTTCTTTGTACATTTGTGAGGCACCTTTGGTGGATGATGTAACATCGCTTTGCTTTTTGTGAAGTAAATCTTCAACTGTCTCTTGAGTTATACTTTGATTAGGATGATCTTCTGCAATAATCTTTAAGGGTATAGCACGTTTCTTTAAAGGTTTTTGTTCTTCGATTTCACTGACAAAACATGACGGTATCGTTTCTACTGATTGTTGACTAACAATCATGCTTGCACTATTCGTCTCTTTCATTTTATTAGAGACATTATCTTTCTGGTCAGACGATAGGTGCTGCTGATCCATTGCCGATAAAGACTCCAAATATATTTTCGGCACTGTTTCAACATCACAGGATTCTACCAAGTGTGATATTTGCGTAATGTTTGCATTTTTACTTGAAGATTCCTTTGTTTGTGCCATATCATCGTCACGCTCTACAATTGTTTCTATTAATGATTTTTTCAGTTGTTTCCTCCTCATTCTATGATTATTTTCTTCATTATTATCCTCAGATTCTCCATTTGAGTCAAATTTTGTAACTTTTCGACAAGTCCGTTTAATAACAGGTTGCTGATCTGCTGTTTGTAATTTAGACTCCGATTGATTTTGCCTTCGTGTACTTCTTTTCAGCGGAATATCAGCCATAACATTATTAGAATTATCAGCTTTAGATTCCTTGTATCTTCTTCTTCCAGTTCTTGTTCTTCCCTCTCCGTTTGTTCAGCAATGTGCCCTACGTTAGATTTAACAGCATCACTTACATTAACTTCATAGTTATAAGTTATGGTATCCTCAGAGTTTCGTAATTCATTATTCGCTTCTAATATAGAAGTCGAATTATCCACGTTGGAAGTAACATTCACATAGTTTCTCTCATTTTTGACGTCTGCATCGTCTTCCACTAAAATGGTGGAATCTTGCATTCTTATTGGTTCCGTTTCGATTTCTTGTTTTTGAACAACTATTTCAAATGTTTCTTTGGTAATTATTGGGGTGCAATCTAACTTTGCTTGTTTGTCGACAGAATCGTTAACTCTGATGTCGTTACTTATCTCTACGTTATGTAAACTTGATTTGCGTTTGAAAAATTGTTCAGCCGACAATGTTTCCCCAGACTCTACCGCAAATGCTTTATTATGTGATATGTTATTGGATTCTATCAATACATATTTTGTACTTTCACTTAAAAGACTGTCACTTTTTCACTTGCTCCATGACATTTTTTTTCGTTTTCAAGTTTTCTTTCGCTTTGACATTAGTCAGATCTTCTTTAATAAAACATGACGAATTTGAAATTTGGGTATGCAATTTTGTTAAGTCGACACTAAGCCCTGCTTTTGCACCTTTTATTTCATTTTGTTCTTCCATATTACATGATTCTAATGAGTCTCTGCCTTTAACAATGTCATTGCTAATACTAACTTCAGTTGATACATTTTTAGAATTTTCATTATCACCACCGCTTGACAATTCATTAACAGGTATATCTGCATTGATTTCTCCCCTTAAATATGTAGATGTATTGGTAAGTACTTGATCTGTTATACAACCCAAATTAACTTCAGCATCTTCAGTTTCTTCAACTGTTTGAAACTTCTCAGTGAAATCATTTGTACACTTTTCTTTTTGCTCACTTTTATTGACATTTTCTTGCATCATGATATCACTGCCTATGTTTACTGGTACTTTAGGATACCCTAACACTTTAGAACGCTCAACCTCTATTATTTGTTCATTCGTGTTTTGTTTTAGATCCAATAGTAATGATTTAAAATTAAGAGCTTGTGTCTGGCCGACAAGTTCATCCTCCTTCATTACCTTATTTCCTTCTAATGTTTCTTTTGGAATTTCCTCCGAAACAGAATATTTACTTTCCTTTTCAGGTGAATCAGTAATTAATGCTTTCTCTACGTCCTCATTTTGCTGATTTTTCTCAGTTGTCAATAAATCTACTTTTATTATTGACTTTGAGGTTTTAGAATCCTCTACCACAACAGAGTCATCAACAATTATATGTCCTGCTTGTTCCTCTTCCACATTACGCGATTTGAATTCAGTCTCAGAAGTTTGCTCCTCACCGATAAATACACTTTTAATTGAATTGTCTTCATCTAGCTTTTCTCGTGGAAGTTCTTCTAAATATTCATTTTCGCTTTCAGGTGAATCTGACATATCGATAAATTCAAAAGTTCCTATTTCTTCTGTCTTCTCAATTTGCGCACTTTTCTCAATAGGCAAAACATTTACTTTTATTCGTGATTTTGATTCTATCTCATCGGACTGATTAACTGCTGTTATTTGTCCATTCGCATTTTCCTTCACATTAAATGATTCTAATTCTGTTTTAAAAGTTTGCTTCTGATAAATGAATTCATCTTGCACTAAATTTTCTTCATGAAGAATTTCTTTTGAGGCTCTTTCTATATCATTAAAATGGTCTATTATATCAGAATGCTCTACTTCTATTATTTGTTTATTCGTGCTTTCTTTTAGGTCAAATAATTCCGATTTAGAATTACTAAAAACTTGTTCCTGCCCTACAAAGTCATCTTTTGTTAATTTGGCTTCATCTAGCTTTCTTGTGAATTTTCTTCTAAAAGTGAACATAAACTTTTCTTTTCAGGTAAATCAATGGTTCGAAGAGTTAAAGTTTTCTCAGTATCCTCATTTTGTTGGCTTTTGTCAGTTGTCAATGATTCTATTTTTATTCTTGACTTTGGTGTTTTAGGATCTTCTATCACAACAGACTGATCAACAAGTACTGTTTGTACATTTATGCTTTTTTTCATATTAACCGATTCCAATTCAGTTTTTGAAATTTGCTTCTCAGTAGTAAATTCGCCTTTAACAAAATTCTCTTCATCTACGATTTCCTTTGAAACTTCCTCTAAATCATAATCTTCATTTTCACGGAAATCTAACAAATCAATGACTTCAACAGACTCAGTTGCCACATTCCGTTGACTTCTTTCATTTACCAATGAATCTTTTAACGTCGATTGTACTGTTTCAGAATGTTGTATTACATCTGGGTACTCGACGCTAGTTATTTTTTCATTTGCGTTTTCGTTTATATCAAATAATTTCGATTTAAAATTAGATTGCTTTTGATTCTCAAAATCTTCCATCATTAATTTGCCTTCGTCTAATATAAACAATGGATCTTCTTCTAAAATGGATTTTTTACTTTCTGTTTCAGGCGAATCAGTGCTTTGAAGATTAACAATTTTCTCTGTGCACTCATTTTGTCGACTTTGCTCACTTGTCAAAAATTCTGTATTTGTCCCGAACTTCGGCGTTTTACGATCTTCCACGTCAACAAAGTGATCAACGTCAACTATTAATTGTCCTGTGGGATCTTCTTTTATAATAAATGATTTCGATTCAATCTTAGAAATTTGCTTGTGATCAATTAATTGATCTTTCATTAATTTGTCTTCATCTGGCGTTTTCTTTGGAACTGCCCCTGAATAAGAATCTTCATTTTCGCTTTCAGAAGAATCTGAAAACCCAATGGACTTGAGAATTTCAAACCCTTTAGCCCCTTCATTCTTTTGATTACTTTCTGTTATCAATGAATATCCTGCTATTTTTGATTTTGGAGTTTTAAGGTCTTCTATCATATCAGAATGCTCAACTTCTACCGCTTGTACATTCATGCTCTCCTTTACATTAAACGATTCCAATTTAGATTCACAAGCTTGCTTGCGCTTCACATACTTATCCTTCGTTAAATTTTCTTCGTTTAAAAGAGAATGTTTTCTTTTCTTTGCAGGTAAATTAATGATTTCAAGCGTTGCAGTTTCGTCTACATCCTCATTTTGTTGAATTGTCTCAGTTGTCAATGAATCTGTATTCATACTTGACTTTGGAGTTCTAGGATCTTCTATCGCGTTACAAAGATTAACTAATATTGCTTGTTCGGTAATGTTTTCTTTCACATTAAATGATTGCAATTCAATCGTAGAAGGTTGTTTCTGATCAAATAATGCATCATTTATTAACTCGATTCCATCTAGCTTTTCTTGTGAAACTTCTAAATGAGAATATTTATTATCGTCTGCAGATGTACATGACAAATCAATGAATTCAAGAGTTTCAATTTTTTCTGCCTCCTCGTTCTGTTGACTTTTTTCAATTGGCAATAAATCCACGTTTACTCCTGACTTTGAAGTTTTAGGATCTTGCATAACATCATAGTGGTCTCCTTTTATTGTTTGCTCATTCGTGCGCCCCTTCTCATTAACAAATTCCAATTCAGACGGTTCAAAAGCTTGCATTTGATCAGATGATTCACTTTCCGTTAACTTGTTATCATCTGTCACTCCCTTTGGAACATCATCCAAATAAGAATTTTTATTTTCGCTTTTAGAAAACTCTGGTAATTCGATGGATTCCAAAATATCAATTTTTTCCATTTTCTTATTTTGATGACCTTCTTCAGATAGCAAGGAATCTACTTCATTCTTCTTAACACCAATAGGTTGTTTCATGTCAATTTCACCACCGAAATCTTCAGTAATATTTTTAAGTGCAGCTACATTGTCGTTGCTGGTCAAAACCGCACTTACATTATTTTCGTTTTGTACAATTTCATCATCGCTCACCCTTAATGGACAATCAAATATTCTTTCTTCACTTTCATTTAATGGCTGTATACCGCTTAAATCTGCTATTTCAGAATAATTCAGAGAAACCTGTTGTTTGTGATTTTTACTACTTTGGACAATATCGCTAAGAAAACTTTTTTCTTGTTGTTGTTGTTGTTGTTCTTGGAGAACTTTAACTACGGGCGATTTTAGGGACCTAGAAACTTTGTCCGCATCTTGATCATATATTAATTCACCGAAACTTTCTTCAATCGATTTATTCACATCTAATAAAATACCTTTATCATCTATGACCATTTTCTTGTTAGTTTCATGACCTTTACTCTCTTTATTTTTCTCATTAACTTTAGTGCAAGTGTTTTCATCTTCACTTTCTTTTTTTTCTTCTTCTTTTTCAACAACATATCGCAATAATCCAGGTGTTTTAAAAAGTTCATTCAATTGAGGACTCTCCGCACCATAATCTGTAAAAATTAATTCATCATATTCTGTTGTTTTGGTTGCGAATAAAACTTTTGATTCATCCTTTTGATTTTTATTTGCAGACCAAGCAGGTGTAATTGGAGAAATTATGATATTTTTAGCCCTTGACGTTTTCAAAACCCTCTCCAACTGTTTATCAACATCATTGATGTTTCCTGTAACAATTTGTACATTACTTTTAGGTGAATTATCAGCAACTTCACTAGTAGATGTGTTCGTAATATTTGATGTGTTAGGCAATTCATCGAAAACTGCTATGCTATCAGGTTGGTATGAAATCTTAGTTTCAATACCATCACTATCAGTTGTATATGCTTTAACACAGCCCACACTTGGGAGCATTTCTTCGTCTCTACTTTTTAATAGTTCTCTAACTTTGTTTCTTTCATCATAATCGCAATTATCCATTGTTTCATTACCTTAAAGATACGATGCGTAAATATTTATTAGTGCTAGTCATATACATAGTTTTTGATGGCTTCTTACCTTCAATTTCTTGGCCATACTCATATTCATTATTATTCACTATGCCAACAGATTGCTTAGCATTTAATAAAGCTGCTTGTGGCTCCTCAACGCATAAAGCTGAAGAATATAAATTAATTCACAAATTATATATATATGTGTTAAAGAAATAAAAACGTTGTAGTCGAACGGAGCCGACTTTTGAATATCCCGCTTTATTTAGTCAAGGTTATTAGAAGATTAAGAAAATAAATTACAAGTTAGAAAGTTCGATAAGTAAAAGAGACTGTTAAAAGTAGGCCCTGCCTTTGATAAAATTTGCTGTACTGCTTTTATACGTTCTATTTAATCGCTGTGCACCAACGATTAAATATGCCCCAAAAAAAAAAATATTAGATTCCACTTAAACTTTCTTGTAAATTGTGTTCTGAGGGAAATAATCCTGAAAAATTGTTCGCGTTCGACTTTTTCCATGCATTAAGGGCAGACTTCCGCATTAACTTTCGAATTTGCTATTTAGCCTGGGTATATAAATATAGATTTACATAAATAATACAATCTGTCTCTTACATTTTTCACAAGTATATTTTTCTGTAGTAATAAATCCACGTTCATTTAATTCATCATCAAATACGTTTACAGTCTCTTTATCGTTTATATTAACTAGAAAAAAAGAAACAACATAGTAATCTGTTTACAAATTTGATCTCACTCATATTTATACTGCAATGGAATTTATAATTTACCTAATTTATCATTATCTGTTTTAGGTGATGATTTTAATTTAGGAGGCGTTTCATTCATTCCTTCTACGGTTTCATTTATAACGTCACACAGAATTTCCTCTTCAATATTATTTTTCTCTGCCATTACTGGAAGGAGATTTTTCTTCAAAGATTCCAATTCGTTTAGGACGCCACAACTAGTATTATTATGTGGTTGCTCTGGTTGTTGTTGCTGCAGCTGCTGCTGCGCTTCAATAATCATACCCATATTTTCATCTAAAACCTCTGGCATAACATTGAATTCTAAACGTCTATTTGGTGTTTGGCCATATATGTTGTAACTTCTACTTTGACGTCGAGTGGTTACATTTACCATTTCATCACAATCCATTGTTCTAAAGCTAAGAGAAGTTAGACGACCAGTAAGTTTTTTCGTAGATGAATGCACAGCAGAATTATCTACAGGTACGGACGCACTACGTCTACTGCTACGTAATGTGGGTGCAGTGATAATGATTGAGGAATGATCCTGCTGATCATCATCTAATCGATTTGGAGTTTTAGATGATGCATTAGCATTAAGAAATGAAGACCTTTTCAATGGTGTTTTTCGTTTTTTAGTATTACGTGATGGTGTTGTGCTGCTGCTTGTTAAAGAAGTGCAAGATGATCGACGAGTTAAGTTATTAGTTTTTGGTGTTGGAGAACACATGTAACAATAATCGGTAGACGCAGAGGCACGTCTAGATCGCCTTCTTGGTGTAACAGACTGTTGCAATTGTTTATCCATATTAAATGATTGCGTATTAAGCTGACTTTTATCAGTTGAAAGAACACTCAATGATATTTCTGGAACAGTGCTTTTCACATCACTCATTTCTTTTTCTATTTCACTTGGTATTTGTTGTTTTTGAGGCTGGTTCAGCCAGTGGCCCTGCTGGTATTGCTCTTGCGCACCATCCTCATCACTTTCATCTTTCTCTTCCAGTATTATACCCATGCTGACTTCATTTCTTTCACTAAAATCTAAACGTTTCATGTTTATTCCTTTCATTTTTGGTGGTGGTGTGTTCACTAAAGGTGTCGACGTTAATAATGTTACAGATATTGCCCGACGAGTAATTGCTTCCGTACAATTATTGCCTTCATTACTAACTTCGGTAGATAATGAAGTTCGTCTGGAACTGCGTCGTAGAGGAAAATGCAGATTTTCGTTTGAAGTTTTCTTACAATCCGAAAATTTGTCAAATTTGGTACTGCCTTCTTTTTGAGATTTTTGTTGCTGTTGTATGAGTAACATGCCACCACTCTCTATTAATTCTTGTTTCAAAGGTGTTGATGTGCTTAATGCAAAAATATCTGCAGAAGAATGTCTATGTGTATTCGGGGCCTGAGGAAATTGCTTTTCATCATTTTTTTGAGTGATAAATAAACGACTGCATGAAGAATGGCGACGGACTTTTTTCTGAGTCAATTTTTCACATATTTCGTGGAGTTTACTTTTTTCAATCTCATCGAATTTTATTTCCTTTTCATGCTCTTTTGTAGCTCCTTCGTCTATAATGAAATTATATTCAAGTATTGGCGTATGTTCATCTATAACATTTAATAATATTTGTTCGCCTTCTTTGTTCTTTTCATGCCGTAAGGCTACACTTTGAATATTCTCACAAGACATAATAGTTTTACGTTCATTCTGTAAAATTTCTTTTTTCAAAGAAGAATTTTTAATTTTTTCTTGAAATTCATAACTTTCCTTTAATATGTTGAAGACAACGCCATCTTCACCTTCAATATTTAAGTGATCTTCTTTGTTATTGTCCCGCTTTAAAGTTGCACTGAGAATGTTCTCAACGGGCATCTTAGTTTTACACTCTTTCTGTAAAATTTTTACTTCCC
Source organism: Melophagus ovinus (assembly GCA_023089585.1). Lineage (NCBI taxonomy): Eukaryota > Metazoa > Arthropoda > Insecta > Diptera > Hippoboscidae > Melophagus > Melophagus ovinus. The sequence goes on along the minus strand of JAKKIB010000174.1, from coordinate 20,706,968 downwards.
TCGAAAAGAGATTTCGCTTTCTTCTTGAAGTTGATCAGTTGTTTCCCTTAATATGTTGTCGGCACTGCCGTATTTACCTTTATTATTTAATTGATCTTCTTTATTTTTGCCCTGCTGCAAAGTTGCACTGGGAGTATACTCGTCAGGCATCTTAGTTGTACATTCTCTCTGTAAAATTTCCACTCCTCTCAAAGAAGAGTTTCCGATATTTTCTTCAAGATCATTAGTTTCGTTTACGGTGTTGTCAGCACCATCACCTGCTCCTTTACTATTTAATTGATCTTCATTGTTCTTGTCCTGCTGCAAAGTTGCACTGGGAGTATCAGGCATTTCAGTTTCACATTCTTTCTTTAAAATTTCTGTTTCTTTCAAATTTTCATTTTTTTCTGGAAGTTCAGTAATTTCTTGTACTGTGTTGTTCACACTGTCGTTCTTCGTCTTTATTATTTCGTTTATCTTCTTTGTTCTTGTCGTGTTGCAAAGTTGCACTAGGAATATAATAACCAGGCATCTTAGGTTCACATTCTTTCTGTAAAGTTTTTGTTCTTTTGGAAGAAAAGTTTTCAATTTTTTCTTCTAGATCATTAGCTTCTTTTAATATATTGTCGACACGGCCGTCTTCACCTTCGCTATTTAACTGATCTTCTTTGTTCTTGTCCTGTTGTAAAGTTGCACTGGGAGTATACTCACCAGGCATCTTAGTTCTACATTCTCTCTGTAAAATTTCCACTCCTCTCGAAGAAGAGCTTTCAATATTTTCTTCAAGATCATTAGTTTCCTTAACGGTGTTGTCAGCACCATCGCCTGCTCCTTTACTATTTAATTGATCTTCATTGTTCTTCTCCTGCTGCAAAGTTGCACTGGGAGTATCAGACATCTCATTTTCACATTCTTTCTGTAAAATTTCTGTTTCTTTCAATTTTTCAATTTTTTCTGAAAGTTTACTAATTTCTTGTACTGTGTTGTGCACATTGTCGTCTTCGTCTTTATTATTTCGTTTATCTTCTTTGTTCTTGTCGTGTTGCAAAGTTGCACTAGGAATATAATAACCAGGCATCTTAGGTTCACATTCTTTCTGTAAAGTTTCTGTTCTTTTGGAAGAAAAGTTTTCAATTTTTTCTTCTAGATCATTAGCTTCTTTTAATATATTATCGACACGGCCGTCTTCACCTTCGCTATTTAACTGATCTTCTTTGTTCTTGTCCTGTTGTAAAGTTGCACTGAGAGTATACTCACCAGGCGTCTTAGTTCTACATTCTCTCTGTAAAATTTCTACTCCTCTCGAAGAAGAGCTTTCAATATTTTCTTCAAGATCATTAGTTTTCCTCTACAGTGTAGTCAGCACCATCGCCTGCCCCTTTACAATTTAATTGATCTTCTTTGTTCTTGTCCTGCTGCAAAGTTGCACTGGGAGTATACTCATCAGGCATCTTAGTTTTACATTCTCTCTGTAAAATTTCTGCTCCTCTCGAAGAAGAGTTTTCATTATTTTCTTCAAGATCATTTGATTCCTTTACGGTGTTGGCAGCACCATCTTCTTTATTCTTATCCTGCTGCAAAGTTGCACTGGGAGTATACTCGTCAGGCATCCCAGTTTTACATTCTTTCTGTAAAATTTGTGCTCCTCTCGAAGAAGAACTTGCAATGCCTTTTTGAAATTTATTAGCATCTTTTAGTATGCTTTTTACATCGTGGTCTTTACCTTCATGTTTTAATTGATCTGATTTTAATTGGTTGACACCATTTTCTATTTTATTTCTATCTGCCAATACTTTGCTAATACCTGGCCCCTCGGCATACCATTCACCACCGCCACTAGAATCATTTTGCTCCACATTACATTTTACACTGTAGTTTTGTGCTTCGTTACTTTGTAACTCGTTTTCTAGTTCACATATTTTTGATGTTTGTTCATTAAAAGACACATAAGATTCTTCCTGGCGTTCCTTATGCAGTGCTATATATTTTTGAAACTCAGTATTTTTCAATTGATTTATATCTACTTCGAATTCAAATTTTTCTTCTTCTTGCACTTCCTTGTTTTTGCCATAATGCAAAGTCGCACTTTGAATATCTTCACAGGATGTTTCTCGTGGGATTTCTTTACCTCTCGAAAAGAAGTTTTCAACTTTTTCTTGAGAGCCGCCTTCACTAGTAAATTTCAAACACTGCCCTAGTTTTAATGGTAGTACACAACAGTTACTAAGATCATTTTCTATTTCATCTATTTCTTGTAATAATTTAGAAATAACTGATTCATCAACGAAAGATCTATGAACTTTAGAGTCATCTTGTTTCGATTTATATAATTTAGAATTTTCTTCGGAATTGAGCAACTTTTCTTCTTGATTACAGATATTAGGTGATTGTATTTGAAGAATCACGGCACAAGACGGAGTCTCTTCCTGCCGCCTATTGTAAACTGATTTATTTTCATGAGATTTATCATCAGATATTTCATTTATATGTGCCATTAATCCTTTTTCTTTGTTTATGTCTTCTAAAGGCTTTTTGGGCACTTGAGAATGTACATTATTAACAGCAATTGCTGTTTCTTCTACTTTCTGTTCTTCAAATTTCACCTCGGTATGAAGTGTATTATCTTTACCGTCGTTATTAGCATTTTCATATTCAGGTTTATTAATATTTTCAAGTTTAGAGTGAGAAGTTAATGGTTCTATATTCACATTAACCACATTTAATGGCTCTTCCAAAGTAATTTTAGGCAAAGGAACGGAAATGTTTGCATTTTGATTGTATTGATTTTGCTGAACATGAGTGGAACTGCCTCCTTTATCACCCACTTTAATTTCATGAACATTTAAAGGCGGAGGACAAGTTGATTCAAAAGCTTTTTTGTTTTGAATGATTTGCTTAACATCCTTTTTCTTGGCATTTTCCATTTTCACGTTATTTTCACAGTCCAGTGGAGGTAATTTATTTAATTCTTCTGCATAATCCACGTCACCCCAATCATCGGCCTCTTGAAATGAATCAGTCTTTTGCAATACTTTAATATCATCCAACAATTCATCATCAATATCATCATCATCGTCCTCCTCATTTTGATTTGTTTGCAATATATTTAGATGTTTGTTATATTTAATGTCTGTCATTGAGGTTGAAAATATGACGCATGGTTTCTCATTATCCTCCTCGTTGTGTATTGTTTCAGGCGAATTGCTTTCGCTGTTTAATATTGAAGATTCTTCTCCAAAACCAATTTTATCATCTAATTTTATTAACTTAAATGACTGAATAACTTTTGCTTTCGTATAGTCCAAGGTTTTCGTTGCTTTAACTTTTATAGATTTTTCATGTTCTTCTCCCAAAGTTGCAGCATTTTTGTCAGAAATTTCAGCAAAACATTTTTCTAACTCACCTTTTTGCCGTAAATCATTAGTAAAATCTTGATTAATTTGTTTTATGCTTTCTATCATCGTTCTATTAGTACTGTTATACGATTTTGATATATCACAATCGCCGCTTTTTACTTTTTCATCATTTCTATTGTCTTGACGATCTAATGTTGATTCTATTATAAATGTTCGACTTAATTCACTTGATTTATCAAATACATTATCATCATTTTTATTCATTTCATTATTTGCATTAGTCTTTTTAGTCAATTCTGATAATGATAACGAGGATGGGCCTGTTGTATTTATCAAAGTTCTTTTAAATAGCGCTGGTGAACAGGTAGTTGTTTCCGAGCAAAGAGATTTACGTGCTTTCGATACTAAACGTGATGTTAAACGTAATTCTGGTGATTTCTGTTTTAACGAGTTCGATGAATTCAATTTAAATTTTTGATTTTGATTTGTTGTTGCCCTTTTAGCTGCCGTTGCTGTTGCTGCTGCTGCTGCTTGCGTTGCTTTTTTAGTTGATGTCATTACCTGAGCTTTAGCTTTAGAAATTCGTGATACATTTGGTTTAGGTTTAAATGATTTTCGTAATACACGATGCGTTGGTGATTTTCGTTGCTGTTGCTGTTTCTGCTGCTTTCGCTGAGAATATTTTGTTACATATGGTGTCGATGTAACAAATCGACTTGATGGTATTGGCGTCACTGTTATTGCTGTAGCAACTCTACTTGAACTTGAGGGTACGGCCGATACAGTTGATGTTTTAGTTGAATTTAAATATTTACTCACACATTTATTACTATTTGGAGTAATTAAAGTTTTCCCAATTGCGGTTGTTACTGATTTATCTTTTGATGTCGTTATCATTGACTGATGTTTTGATGTTGATGTAATACCGGTTTTGATTACACCACTAAAATTTTTTCCTGAAGTGTTAGTGTTAATAGTTGCAGTACTTGTTGTTGCTGTTATACCTTTTGTTGTTTTTGTTAAATTCATGCTTACATTATCAATTTGTTTTTTAGTACCACTTAATAAAATTTTTTTCCTTAAAGACAATGATGATGGTAAAGGTGTTCGTTTTTGTACGGTGCTCTTTTGGATACTATTCGGTTGTGTTTTATTTGGTGTTTCTTGTATAGTATTTGCTGATGTTTGCATTGAAATTGTCAATGGGACTGCTGATTTATTCGATAGCATTGATGTTAAACTATCTGTTGAACTAACACTAAAAATTGTATCAGTGGATACATTGTCTTTACTTGCATCCAAGTCATTTGGAGAAGTTGAAACTGGTGTGGACGGTAATTTGGATACGCCCAGTAATAGCTTATCATTTAACAATGATTTATAATTTACCAAATTCTTTTTAGTAGAATTTATTAATGGAGTAATGGGTTTTTTGGAAAAACCTACACGACCATCACCGTAATCTGTTAGATGTTTTTGTGGTGTTATTGTCAAATCAATTATGTGCATTGAAGTATTATTCTCAGATTGTTTTGTCATTAATAATGGAGTCATTCTTGCACTAGTTGTTGGTGTAGTAAAATTTATCAAATATCTACTTTGTTCAACTTTTGCATCATCACCATCATCATCACCACAGTCAAAATATCTTATTATAGGTGTCTGTTCTAATGCATTTGTTGTTGGTGTATTATTGCTGCCTACAGTTAATATTTTCGGCTTCACTAATTTTGTAAAACTTTTTTGTACACGTACACCAACTTCTCTTGGTGAATACGATGTCACTACCATATTCGATGCTTTACATAATGACAATAATTGCCCTTTTCCTGGAGTATTTGTATTTTCAGTATTTTTTGTACGATCAATTACACGTACTTCTATTTCTGCTTTTGTTTCTGCTTTTACTTTTTCTCCTTCTATTTCTTGTTGTGATACTTCTGCATTTGTTTCCTCTATTTCGATATTATGATTACCTCGTTCTTTAGAGATAATATCCGATGACATATGTACAACTGCTGCTTCTGCATTATTGTTGTTACACTTTTCTGTAGTAGTATTATCATTTGTTTTCACATCTTTTGTTGTACAATCCCGTTTAAGCAAGAGAGAATTTTCCATGGCATCATCGGATTTAATGCAATAAGTAAATCTTTTTTTTATACAAGGAAAAATCAATTTTTAATTTTTGCTTACACCAGTATAAAATAAGTTTAAAAAAAAACAAATTTTCATTAAATTTTTTCTTCTGATGCTTCATCTGTAAGAGTTTGCTATACCCTAACAAAGTATCTATAGTAAAATTTGCATTTATGCAATAAGGATAGCATGGCAAAATGATTATTTATATAAAGCTGCACTTTGTAGAACTTTTGATGCAAATTTTTATAATGCGGCTTTATTTTTAAATAGTGAACTTATGTACCAAAAGTTGATGACTGATTTTGATAAGTATCACTTTGCCAATATTCCCTCTTTCTTTCTTGATAATTTAAACATATTAAACAAGTAAAATATTTTATTGAAAGCAAAGCCGACTGTAAATAATTTACTTATTTGCCTATAAATACTGGGAATATTTGGTCGAAATGGAAAAAACAAAAACAAAAACAAAAAAACGCAAAAAATGCGGTCACGTCAAAAAAACATTCATACTACGTAAGGCAACTTCTGAAGAAAAGTGGCGCCTTTTCCGTTAAGTGTTATTTTATAACAGCAAATAATTAAATAGAAAAATGTTGCGCGCAAATTAAGATTGTAAATAAGTCTCTTTTCATATTGCATTACTGAACAGCTGTTCTATTTTGCACTTCTAAATGTCGCTTACTATTGATTAAAACATAAAAGCTATATGAAGAAATAAACATGCAATAATGTTAACTTACTTGTGCACTGTGAATCTTCTTAATACCTCCCGATATTTCTGAAATATAAAAAATATTATAATATCAAATATTATAAGATGTACTTTACTCGTTGATACATAATTAATGTGAGAAATGACTGAAATTTCTTCGTTTTTTCTTTTGAATATAAATTAATTCAAATGTAATTTATGGTACATTCAAATCATTTTCAATTCAATTTCTTAAATTTTTGCAATTAAAATTCAAATTTTCTTTCAACACTATTTTTTAGTTTTTGAGTTAATTTGTATATTACCTTAGTCTCCGGGCAAGACATTGCCTTTTGAATATATTGATTAGGCATATTTTTTTTACATAAAGGCGGCGTATGATAGCCAGCCGTACTATTAACAGTATTTAAAGCCGGTTCTGCACTGGTAGCATCTGTACTTTCTTCTAAGATTTGCTCAGCATCATTACATGTATATTCTGGAAAAACCCATATAAAGTGTCTATCCAAAATTGTTATTTTCGAATTGTGCATTAATGGACGAGCAGAAACCACAAGTGAACCATCTACAGTAATCGGATACTTTATTGAGTTATTATATATGCATACCTGAAACGACAGAGAAGTTTTCATTTTGTTTCAATAAGCATACGTTGTTTAAAAAGCAAAATAAAATATTATAAAGTGTGAATTTTTAATAAGAATGCATTCAGGCAGTCTTGTCAAAATGGCGACCCCAAGAGAGAATAGTGAATCATAACCAACAAATTGCGTACATACGAAATATTTTTGGATAGCTCGCACTATTCTCGAGTTTAATATATCTAATTCCAATATCGTCTTGTTGCTATAAATGTATACTTTTTTTTGAAAAGTGACAAATATTTCACATGTATACGAATATACAAGTACCGTTACTTATTATGTATACAAGCGTAAGAATAACTTACCCCTGTAACAGCATCGCATTTGATTTCACAATGAACACCCTCAGCTCTCTTGTCATACAATACGTAATCACAACTCATGTAATAACCTATTGATAACTTGGGACCCCAGGCCGTAATTGTGACTTCCTTTGATTCTTCACCATCGCCACTCTTATGATTCAAACAGATTAATTTACCACCACTCAGATACATTTTACGCAAAAGCGGTACACAAATATCTAAATTGTATGTTTTAAATTTTTTTCTTTTTTTTCAAATTAATAAGTTCTTTTTTCCTTTCATTTCTTTTTCTCGAAAATATTTATAATAGAAATGTCATTTTACAACAATCACTATCTGTTTTTAGTTTTTTTTTTATATTTTCCTTCTTTCTTTGAAAGAAGCTACCGCTCGTATTCATTTACATGTCACATAAAAAAGAAACGAAGCCTTCATAGAAAAAAAAAATTGTATAATATTACTGCTCTGTGTTTTGTTTGTTCAAATGTTTTCTTTCAAAGATATTTTATAAATATTAATTGATTTATCTTTTTGACATTTATTTTAAACCACTATATAAAGGAATTCTTTATTATTAATGCAAAGTACAATCAAGCAAACTCCTCGCTGATAGAAAATCTTCGCATTGGAATTTTTTATGACGCTTCCTTAATTATATACCCTCATTTGTATTGTATTTGTAACATTGCTGTTGCTATATCAGAGAATACCGTTACGAAATAAATTAAAATTTAGAGTTGCATTGATAACTACTAAGTATTTATTGCATTCTCTATATATCAAAAAATTACCAATATAAGCAATTTATAATAATTAATTCTAAAGAATTCCAAGTGAATACATTTATTATAATAAAAAATATCTTCTATAATATCTCACAATATAATGTGAAGGTTATATTAATTTGATATTGATGGAACTCTGTTCAATTCCAATATAAAGTATTTATTTAAAAGTAGTCTGTATTCGATTTCCAATCATTAAGACATTGTTGATAATAAGAGCAGTATATTTGTAGTAAACTTTTTGCGCTGCTGACATTTTCCAGTTATAAAATAACTAAGGAAGTTTTTTTTTGTATAATGCTTTGTATTGTTCGATGAAAACTCAATATTAAAAAAACTAAAATCAAAGAAAAGCGAAAATATAAGTTTCCTATAAAATCGTATGTAATTAATAATGGACAGCGAAACTGCTCGTAAAACTTGGGAAATAGAAAATTCCATAACAACTTTACCAGCGTGTGATGAAATATTTCGTTATGACGCTGAACAGCAACGACAAATATTGGATGCTAAGCCTTGGGCAAAAGATCCGCATTACTTTAAGGATATTAAAATATCTGCTTTGAGCTTATTGAAAATGGTAATGCATGCGCGCTCTGGTGGCACTCTAGAAATTATGGGTCTTTTACTAGGTAAAGTGGAAGATAACACTATGATTGTTATGGATTCGTTTGCATTGCCTGTAGAAGGTACTGAAACACGTGTGAATGCGCAATCACAAGCTTACGAATATATGTCAGCATATATAAATTCGGCTAAGGAAGTCGAGCGATTGGAAAATGCTATTGGTTGGTACCATAGCCACCCCGGATATGGTTGCTGGTTATCGGGCATCGATGTTAGCACACAGATGCTAAATCAAACTTATCAAGAGCCTTTCGTTGCCATTGTGGTAGATCCCGTGCGTACTGTATCAGCTGGTAAAGTATGTTTAGGTGCGTTTCGTACATATCCCACTGGTTATAAGCCACCAAATGAAGAACCGTCTGAATATCAAACGATACCATTAAATAAAATTGAGGACTTCGGTGTACACTGTAAGCAATATTATCCATTGGAAGTTAGCTACTTTAAATCAGCATTGGATCGTAAATTATTAGATTCATTATGGAATAAGTATTGGGTTAATACATTGGGTAGCTCCGGTTTATTGACCAACGCCGATTACACCACCGGTCAAATCTATGATTTATCCGATAAATTGGAACAAAGCGAAATCAGTTTAAATCGAGCTCCATTTATATTGGCTGGTAAGTACTGCATCGTATATAAGTAATCATTATAGGTAGCCTTCTACATGCAAAAATATCACATTTTTAATTTATTTTTTCCTCTTAATTCTTTGTCGTTGTCATTTCACAAGCAGGATGCGATGTGAATGAAAAGCGTACCGAAGATAAATTAACTAAAGCAACTCGGGATTGTAGTCGTACAACCATTGAATTAATAACCGGTTTAATGGCACAAATTGCCAAACACAAACTATTCAATCAAGTTAACACGAGTAAATAAATAATAAAAAATTTTTTTTAATATTATTGTAATTCGTTTTAAAGAGATACTGCTTTCCATAATGTTTCAAAGACTAAATAATCAATAAATAGATTCAAATACTTAGCATAGGCCATTTAAAAAGTTATTTCAATTAGTTGAGATGTATAAGTTGGCAATGCTAACAAATCTTATTGAACAGTCTATGACGTGTTACGCTGAAATTTTAGAAAGAATTTTCGAGTTGGAGAATTAGTTTAAGTTTTAAAATTTTAACGCTTTTCATTATTTCAAAGAGATTTTATGAGAATTAAAGGAAGAACAAAAAAATGAACTCTTTGTCTTCGTTTACATGCAAGAACTTTCAACTATCATTTCCATCCTTGAAAATCACAACACGTCCATCAAAATACTCCATAAAAGTATCTTTCAAATTGTAAGCTGTAAAATACTCAAAGAGCAAAGGCAAACAGCCAAGCCAATTAGTAAGAAAGCGTTGTCAGAAAATTTCTTTAAATCAAATACTTATAATAAAAATTGTCTCTACTTTAACTTTTTGGGAGAATGTACTGTCTTCATATTTGTAATGAGTAAAAAAAAAATTATATGTTTAAAATTTCAAGAAAGAAAATGTAAAGGCTTGTAAAGAAAACTTCATTATACGTAAAAAAATATTCAATATTTCGATTGATTTGATCACAATTTCACATAAAGATTTATTAGAGTAGAGCATTGATTTCTATAAATTTATAAAAAAGTACCTGAAAAGTTATACAATTTTTTCGCAATGTCAAATTTTTAAAATAGGACCTATTTTTGTAAAATGGCCAGCAAAATTTCCCATTTTATAAATTGTAATTTATATTTTAATTATATATAAATCTATATCATGCGAATGGATGCATGGACAAATTAAAGAGCTTAAGTCTTTTCAAGAAAAAAAATTAAGTGTTTTGTTGGATTTTTAATTGGTCTGCAACGTTTTGCATAATTTAATCAAAAAGTCAAGAAAGTAAATGAATATAATTTTTAAATGACATGAGAAGTTACATTACGAATCTTGTTTCGTATTTTAGTCAAAATGGGGCATACGATTCTCGAACTTTATCTATATTTAATTTTCTATGACTTTGGGTCAAAATAAATTTCACAAAAATTGCGATCTATATTTCAGTAAGAAAAAAATAAGTAAGAAAATTATATTATTATTATTTGGCTGGGGCCAAATCTTTAATAATCACCATAATAATAATAATCAATGCACCATAATATTGCGATTCAGAATCTGACTCAAGTTTTTTGGAGTAAATTGAAAACGTAAACATAAACTAAATATTTGGTTTTTAATAATTTCGCATTAGGCGTACCCCAATGGCCTGATTTGTGGATAGACATTGTAGACCAATGGCCTACCTACTTGTGCCAAATATCAACTTCCTATCTTTTACAATTTATGCATGAGCGAAAAACTACCAAATTTTACTTAACAAAAGTGAGATGTTCTCAGTTTGTATTGTACTGTGGGCGTGTCCTTTAACCGATTTTGCCATTTTCAATCCAAATCTAACTGCAAGAACTTCCAATGATATTGACAAATTCAAAATCGATATCTTCATCTTTAAGACCAGGGGAATGTTTATAAACGGCAGACACAGAGGCAGGGCAGGAGAGTATCCGGAGAGATATATCTAAAATAATTTAGAATTTGATGGTATTCTAGAATATATATACTTTATTGAGTCTGCAATGTTTCAATAATGTTTGCATAATGACAAACTAAACAAATTCCCAACTTCTTGGTTGATGAATATAAAAAATGAAAAAGTCGTTTTGATTCGATTCGATATGCATAAGTCTGCGCAAACCCTTTATATCCTGATACAGGATATACAGAAGAGTAAGAAAAATGAAGGAGAACATGTATGTGATAAATACCTCTCCAGAGAGTATTAAATTATATAAATGCGTTATAAGTAAACCGCCCAATCGTTGTACACGTGAATTTAAAATGCATTTTATATGCACAAAATAAACAAACAAATAACAAAACTAAAGTCGTTCAATAAGTTGCTGGAATGTAAATATAAATATATTTCAAAATATAAAAAGAAAATAATACAATTTTAATAAATTTTAATAATGTTTGGCAAACTTATTGAGCACCGCATTAAAATAAATGCACAAAGGAATTGCAATTACAACTAATGATAACTGATTAATGGTTCTATATGAGGGAAGGCATACTGTTCTTTTTAATATCACACCACACACACACATAATATATATATATATATAATATATATATATATATATATATATATATATATATATATATATATATATATAAATATATGATGATAGGCAAACGCGCGCATATAAATGAAGATAAACAAAAAACATTTTTATGTTAATGTTCGTTAATGTTATTGTAAATTATTTTATTTAATGTAAGATATTATTATAAATACGCCAGAAGTGAAACGGTCTATAAAAGAGCTAGACAGTTATTGGTATAACTGTCAGTTCCTTTAGGATTCTTAAACGTAAAAGATTAATTGAAAGTGAGAAGACAAAATTTATTATTTTACCAAAAAAAAAAAAAGATGGATACGTTTTTTTCTATTTTTTTTTTTTGTTACATCAATTTACATCAAATGTGTTGTAGCAGGATATATATTTGCGTTACAGTTACTTATAGTTTTTTTTACTGATCGATTCAAAATTATTTTCTAAATTAATTCAAGGCCCCACCCATTTGTCTCTTTGTCCATACATGGGTCCGTACATTCCTGCATCTGATGTCTGAAGTGCATTTAAATGATGGATTAGAATTTTTAAAGTTATTTAGGGAAATTTCTCATTGCTTGGCGTTTCCGCTTCAAGCGTATTCTATCAATATGATCTCCATAATTTGGCCATTACATAACATGCAGATAAGTTGAGCTAGGTGTGGTATTTCTGCGCATTGTGACATGATCATGCCCCATTTTTCTTCTTTTTAAGAAACTACAACTTTTTATATATGAAGAACGTATGCAATTTTCATTCAATCAATCATTGCAAATTTTAAATGTAATAACAATAAAAAAAAATCATTTAGCCTTTACAAAAATTTTCAGGCAGAACTAGTTTTTTGATACTAACACAATACGATTGATTTTTATGCGTAATGAAAGATTTTTTGAAAATTTCCAATTTAACAAACGCTAAAGAAAGTAAGAAAAGGCAAGAAACAAAGAAGATTCACTTAAGAACTAACTTCCCATGAATTATTTAATGTAAATTCATTATATCAGTGCAATATAATTTGAAATAGTTTCATCTACGATTTGGGGTAGGCGGGAAAGAAAAAAATGTATAAAAAAAGTAAATTCTCTCAGAAAACCTTTTTCTGTAATATATTAATGAAAATACGGACAGACAGACATTCCTAAATTAATTGAGGTGGTAATTCTAAATCGATCAGTATAATAAAAGAAGTGCAACAATTGGTGTAGGATGGTATATAAAAGCTCAGCAAAGAGCAAATAAAAATCGATTTGAAGGAGGCAAGGACAAGAAACAATCGAGAATTCTATTTTAAAAAAATTAAGTGAATACCTAGAACTAATTTTCGAAAATATGTATGGAATGTTATATGAAAGTGTAGTTTATTATATACAAAAGGAATATGGTGAAAAAATATGGAAGCAAATATGTCAAATGGTGAATTGTAATCATGGAACATTTAAAACTCATCAAATTTATCCCGATCAATTGATGACAGATTTTGCCAAAGCTTTAGCCACATGCATCGGCAATAAAACTATAGATGATTTTATGAATTTTTTCGGCCGCTGTTTTGTACGTTATTTTAGTAATTTCGGTTATGAGAAAATGATACGCTCTACGGGCCGTTATTATTGTGACTTTTTACAATCTATTGATAATATTCATGTCCAAATGCGCTTTACATATCCAAAAATGAAATCACCGACAATGCAATTGGAGCATATTGATAATGCTGGAGCTATTATAATTTATCGTAGCAATCGCAGAGGAATGTCACATTATTTAATGGGCCAATTAACTGAAGTGGCTAAAGAATTTTACAAATTAAATGTTACGTGCAGCATTTTGGAATCATTTGAGACAATTGCTGATGGGAAATATCAAGGACAGAGCCAGATTCAGTCTCAATCCCAGTCCCAGTCTCAGATACCAGTTATAACAGTTAAATATCGTTTAGATTTTAATAATGATGAATATATCGCTAAACGTATACATCGAACAATTCATCCATCTCAATTAAAATTGGCACCGATTAATGTGAATTTATTTTTAGATTTATTTCCATTCACATTTATCTTGGATCGAAATTTAAGGATTACTTATGCTGGAGAGAAATTAATGAATATCTGGTTAACGCAAAATCAAAATAAAAAATTACACAATTTTCTTGGTTGCCATTTATCTCAATGGTTTAAATGTCATCGTCCCAAAGGAATGAAACTGGAATGGGATGTTTTAACTCAAATGCATGCTGTACTTTTCGAATTCGAATTGTTACGTAAATCGATTAAACGTTTAAGAATGCCAATCAAAGAAGAAAGTAATAAAGATGAAGAGTCAACTATGGAGGAAACTTTGGCCGAAGAAAATGTGAAAACAGTATTATTAAAGGGTCAATTATATCAATTAAAAGATATTAATTCATTGATATATCTATGCAGTCCATTAATAGAGAATTTAGATGAATTACATGCCATCGGTTTGTATTTGAATGATTTAAATGCTCATGGCCTTAGCCGTGAATTGGTAATGGCTGGTTGGCAACATTATTCTAAAATGGAAATACTGTTCGAAGAGGAAGAATTGCGTTCAGATGAATTGGAAAAATCTTTAAGATTGGCAGATTCATGGAAGAAGCAAGGTGATGATTTATTATATTCAATGATACCGCCACAAATAGCTGAACGTATACAAAATGGTGAACAATCGATATGTCAATCGTTTGCCGAAGTAACAATTATATTCATTAAAGTGATGAATGTTTATGATGACTTATCACCCAATGTACAAGATGCCATGATGGCTGTTAATACATTAAATACAGTATTCTCTGCAATAGATGAGGAAATCATTTCACCATTTATATATAAAGTCGAAACTGTAGGTATGGTGTATATGGCTGTTTCTGGTGCACCTCAATCAAATGATTTACATGCAGAGCATATTTGCGATTTAAGTTTACGTTTAATGGATAAAATCAAAAATTTAAATATACCTAATATTTCAATACGAGTGGGCATAAATTCTGGGCCAGTTGTAGCTGGGGTGGTAGGTTTAAAAGTGCCACGATATTGTTTATTCGGTGATACAGTAAATACGGCATCGCGTATGGAAAGTTCTGGTCAGCCAGATAAAATTCAATTGTCTACATTTACGGCACAAAAAGTTCGTAACCTGGGCTATTTGGTAGAATCACGTGGTCATGTTACAGTTAAAGGCAAAGGTGAAATGGAAACATTTTGGCTTTTAAAAGGACCAACAGACAAAATACCATATCAAAAATAAATAATAATAACCTGCTACCTTCACATATCTTATTATTAAATTATATTGCTTTAATATTATAAATTTATCACTTACCTTTTTCTTTTACCTTAGAATCTTTAATTATATCTATTTTCTAAATACTTTATATATGTTTTTTTATATGTATTTTTTATAAAATTTACAAGATAAAATTAGACAAGTTTGTTAAATCAGTTATTTGCACCACAATGAATTAACATTTTTGATTCACTTTTCAAAAGGAAAACTAGACGTGCAATACAATCTAGTATAAATTGTATTTATTAGTAGTAAATTGTCATGGTTGTCTTTTTAGTGTACTAGTAGCAAAATGCATAAAATGAATTAATGGCGTAGAGAACAACTGAGTAAACTAATGTAATGTTCCGTAGTAAAAATGTTTAATAAATCGCACTATTAGCAAAAAAAATATACTACGTTCTCTTAATTTTCATATAGAATTTTCATATCCCAATTATTTAGATTCATAACATCATTATTCTTTAAAAGTAAAACAACCAAAAAGCGCATGTAAAGATATTTATTTTAATAATCTCACGCACAATCAGTGAATCATACTTTAATTTTTCATTTTTAAGAAGATCTTCAAATAAAACCATTACATTTTATTAATAACTGAAGTCATGTTAAAATTTGATCTAATTGTTGCTGTTTGTGAGAATTTTGGTATTGGTTATAAAGGAGATTTACCTTGGAAATTAAAATCAGAATTGAAATATTTTAGTAATACAACGAAACGCGTGCGCGACATTACGAAACGTAATGTTGTAATTATGGGACGTAAAACATATTTCGGTGTGCCGGAGAAAAAACGTCCTCTGCCCGATAGATTAAATATAGTTTTAAGTACAACTTTAAATGCTACAGATTTACCAAGTGGAGTTGTCCTACAGCCTAATCTTGAAACAGCGATGAAATATTTAGAAGATAATATAGACGTACGTAATAGCACTGAAAAAATTTGGATAGTTGGCGGTAGTATGGTCTATAAAGAAGCAATGGATTCGCCCCGTTGTCATAAGTTGTACATTACGAAAATTCAAGCGCACTTTTTGTGTGATACTTTCTTTCCAAAAATACCTGAGACATTTAAAGAGATAGATCCCGATACAGAAATACCACGTGGTCCGCAAGTTGAAAATGGTATTACATTTGAATATAAAGTTTTTGAAAAGCAAAATACATAATAATAATGAATTTCTCAAATTCAGTGTATTTTATTTAATTTTATTTTGAAAATCATCTGATGTTATAACATCATCGTTTAAGCCTCTAGCAGCTAACATAAGTTCATACAATTGTACAACTTGATCATCTTTCAACATTTCTACTGTTTTTATATCAAGTTCATCACCCAATTTACCTTGAGGTTTACCTTTCAAGCCCAATTGTTTACTTAATGTTGCAGCATATTTCTAGAAATGAAGCACAGTAAAACGAAAACAAAAAATCCCAAGAGAAAAATTGTGTCAATAAAGTGGAATAAGAAAATGTAGAATGTGAAAATCAATAAACTAAGTCTCACCGCCCATTCCGTCATAAATAATTGCGCTTCCATTGGCGAGCATTTTAAATGACGGCGGAATTCCTCTCTCACATATTTGTCACCTAAATCTTTTAGCTCCGGCGGTAAACCTTTGATTTTGTTGATCCAGAATATCGATTTTATTAGGTAATTAAGTTAATAATTTTTTACCTCTATGTAAACGTAAAACAGTTTTATAAAGTAAACGAACTCTTTGTGGATGCGTTAATTTGTTCATAGTTATTGTAGACATTCCAAGTTTCGCCAATTTATAATACAAGTACACTTTCTGCTAACATGATTACATACGAACTAATTATGTTAACTTTTTATTCTGTCTATATATCATTGCAAATAAATAAATAATGACTCTCATTTTAAAGTTGAAGCTAAACATTATTGCAAACTTATATATATGAACAATGTTTCTAATGTACTGATTATGGTTATCTGTAAACAAGTCTATATATAACGTTAAACGTTCATAACGTTTCAATACATGGTAAAAGCTTTCAGAGACCCTATCAAGTATATAAACAATGTTTGGCTTCGATTTATTTCTGCGGTGCCAGTTTGTAATTATGTTATGTTAATGCAACAAAATTTTATTTCGTTTTTTTTTCCATAGTAGCATGTACTTTTACAATTTGTTTAGTGCAAAATTTTGTATGTCTCAACATGCTTATAATGATGAAATAAATTTTACATATATTGCCATATTAGTTTGCATTAAGAATTTCTTTTACATAATCAGGCAACCACGATTTTTTTTCAATTGAATTTTACTCGAATGTTCTGTAACTAAGCGCTTGGAAGCGTATGTGTGCTTAGATGTGTGTGACTTAAAATAGTTTATAAAAGGAGAGTTCTCAGCACAAGCTAAACATTCCGAAAAAAGTAGTGAGTTTGACCGAAACGTGTGATTGCCATTAAGTTCTGTTAGTGCAATTTAAGCTATAAAAGGGGAAAAAGAGTAAGAAAAAGTTAAGTGTGTTCAGCTTAATACGATTATATATAGGACAATTTATTTGTTTTGTAATATTAACGAAGTAAAGAAAAAACAACCAGAACAAAAGTAAGTACATACAAAATAAATTTTTATAAACGAATTTTCGTCTGCTTTTTTCTTTTCTTCTAATTTTCGTGTCAGCAATTTTATGGAAATTATAGCAAAGATAAAATTAAAAATTTATTTTCTCTCTATTGTTTCTCTGTTTTACGTTGGTAATTAAAAGCTTTGGTTTTTTTTTTTCATGGAAAAAGGAATATTCATATTTTTTCCTTCTGGTGAAAAAATGACGAATTCGCAAAGCGTGAAAGTTTAAGGTTAACAATACGATATTCATTTTTAATTTACGTAGCCACATGTACTATATATAGGCGTATATATACATGTATATGCGCATAATAATAAAAAATAAAACAATGTAAAAAGTAAGATTTCTATGTGTGTATGTGACGCATACAGAAACGCTTTAATGCGTCATGTAGGAAGTTTCTGGAAATTTCTAGTGATAATTTCAAGAACTCCATACATATACGTGCTTTTACCATGCATACATACGTGATATATATGTTTGTGTGTGTGTATGGTAAGTATAGTATACAAAATGATTCATTTTAGAAGTGATGGAATGTTTAAACGTTAAATAATAATTTCGCTATATGATGGACTTTGTACAATTAATTTTCGTGTTTTTTTTAATTTGTTTTATCGTTTTTTAAGTCTGCCACATTTCCTAGAACGATTTCTTAGTCCAAAAGTAGAGTAGTCAATATCACTGTGACATTGAGTCGGCCATTCTTCTTAAATAATATCGATACATGTGGTTTAGAAATTAGTTCTCCATTTTGTTTTTTTTGTATTCTATCTTGCTTTCTCTTTAACTAACATTATTGTGCTTTTAAGTGGCGTCATTGAAATTTCATTCGAGCGCTTGGTTTTCCTGCTTTTGTTTCGTTTGCGCGTGTGTGTGTGTTTTTTAAAGGTTTTTTTGATATTGCAATGCGCACGTGTATTCATAATTTTTTTTTTTTTTTTTTTTGTTCTTTTTCTTAATTTTGAAGAATAGTCCACAAATACAATTTATGTTGAAGTATTAAAATTCTAAAGCGGAAAAGTTAATATTTATTTGCACCTAAATATTGAATCAAGTCAGACTTCTTTGCGCTTGTTTCCTAAAGTAGTAATTATATTAGTGGTGGTACATTTAAAACCGACTTCTTTTTTTTACTTTGTTTTGAGATTTTATGTATTTAATGTTCGTCAAAATATAAATTGTTCTCTTGATTCGTGGAATTATTTTTACTTTCTAATAATAATGGCACAATGTTTTGTAGGTCTCAATTCTCCTCTTCCCTTTTATTTTAGAATATACTCGTTAAGTCCATTCGAATTTTTTTCACAGTTAAAGTAATAGTTTTGTTAATATTTGGTTCTTTTGTTTTGTATCTTTATCTCTTTTTACATTATTTTATTGAAGATGTCTAAGGCTCCTGCTGTTGGTATTGATTTGGGCACAACGTACTCTTGCGTTGGTGTGTTCCAACATGGTAAAGTTGAAATTATTGCCAATGATCAGGGTAATCGTACAACACCATCATATGTTGCCTTCACCGAAACTGAACGTCTAATTGGAGATGCTGCTAAAAATCAGGTGGCCATGAATCCGCAGAATACCATATTCGATGCTAAACGTTTAATTGGCCGTAAATTTGATGATCCAGCTGTACAATCTGATATGAAACATTGGCCATTCGATGTGGTCAGTGTTGATGGTAAACCAAAAATCCAAGTAACTTATAAAGATGAGAAGAAGACATTCTTCCCAGAAGAGATTTCTTCAATGGTATTATCCAAAATGAAAGAGACCGCTGAAGCTTATTTGGGTAAATCAGTTACAAATGCTGTGATCACTGTACCGGCCTATTTTAATGATTCGCAACGTCAGGCTACCAAAGATGCTGGCACAATTGCCGGTTTAAATGTGTTGCGTATTATTAATGAGCCTACGGCAGCTGCTATTGCTTATGGTCTTGATAAGAAAGCAGCTGGCGAACGTAACGTATTAATTTTCGATTTGGGCGGCGGTACTTTTGATGTATCCATCCTCTCCATTGACGATGGCATCTTCGAGGTCAAGTCCACGGCTGGTGACACCCATTTGGGCGGCGAAGATTTTGACAATCGCCTTGTCACCCATTTCGTGCAAGAATTTAAGCGCAAACATAAGAAAGATCTCACATCCAATAAGCGTGCTTTACGCCGTTTACGTACAGCTTGTGAACGTGCGAAACGTACATTGTCTTCTTCAACTCAAGCTAGTATTGAGATCGATTCTCTATTTGAAGGTACTGATTTCTATACATCTATAACTCGAGCTCGTTTCGAAGAGTTGAATGCCGATTTATTCCGCAGTACCATGGATCCCGTAGAGAAGGCATTACGTGACGCTAAATTGGATAAATCTCAAATTCATGATATTGTCTTAGTAGGAGGATCTACTCGCATTCCTAAAGTACAGAAGTTGTTGCAGGATTTGTTTAATGGCAAAGAATTGAACAAATCCATTAATCCTGATGAGGCTGTGGCTTACGGTGCTGCTGTTCAAGCTGCCATTTTACATGGTGATAAGTCGCAAGAAGTACAAGATTTATTGTTACTTGATGTTACACCATTATCATTGGGTATTGAAACGGCTGGTGGTGTTATGAGTGTATTAATTAAACGGAATACAACAATTCCAACTAAACAAACTCAAACCTTTACCACGTACTCGGACAATCAGCCAGGTGTATTGATTCAGGTGTATGAAGGCGAACGTGCCATGACCAAGGATAATAATTTATTGGGTAAATTTGAATTATCTGGAATACCTCCAGCACCACGTGGTGTCCCACAAATTGAGGTAACATTCGACATTGATGCCAACGGTATTTTGAATGTTACCGCATTGGAACGTTCAACTAATAAAGAAAATAAAATTACAATTACCAATGATAAAGGACGTTTATCTAAGGAGGATATCGAACGTATGGTTAACGAGGCTGAAAAATATCGTAGTGAGGATGAGAAGCAGAAAGAAACAATTTCTGCCAAGAATGGCTTGGAGTCATATTGTTTCAATATGAAGGCCACATTGGATGAAGATAATTTGAAAACTAAAATATCCGATTCCGATCGTACCACCATTTTGGATAAATGTAATGAAACTATTAAATGGTTGGACGCTAACCAATTGGCCGACAAAGAAGAATATGAACACCGCCAAAAGGAATTGGAATCTGTATGTAATCCAATTATAACCAAATTATATCAAGCAGGTGGCATGCCTGGCGGTATGCCAGGTGGCATGCCAGGTGGTATGCCAGGCATGCCTGGCGGTTTCCCTGGTGCAGCTGGTGCTTCCGCAGCTGGAGCTGGCTCAGGTGCTGGCCCTACCATCGAAGAAGTCGATTAAACAAACACACAACTAAAACAACACATAATAACAAACACATAACAATACAAAAAAAAACAACACACAACTAATTACTGAAATTTTCTTTAAACTCTTTTTAACAAAGCGAAACTATTTTAGGAGGCTTGAATTCTATTATTGCATTATATTACAACAACTTAGTGTAATAATATATCTTAAAAAAACCTTACAACAACAACAACAACGATGCATTAATTGTAACAACAACTGCTCTTACTTAATTATGACGTTTATAGTAATCTTCTTATGCAACAACAACAGTAAAAACGTGGATAATTCCGTTCTCATGATAAAAGTTATAATAATGTAGAAAACAAGAAATTCTAAGGCTAATGCCAAAAATGGTATTAGAGAGGTAGAGATCATTCATATGTTTGCATTTGAATTAAATAAAAATTTCTTGCAAAATAAAAACAAGTAAATTTGAAGTTTTGCTTTTTTCACTTCACAACTATAACAACTACACTTGTTTCAAGTGTATCTACTAACATAGAAGGAATTTGTGCTGTAACTCCTAATTAAGAATCTTTTTTTTCTTAAATCGATTAAAAATTTTTAAAATGATTAGTTTTACATTGAGGGAGTGTTTCAAAAAAAGTTTTAGAATCACATTAGATAAAGTGCTTCAGGTATGCATTATTTGCTTATTTTGTTTGGAATGTTATGAGATTTCGAAAAGATAATTTTTAAAAAAGGTGAACATGTCAATAAGGCCAATGTGAATATTTCACATTTTTATATCATAGAGATAAAACGAAGTAGATTGATTGAACATCTTGGGATTGCTGCACCTTGAATGGATACGTAATTGATAAATAAAACAGGGTGCCTCGACTCGATATACTGAGTATGTAATGTTGGCTTACTAATCTAAGGACGGACCTCTACTCCATTCGAATTCAAGAAATTCCTCTATTTCACTTGAAATACACTTGCAAAGCTGCGTTTTGGATCGTTGAAAATATAATGGTTTCAGATGGCACGGTTCTGCACTCGACAAATTAGAGAAATTTAATTCCGAGATTTTAAAAAGGTTTCACTGAACGTTTTTTTTTATTAGAAAAAGCAATAAATCAGTACGTATTAAGCCAGGGACTTAATGGCCCAATTCTTATATAAAGTATTAGAAAATTATAAAATAAATTTCTTTATTTTAACGAATATAATATTAAGGAATTAATATAGAATAAGGAATCATGTGAAACATGTAAAATTATTTGAAACATATGCACATACACATAATATCACAATCTCTAATCTAGCCAAGCGAAATGTGTGTCGTTGCTTAAGTTTGACTTATCGCTGTTAGTATTAGATTTATATGTACCTACAATAAACATGCTGGGAATTGTATTCTCTTTTTCTTCTAATTTCACTTTGCTTTTAAGTGGACTAACATTAGTGGTATTTGATTTACGTGTTTTAGGAGCATTTGGTCCCATTTCTTCAAGAAACGATTGCCATAGTTGCAATTTATTATGAGCCAGACGCAATTGTTCAATTGATTTCTCATGGCCCGGATTTAAACCGATAGGTTGTACATCAATCAAATCATCGCGTAAATCTGTTTTAATTGGTGCTAATGCAGATATCGCTCTTGATAAGCCAATTTGACTGTGTCTTATACGATGTTCCATTAAATCGGCACCTAGTAATTCTTCATTAGGTTCCATACGTATTGGAATAATTAGATTCACCATAAATAATAGTAAACATGTAGAACAAATACCCCAACAAGTTAAACATAAAGCTGATAAACTTTGTACACCTAATAAATACCAGCCGCCACCTTTAAATAGACCCGATCTATTATTTGTGGCCTGTAAGGGTATGGGATTATCGGCAAATAAGCCTAGCGCAATGACACCCTTTTAAAGTAAAATAATCAGTAATAATTTCTATTCTACTTAGTAGAGTTTTTGGATTTTCTGTTGATACAATTTATACCCATATTCCACAAACACCATGCACTGAACTGGCACCAACAGGATCATCTACGCCTAAACGATCAAATAATGGCATTGATAGGACACACAATAATGCACCCAATGCACCAATTATTAAAGCTTCCCATGCTCTGTATAAAAAGCAACCAGCTGTTATAGACACCAAAGAGCCTAAAACTCCATTGATTAGATCCATAATATCAATGCGCCCTTCATGACGCCAAAATGAGTACCTTATTTCAAGCAAATTTTAGATATAGATTAATGTAAGCAGTTATATATATATATAATATTTACAAGCAGCTTAGTATTCCACCACCGAATGAGCCCATCATAGTCATAACAGCAGCCCGAGCTGCATAATGCCATTTAGCACCACTAACGCCATAAGTACTGCCCGAATTGAAAGCCAACCAACCCCACCACAACACAAACAAACCCATACATGCATTAACAGGATTACCCAGAGGTAATGGATCCAAGCCATTAGCGTAACGACCTAAACGTGGCCCTAACATAACTGCCGAAGCAAAGGCTGCTGTACCACCTGGAATTTTAAAATCTTTGCCTTATAATATTAAATTAAAGAACATCTCAATAAGGATACGAACCAATTAAATGTACAGGACCACTGCCAGCTATATCTACGGCTCCCATTTGTTTAAGGAAGCCATGTTCACCCCATACCCAACCGCTTGGTATGCAATAAATTATCGTATTTAATAATGAAAACAAACAATAGGCCTTGAAATTGCATCTACAATAATGGAAACTCTAATTTTGTAATTTTACAATAAATAAAACTAATAGATAACGTACCGTTCGGCCATGGCACCACTAACAATGGTCGTTGATGTGGTAGCAAATGATAGTTGAAATAGAAATGCGGCAAAAATTTGACCCATTAAGGGATCACCGACAGGTGGATCTATTAAAAAATCTCCAATGGCTATAAACGGATTAGTTAAGGGGCCACGTCCATAACTCATGCCATAACCAAATAGCCAATATGTAAAACCACCCAAAATGATATCAATCACATTTTTCATCATAATATTGACTTCATTTTTTACCGAAACACAACCCGATTCCAACATACCGAAACCTTAAAATCATAATGAATATGACAAATTAGAAAGAATTAAGGCCAATTTAATACAAAAAAAAAAAAATTAAATAAAATATGAAAAAACGAGAATACCTGTTTGCATGGTAAAGATTATAAATGATGATGTTAAGACCCAATTAGTGTCCTCAGTGCTAAGGTCATATAAACCGGGTATAACATAACTACTATTCCGTGGGCCATTTTTGAAACTAATAGTACTGGTTGAAGTGGAAGTTATATTCATTTTAGTGTTTTTCTGGTTACTTCTTTTTAAGTATCGTTATTTGACTGAGCCCATTCTAGAAAAGTACCATACGTTTTAAAAGCATATTTAAAATGGTTAAGATAAGAATGGGGCAACTATGGCCCACAACCAGTACAGCCAGCATATGTTCTGTTGATATCGCCGAAAAAAGTTTACCAATACTGACTTGAAAAATAAATTACATAAAATTATATAATTTACCAGCTCATTATATATAAATAATGTAATTAGGAAACTTACATGCAAAATTTTAAAATGCTACTAAATTGATGCTCCAAAGAGGTGGTTTTATAAATTGATGGAAAATATAGCGTTAACATATTAATTTTAGCCAAAAGTTATCAGTTCTATAAACATTAGTCATCATTTTCTTGAATATTTTATTTTTGTTATTAGATTAGATAAAGTTGCATTGGATACGTAAAAATTGATTCCAAACGATTTTTGTATATTTTTATATTAGAATAGCATGATTTTCATTATTCTCATTGTTGCTCTATTATACTAATATTTCAGTACGAGGAACTTTAGTAAACATTTCAGAATTATTTCGAATTTAATACAGTGCAATGTATATTCATAATTTTACATATAATTTTTTTTGGATATTAGATTGGATCTTTTTCATTTCCTCACTTTTACCTTCCTTTCCAACAATAATAGATTAATTGCTAACTGAATTGCAATACATGCAATACGATTTAAACAATTTAATGTACATAAACAGCACACATACATTAGTTAATCAAATGGAATGAGAGCCGTAAAAAAAGATTTATTACAATTTGTAATACTTAATAAGCTAAACAAATCAATTGTCATTAACTTAAGTAATGCCCATAATTATCACAATCACAACAATTACATTAAACATTTTGTTGTGGTATATAGATTTTAGTTACTAACAAGTTTTCCTACTCGACTATTGTGGACAAATTAAATCTGGAAATTAAATTTGGAATGAAACACAAAAATAAAAAAAAACAAGCATGAACGTTTTAGTCCATCGGAGCCAGTTTTTACTTTACCCTACACATTTTACTGTATGTATCTAAAACGTTACATAACATTCTGCAATTGCAGGTGGCGTAGGTTACTTACAATAAACGATGTCTATTCAATGTTAATATTAACATTAAAAAAATTAAATCATTACTCTTAATTACATCTTGATTATATTAAACGTAAACAATTTGTAAACAGATTGAATTCCGTTAAAAAACCAAGTAGAATACACGAATAATATACG
This sequence comes from Melophagus ovinus, assembly GCA_023089585.1. Classification (NCBI taxonomy): domain Eukaryota; kingdom Metazoa; phylum Arthropoda; class Insecta; order Diptera; family Hippoboscidae; genus Melophagus; species Melophagus ovinus. The sequence goes on along the minus strand of JAKKIB010000174.1, from coordinate 20,681,400 downwards.
TGTAAAAATTTTGTTTTAACAGTTCTTTGTTTACATAAACTTTTTATATTTGGGCATTTGGGTATTATGAGTTTGTGCGAATGTATATAACACCCAGGAGTTTAGATAGGCTCACCTTTCATTATACTGATCGATACAGAATCACTGCTTGATTCAATTTAAGTTGTCCGTCTGTCTTTTGTAGATTTGCCAATGTAAATTTATCATTAAAATTTTGTCAAGGACATTTTGTAGCGACTTGAATAAAATTTGATTTGTAGGTCTGGCTTAACTCAAAGGCGCCCGCATATAATCTTACTTAAGATCAGACCATTTGTATGACCACTCTCAATGCAATGACTTGTTTTGCAAAGGATTTTTTAATGTGGAAAACTGCACCATTTTGCGTATATCTTTAAAGAAATGTGTGGAAGAATGTTTAAGGGTCGACTCCGACCGACTATTCGTACATATATAGTTGTTTTAGTTTTTTGATTTCTATTATCAATTTATTATACAAAAGTTTTGTAATGATATGACTAGATAGACTCCGATGTGTAAGTTAGAATCTTTTAAAGATATTCTCCATTAATTCAATTGACTCTAAAATAAGAAATAACAGAAAGAGAGGGAGGAAATTTGTTTCAGTAGTTCATAGTTAATTAGTTTATTAATTACCTAACAATTATAGTTATTAATATCGTTATCACATTTTAATGTAAACATTTTTTCAAACTCTTCTAAGGAGACATTTTTAAATTCCCAATTAATTGAAGTGCTAGTAAAACTTTCTGCCGTTTCAATATTATTTGCATGTTTCTTTGCAGCTAAAAAATTGAAAATATTCTCTTCAACAGTCCCATTAACTATAAAACGATGTACTGTAGTAGTTCTGTAATATTAGAATTAAGAAAACAAATAATAATAATAAAACAAAAAAAAAAAACCGAAAATGCACAAATCAAATGAAATGTAGAATTTACTTTATTTGACCGAAACGATGTACACGACCAATAGCTTGTAACTCCTCGGCTGGATTTAATATGGGCTCTACTAAAAATACATGTGTAGCTTCAATTAAATTTAAACCGTTTGAACCCTTATTAAAAGGCATTAATAGGCAGGTGATTTTCAGTTGGGCATCCTAAAATATTATTTAATATTTCTTATGAATTATGCAATTATGTTATCTTTTTACCCTACGCCATATAAATTATACCAGAAATCATAACCGATTTATGACGATTTAAATTTAAATTAAATTTAAATTTTATTGTGCCAATCAATTTAGAAATATTTCAAATATATGAAATCGTTTGAACTTGATGATGCCCGTTTTTTTTTTTAAATTACAAATTACAACTTTGTTAAGCAATTATATATGGCCCTCTGGGCGGGATTGCTGACGCAGATTAGAAATACATAAATAAAAAATAAATAATTTCATACGAGTTTTAGAGAATTTTAGTAGAGTGACGTAGGGTATTTAATCCAATTAGCCACGACTGACTAATTGTTTGTTATTTGTAGTCTTTTACCTTAAATTCATTAATTGTTTTTGGTGTACATTTTATTCTATAATTAATGCCATTGCTACGTAAAGCATCAGCGATAGATTCTAAAATCGATTGCCATTGAGAAAATATTAATATCTTCACCGGCTGTTGATTGGCTTTCTCTTCAACATTCTCTATATCTTGAAGACTTGCTTTTTCTTCATTTTTATCTTCTTCTTCTCCTTGATGTTGTTGCTGTTGTAATTTCAATATTAAACGTATTATATAAGCGATTTTTGATGAATAATGACCTTTTATAATTCTATCATTATCTAATGTTTTATCGATTGAACGACTGGCAAAATACACACTGAAAAATCGAAAAACAAAAAACCAAAAATAACAAAAAGGCAATTACAGATTTTTTAAATTTTTTTTTCGAAAGATTCAATAGACATTTACTTTTCAAATCTTTGTTCATTGCGGCATACAGAACACTTGAAGTTTATACTCCTTAAAGATGAGCGTATACTTTTAAAGCATAAGTAACATATGCAATGGCCACATTCTAAAACAGCATACTAAGGATAAAGGCAAATATAGCGAAAGTAGAAAATAATAATAACAATGAGAAATGTTATTGCTTTCTTCCATTTCTGCTTCTGCTTCTTTCTTTCTTTAACAAAATTACAAACCCATTCATATTCGCCGGCACGACATATTGGACATTCGATAGGACTATCAGTGGCAGTACTCTCCAAATGTCTGATATATTTTAACCGGGCCAATTTTCTAATGAAAGTGTGCTGACTGCTTAATATCGTTTGCTGTTGCTGTTGCATTAATCCATTAATTTCATTATGATATATTTGAAAATTCCTCTTCTTTTTGTTATCTGTTTTATTTTCTTCGTTATCATCACTAATTATTTGTATGCGCATTTTACACATATTCAATTCATCATAGGCTTTAATGGTGTACTCCATTTCAATCCATAATTTACTAACACGCTTATATAACACGGTTAAATTATCAAAATATTGAATAATATTATCCATTTGATGCTGAACATCGGGATCCGAGTATTTCGTTTTCAAATATGTAAAAATCACTACAAAATAATGTTAAATATATCACTTATAGTGCGAAAATATTATAAGCTTATGCAAATATTTGTAACACTCAAATGGGGTTAGAGTGTACCCATATTTTACTACACCCTTCGACTCCTCAAGTCACTTTGTTGTCAATCGGATTTAGGCTTAACTGTTAATTCCTTTAAGATATTTTGAAGAAATGTGAAGCGTACATGATTTTTGGTCTGAAAATGAAATTGATTGAAAAAGTTTGCTTTCGGAAAATTTTTACGACCAGTCCCCCATATAATACTTTTTTCTAAAAAAAAGTTCTATATATGTAAGAGGCTTATTTTAGGGCTCTTTAGCATGGCATTAGAATATCTCAAAAATTACGGCCGATACTTTTATAACAAATATATATGGACCAACAATAGAGCAACATGAACCAAAAAAACGGAATTACCATAAAACATGTTAGTGACAAATAAATTATTCAGTCACATTTGCGAAATGAAAAATTTTTTAATTCCACAAACTGAGTAATGTATATATACAAATATTTATATGAATATTCATACACTTATTTAGTAACGCTTCAGATGATGGATTACCACAACCCTTTTTAAGATTTGTGCTCTCATCTAATGATTTATCAAATAATAAGCATTCAAAATTATTTATAGCTCTACTTATATAACACATTTTACATAATTTCTTTTTTGTAGAATTTGTTTTCTTCGAAAATGCCACGATCTGTGTGCCATGATCATTCTTTTCCTGCAACAATAGATATTTAATTAAGCATTAATTAATTAATGGATAAATGATAAAAGAGTTAATTGAATTTAAAGACATACATGAATTTCATTTAAATGACAATCATCAACTTCTTGTATTAAATGCATTATTTGACGCCATATTGATGGGCTCACTTGATTACTCGCTTTAATATTCTCACTAAAATATTTTAATTTGTTAAATTCATCCATTATATGATGACATAAATCAGTGACTTTGGTAAACCATAATTTCATCACATAGATGATCGTTTGTGACGAATGTATTTCATTTAATTTCATTATACCCAATTTCCCCATATGTAACTGATAATCATCACGAATTTTTTGTATTAATTGCATTTCATCTTTCGCATTTAATTTCATTAAATATTCGCTTAAAAATGGTAAATATTCTTTATATATATCACGTTTATATTTTTGTAAAACTTGTTGATACGCTAAATTTACATTAGATAATGTATTCGCATATGTACATAAATATTTCCATTCCAATGTATTACACTCCTTTTCATATGGTTCCAATAATTCATTTAACATCTTTGATTTATTGTCATCAGCTAAATCACTATCATCATTATGACGTATTATAAAAATTTGCATAATATTATGTAAGGCATGAATTTGTAATAAACTATCGACACTATAAAAAGAGATGTAAATACACAAAAAACGTCAATAAATATATAAGTAGAAAATATATCATTTCATCTAATTAAACAATTAAGAAGTTCGTATAGTCAGTCGGGAGCATTTTGTAAACTATACTACATCAACGTAATGTGATTAAAAATGGGAACAGATTCCAAAAATCGTTTGATATAGATGAAATTTAATTCAAATATTTTTTTTTATCTCAAATTCTAAAGCAATGGCAATTTTTTCAAATATCTCAAAAATTGCTATATATATATAGCTTGAGAAAAGACGGACAGATAGACAGTTAGATAGATAAGCTTAAATCGAAATACAAAGTAATTTTCAGTCGATCGATATAGTAATAGGTGAATCTATTTCAACTTCTTGTAGATAAATATCCACATCAATTTATAACATGAAATTTACAAAATTTTATTTGAGTTTGCTTTTTTTTTGCTTACCCAACATTTAAATCTTTATAATCTTTGGCCAATTTTAAAACGGTTTCATAATGTTTTAATGCTTCATCATATTCATTTTTCAAAAAATGCAAACCGGCCAAGCCTGCATTAAAAAGGAAAATAAGAGTTATAGGGGGATAGAAAAAGAAGTTAGGCAGAAAGATCTCATAAAATTTACTAACCATTGTAGGCGCTAGCTATTGATCGTAATTCTGTTTTACAACTTAATTCATTTTGCCCTTTTAAATATGTATGCAAATCTTGAGGTTTCTGAAAATATTTTTCATAGGCTGATCCACCAGCACCGCAACTACTACCCGCACCGCTATTTTCAGTTTTATTATGATTAATACTATTAACACCACCAATTGAAACTACAGGTCGTGTACAGGATTGTCGAATTTTTAAAAATGGCTGTAATATCTACAAAAATATTCACATTCATAATTAAATATATAAAAATATGTATGTTAATAAGCAAACATATTAAATAATCTTTCGTATAATAAGCACTTACAATTTTCATAATTTGAGGTGATATTGTTATACCACGACATTGATATTTAAGTACATTCTTTTGGAAACGTTCAACACATTCATCATGCTGCTCATTATAAAATAATTTCTCTATATTACTAAAATCGATTCGATGTACAATTTCCATTTGTGATGGTACTTTCAGTTCATTTATTACATCATTTTTATTTGTACGACGCATACATTTTTGTAGCATATTTATTAATGGCATTGATATGCCGGTATCACGACGTTCATCATGAGTTTTCATTACATTATTTTCATAATTTATTACAAAATCATTAACCAAGTAATTCCATGTTAATGGATCGGTTATTTCATCAAATCCAATAAATTCTAATAAATTTTTTAAATCATTCAATGAACGTTGGATGGGAGTACCGGTTATTGCCCAACGATTAATTGCTATTAAAAACAAAAGAGAGCAAGCAAGCAATAAAAATATTATAATCGAATCGATCGATTGCAGGCTGATTTTTAATTCCTATACACCATCACAATTTTGCATAATGCATTTAAAAAAAAAGTTAATCACTGACAAGTCTAGAGAAATAGAAAATCGTAATTTTCAAATGATTTGAAAAGTTCGTTGGACGAAAGAGCGACCTGAATGTTATTAAAAACATAGACTAACCGCAAAGCTAGTTTCGAAATTGATTCCCTTTCTGATTTGATAAAATAGAAATGGTTACGTTGAACCTTTTTAAATTATATATGAAATTTTTGATATTATACTCTGTGCGACAATTGGTGTAGGATATGACATAGGTGAATTTCTCTTTCCAAGATATCATTATTACACAAAGCAATATGTATAAAGTAATTTTGATTTAAAGAGAACATACCTGGCAGCATGCGTACCATGGCATTTGCATTTTTAGCATTTTCAACCATTTGAGCTTCATCTAAACAAACACGCCACCATTCTACCATCAATAATGGACATGGTGGCCGCATCGAATGTGGTTTAATACGCATACAGCGATCACTAACATTCGTTGGTGCATAATAAATTTCTTGGCGTAATATTGCATAATCAGTTAAAACGATATCATATGTAGATAATTGTATTGGACTAATCCATTTATTAAAGCCAACACCTGGGTATAGCAAAACTTTTAATGTTGGCTGTATATGACGTTGAATTTCTTCCAGCCATTGCATTTTAATTATATTAGGTGATACAATAAATGTTGCTTTAATTTGTAAACAACCCAATTCGTTTGTGAGAATTTTCCAGCATTGTGGACAATAGTAATTCTCAACACTCTCAATATTCTCTTCATTTTCCTCATTATTTAAAACACATTTTCTATGTTGCCACAAATGGCATTTATTGCATTTTATTATATCACGACTTTCACTTACGACTTTGGTGGCACCGGCAGTATTTTCTTTACAAATACAAAGTAACTGAACATTTAAACGTTTTCGTTTGGCATAAGAATGATCCCATTGCAATAATTGATGCTGCCATTTAGTTGGATATACTGATAACCATTTACGTGGATGTAATAATATTAAAGCTAACATTTCTACAGTTTTACCCAGACCCATTTCTTCAGCTAAAATGCCACCTGGTGATAATATAATATCTACTGGTTGCGTATTACTCAATTCCCATTTATATAAATGTTTATATATACACGTTTCCATATCATGAGCATTCAATTTCACATAAATGTTTGGGAAATGCTCCAATTGTTCTCTTTCCCGAGTAAGTAACCATAACAAAGTCTTTTGTTGATATTTACATAACTTTGGTAAAAATCTCATTGGTAAATTCAAACTTTTGTGATTACGTTGTTGCGCTTGTTGTTTTGCACTGATGGCATTATGTTTATCATGTAATGCCTCAAACAGTTTTGTAGTAATGTAAGCCATTTGCGCTTTATTATGTGATGAGGATTCATCAATCAAATTCCCGCTTCCTATTAAGTCTAAATTCACTACTACATCCCTTTCTGTTCCTTCTTTGATGATTTGCTTTTTTCGTATTGAATAATTTATAAAAATTAACGAAAATAATTTCTCCAACAATTCTTTCTCCTTGATTTTAATATGTTTGGGATTTGTGTAGATCATATGTAATTCATCATTGATTTCAATGTAATCTAATATTCTCAGCACACTCAATTGTTCATCTAGAAATGCGACAATACGACAAAAAAAAACGACCGGAAAATTTCTAGTTAGTAAATATTGGTTTATAAGAACAGTTGTACCTACAAATTGTTGTAATCTCTTTAATGTAACTGATGGGTATTTTGTAAATAGACCAAACTTTATTATGAATGTGTATGAATTCATCACTATTATTTGGCACTAATGATTCCACATGTGTTCGTTTACCAATTTTACACAATACCACACGCTCCGACATCTTTCTTTTGATGCGTTGCTTTTGAATACCTTATTATTATTTCATAATAAATAATAATTCTAGTGGAAAGGAAAGCACAGTTTATATATAAGCAAAACATTGCAGCATCCACATGACCGCAGTTTGCAAAATATTAGTAGTAACATCAAAATAATACACTCTGTTCATTATTGTACATTTGAAGTCTTTTAGAATTTCGATGTACCCAGTCTTTGCATGTTCAACATCAGTGAGCTTATATATATGTATATTAAACTCGCTGCAGCAATTAGTTCACAAAGCTACATATATTTATGAACTACTTGGCAATTATAAATTCGCATATCTAAAATAAAGTGCATAAAGAGTATGTTGATGGAGCGTAAGTTGCTACATAATTTTTGGAAGTTAAAAAAATCAATTTGGTAGGAAAAAATACAATAAAAAGTTGAGAATGTTTCATGTGGTTATATTAATAATACATTTTGTCAAACAAGTTCAAGGTAATAATAATTTTGTTAAATATCAAAGTAATATCAAACTAAAAAAACAAAGAAAAATATTCGTCAATATTTTTCTAGCTGGTATCGTTAATTTTAATGATTGGTAAATTTAATAACTTTTATAATTAACATTTGTAGTAAATTCGCTGTGACTGTGATTGTTAAAATTTCTTTTTTTTTTTTTTTTGAGAAAATTGTCAATTTTATGAATACAAAACAAAAGTAAATTGATTTTCCTTGTCATGTACCTTGCTTGTTTATGTGTGTATATGTGCGTCCATGACCAGAATAGAGTCTCTTTATAACATGCAAAAGTTATTGATATTGCGTGTACGTGTTCTCTGTGCATGTATGCGCTTAGGTAATCGTTATATGTGTGCACACGTAGGTTGTGTAAAGTAGTGTGTGAGTAGAAAGGGATGAAATGTCTGCAGAGTGATTTGTTGCTTTGCTTTGCTTTGCTTTTCAATTTTACTGAATTATTTGGTTGCGCGCGTGTCTTCTGTTGAAATCCGTTATATGAGTGACATTTTTTTTAAAATAAATTTGAGTGTTTTGATTGGCTACACATGTTGCAATATGCGCGTTGACTTGATAGTTTACGGAACTTTTACAGTTATATCTGTAAGAAGCCTGAGAGAAGTCTACTTGATTTGAGTATAATACAGCGTGTAGAAAAAGGTAACAGTTATTTGAAGTTAGTGGTCAATTAAAGTAATATGGAATATGTGGTGGCTTAAAATAAGAAAATATTATATATAAGGTATTATTAAGTGGTATCTTTAACAATATAATGTTTTTTTTTATGAAAATCTACGCAATATTCTAAACCGCAGTTCGTTTATTTAAGCTGTAGAAACTTCCATAGTTGAAGTTGTGTTGTTTATACTTATATTATTGCTTATTATTATTTTATTTTATTATCACATCAATACAATTTTCCAAAGAATTGTTTCTGTTTTTTTTTTTAATGTTAAATATATATTTTCCATTGTTAAAAAAAATTTACAAAATTGTAAAGTGGCGTGATAATTTTTTGTCTACAGAGTGGAGACAAATTAAAATTGTTTTCGGTATTAATGCGCATTTCTTTTTTAATGTTAAAGTTGTATTATTGCACGTATACACATATTTCGAATTAATTATAAAATTAATTTGCCTGAAAATGATATAATATAAGACGTTTCATGCAAGTAAGGATATTATGGTCGATCGGGCCCGTCTGAACCTTAAACAATAAAAAAATAGTCAAATGATTAAAAAAGTCAAGAAAATAATAAAAGTGGAATTGTGCGCGTGGAATATTTTGACTTTGAAAAAATTCTCGTTTGAAGGAATTTTAAAATACTTAAAATATAATTAAATAAAAGAAGTATTATTGAATATTCTTAGCTTATAAATGTTCAAGTATTTCTAATTCATGAATGAAATTTTTTTAGTAGTTGATGCAAGTTCTGGTTTGATAGCAGGTGGTCATTGTCGCGATTACAATGGCAAGTTATATGAAACTGGTATGCATTATATGCCGGGACCAGATTCGTGTCGCCTCTGCATTTGCGATAGCGGCCTACCAAAAGCATGCAAAATGGTTTTGTGTGAAGCATTCACAAAATGTAAATCATTTCAAACAGTTGGCAGTGGCAATAATTGCTGTGAAGTAATATGCCTTGATGATCAGTTTAGTGATGGCAGCACTGATTTTGGCATATGACTAGTTGCCAGTGGTATTACTGCAACTTTGTCGCTTTCGTTGTTGTTTTTCTTAGTGAATCGTTTGCGTCAACGAAAGTTACGAGCTGCGCGTGAATCACGTCAAAATGCTGACGACCAAAGGAGTATTGTTGGTAGTATTGGGTAAGTTTTTGAGATTCACAAATGAACATAATAGAAGTTGATTCATTAAGATGTAATAAAAATAATATTATGTTTAAAATAAATTTTTTTTACAGGTATATTGCGGGTAATATGGGGTATATGGAAGGTAATTTAGGCAGCATGGAGTATACGTATGGCGGTACAGCAACACATTATCCATTATGGAAGCCACCAAGTGGATATTTTCCGCGTGGTGAAGCACCTCCGCCATATGAAGAAGCAATTGCTATATCCCAAACAGAAACAATAAGTACTCAATGTGCTGTTGCCGCAGCAACTGCAACCGTTAATGGGACAACCAGCAATTACCGCAATACTTTAAATATGGAAACAACAGCAATGGATATGCAATCAACATCCTTGGCAATAGATGTAAGTAATAGACGTTCCCAAGGCTGCTTATTGCAGCAGCAAATGCCACAACAAAATCAACTTCCAATTCTGGCCCCATCTGGTAATACACAACAGACGATACCAACGCAGCATCATCACACCAGTGCTTCAACCGCCCCTGTAACTCATCATCATATTGTTCAACCAACTGCGGCGGGAGTAACGACGACACTACCAGGGGTAAGCACATTTCATGTACAAACACATCTCTTGGCTGCCACTCAAATGCATCACGAATCACCTGAACCAACTACCATCATTAGTAACCACCATCAAAGTCAACAGCAACTAGTTATGGCAGCGCAAAATTGTTCAACTAACACAAATCGTACCATTAATTCGCCAACAACAACAAAAACATCACTAAATAATATTCCTTATGTTGGTCATCATACTTTACAGAACTCTTGTTCTGCAAAGCAAATAGCTACACTTGCCGGCAACCAATTGAATAATAATTCGGAATGTGACTATAAAAATTGTCATTTCAATAGAAATTTCAGTGACATGAGTGTTGGTGGAAATGGCGGTTTCACATCTTCTGGCAATTGTGCTGGGCGATCTCAGAGATTTCAAGAACCATTACAACAGTATGTTGTGGATGTGGAAGTGAATGTGTGCCGACCCACAACTACAATCACCACGACTACTACTGCTACGACAAAGACTTTGACAGCAGCAACAACGAGCAGAAATAACGGTTGCCATTCATTGCCATGTAGCGTGTTGATGAATGTTGCAAATCCTGGTACAGAATTTGAAGTAATAGCAGCAGAAGTAACAGCAGCTGTGACCTCTCCCACGCATAGTTCCAGCAATTTAAATTGTAATTTTAGTGATACTGTAAATGTTAATGCCATTGACCGTTGCATTGGCGATGATATGAATGAACATCAGGCGCCGAATATCGTTTATGATAATGCAAATGCTATTTTAAGCAATTCATTAAATCACAATAGGAATATAGAAGTGAATAATAAGTCATTAGAGATTACAACAACAAAAGCATTATGCCAGGCTACATTGTCTGGTTATGACCGTATCATTCACCAATGACGAATGCAATTACAGTAGCAAAGACACCGCCTTCATTATCATTATGCTCATCATTAGCATCAGTAACAGCAACAAAACGTTACCATCATCAACATCGTTCTTCAACACGTTATTACACAGTAGCCGATCCATTAACTGCAACTAAAGATAGAGATAATCAAAATACATATAACAACACTGCCAATTATTATAATTATACTTATAATGATGATACTACGAATGCGAATAACGTGGTTAATTCGAATAGTTATAGTAATAAATCAATTAGAATTGAAAATAGATTGTCCAGTGGTCATCTACATTTCAAACCACAAATCAAGGTCACCAATGACGATAACAGTAATATTAATAATAATTTAATGAAAACAAACAGTATTAGTAGTAATAATAATAGTAATAACAATAGCAAGAGTATAAATAATAAAAAACCCACCTGTCAATGCCCCGTACAGCATGTACCAATGTCTTACATGGGTACGACACATCTCACAAATATAACACCAAATGTTACAAATAATGCTTTATTAGGTGTATTAAATAATAAGTTGGCAACAACGGCGCCACAAACAACAACAATAATAACGATATCAGCAGCAGCAGCAACAACAACAACAACAACAACAAACAACAATAACAACAGAAGCAGCTGCAGTGGCCACAGCGAGTGGCTCATCGCAATCTATGCACTTAAAGATGAATAGCAACGGTAATAATCATGCAGCAATAGTAACATCGACAAGTAATAATAAAGGTCATAAATTTAATAATAAATTCACCCGAAGTGTATGGCATAATAATTATAATTGTGATAGCGGTAAACAATTGGCCGCCGATGATTATAATTCAATCAGCTCGAGGCGATGTAATTATGCAAATGGCGATAGTAATGATGATGTTGGCGCCGTTGGTAGTGAAGTGGAAACAGGTAGTGGTGGAAAAATTGCCACTATATCAACGGGAGAATTATTGCTAGGTATTGATACTACAATAATAAATAATAGTAGTGCTGCTGCTGTAACTCAACAACATTCACATAATCAACATCAACATTTACATTATGGCCATCATCATCATTCTCATCCTCATCATTCTACTACTACGCCATATAATGCATCACTGCTACCACTGCCATTATTGATACCATCATGCCATCAGCATCAGCAACAACAAAAACAAAAACAGCATAATGATCATTCGTCAGTCTTTGAGCGAATAGTGCAAGCAAAGCGGCGTTCATTATCGAATCATAGTAGAGGAGGCGGAGGCGACAACGATCGTGGTCGTGATGGTGGTGAACGTTTACGTAGTTCTAGCAGCGGTGGCAGTAGTTTATCGAGAAATAATTTTCGCAACAACGATACAAAAGCATCTTATTGCAACAATAAGGTTAGTTAATTAGATCAATTAAGATTATGTAAATAGTACAGGATGCATAAAAGCATCATTCGTTAATTAATTTTATGCATATGTCGTCTTTAAAGTATTTTCTAAAATTCCGTAGAAATAATAATAAAGAGGAAGACGGTGTGGCGCTATAACTCCAAAACCTATACGGCAATGTTAATTTTAAGTCATGTTTATCAAATGTACGCATGGCAATGGTCTTATATTCCCTTATATAGTCATTTTTATAACCATTATCCAAAGGAAGAGTTGTAGACGACGCCCTTAGGCAAATAATGCAACTCGGCCACACCTACAATACCAAATATTCACTTCTTTATGTTGGCATTTATCTATCTACTTTTGACAAACTGAAACAGGGTCTAAATGGTAATATCATGATGTAGGGGTGGAGTGGGTGGGTGGGTACTTTTATATTTGGCTTGACCCAAATGCTTAATAATTTTTTTACTTATTATCTATAAGTCCATTTATAGAGATTTAATTAATCTAGTTTTATGTATAATTTTTTTTGGTACGTTTTTTTTTAAATTTTTAAATTTTATGATTAATTATTATAAATAATATGTGAAGAATTTTGTTGTTCCTATTTTTACAGAATAATATCAATTTATTAGGTAGGCCGATCGAAAAAGAAAAATACACCAAATTTATTGTTTGAATTTGAATAATAAAGTTCAAATTACGTGCGCCATATCATCCTCATCATCATTATCATCACTATAACATCATCATCACCATCATTATCGTATTATTATGAGATCGTACAGTTTTATATATTACGTGCTGTTATATTATATATATATACATATATAATATAATATATATTATTAATAATATTATTATATATATATATATATAATATATATATATATAATATATATATATATATATATATATATAATATATATATATATATAATATATTATAAATTTGAATTAAGACCACATACACCAAAGAATTATTTATTGTAGCCATCTCAGAAGAATTTTCATTTTACTCTAATTTTACTAGTCAAATTTACTAGACAATGAAAATCATTGTCTGAAACATTGGAATTTAAATTTGATATTTTATTTTTATGTACTTTACGTGATAAACTTTAGGGATAATCAAATTTGGCTTAAAGATAAACATGCTACTTAAAATGCAAATAACCTTTACGTTGAGGGAGGAGTACTTTTGTTTTAGAAGAAAATACCTTTAAAATTGTTATATGAAAAAAATGTATAATTCCGGTTGCATTTGTTTTGTAACGAAAATCGGCATACAGATTTGCTTAAAAACTTTGCATCTCTTGTTCTTAGTCTTTTATTAGTATTTTTATTAAAATTGTTAGGAGATTTGAATTTATATCTTGCTTTTGCAACTTATAGGCTGAAGACGACATTTCTGCAGCTTACTTTAATTTTCAACAACAACAACAATGTTTCCAAAGGCATGAGGATGGTGATGATAGCGGTGGTGACGATCATCATATAATAACAGCTATAAAATTGAATGAATTTATGAGTCCAATTTTGCCCAATAAATTGCACAAGAGTTTAACAAATCTCAAATGTGCAACACCAACAGTTTTGCCTATACATAAATTAGGGCAGCAACAGCAAAAAATTTATTCATTAACGTATAATCCATTACAAAAGGGCGTGGTCTATACGTTACCGAAGACTGTTCGTGGTGGAGCTATTGATTGTAATGGAGATGGTGATGGTAATGGTGATTGTGATGGTGTTGATGGTGATATTGTAAATGTCTGTGCTGGTGGCTGTAGCGATGATAACGTATCATCAGTACACAATTTACCGGCAATTATTACTACAAATATTACTACAACGACCGCAGCAACCGTAACAACAAACGTAACGACAATCAAGTCGTCGATTAATATAGAGCCTCATATTAGTGAAGTTAGTATTAGTTCTGCTACTACTACTTCTCTTAATGCATCACCAAAGAGTACAACGCTACCAAAAATAGTAAGTAACAAAAAATCCACAATGTATAAAACGTTGCAACAATTGCCAGAAAGACCTGCTACTCGTTCCGCGCTAAATACTGTTACTGCTTCTTCTTATGCTGTAGAATCGCCATCGTCGTATAAAAATATGTCTAACTATTCGAAACATCAGCAACAAAAACAACGAAAGCAACATCAGCAGAAACAACAACAACACCCAGTTAAAATTAATAATATGCAAACGCAAACAATAACATCAACATTAGCAGGGAATTTATATGTTGAAGATACGCATAATTGCGATACTTATATAATCGCTAGCAGCAGCTGCAATGACAATAAGAGCAGTAGCACTGCTATCAATCAATGTAACAACAATAATAATGATAATAAAAGCAGTAGCGTTATTGTGAACAACATTAAAAAGCGAATTACCAAATGAGCGTAACACCGACAACGACAACGACACCAATAAGTATTTTATTACACCAATGTGTAAAGCCAGTAGCGTATTGTAAGTAAAACATTTATTTGCTTAAATATTGAAATGCTTTTATTATAAATGATCGAAATGAGATATAAAACACTCTCAATTCCAAACACAACATAACTGACAAAAAGAATGATAAAAAGCGAGAATGTGATAGTTAAAAGCGGCAAAACGTAATTTTTTTTGTTTTGGGTTGCTGCAACACACAAATTCTTACGTAGAAATAATTGATAAAGTTATCTAAAACATAATATCATAACTTTAGTCCAATCATTGAATGAGCCCAGCCGTCTCCAGGGTGCGTAGTTGTAATTTCTTATTGATAATCTTTCCCACTGCTCGCACTATTTTTTTCCTTTGCTTTAGTACCGCACACAAAATTGTTTCTTGTATTTATTTATGTTGAGTAACTTTACACGTATATTATTATTCCAATTGTGGTGGTTTTGCTAATATATATTTCTAGTAATAATAATATACGGACTTATTTTATTCTTGTTAAGCTGGTACTACTTGGCCCAGTTTCTTTGTTGTATGTTACCATAACTGTTTACATAACTTGGGCTTCTTTTATAATTGAATGAGCCAGAAAAGACTTTTCAACATTGAGGTTGTTTTCTTTTTCTTTGCGTATAATTAAATTCTCTTGGTATATGTATACGTTTGTATTCCTGGTACCGAAAAAGGTATATACCATCCTCGCACTGTTGCTTAGTTTTGTTTCTTAAAAGCAGGAAACTCAATGTATTCAACATTTCTTTCAATGTATTCATACGTTTTGTATATAATCAATATTATTTTTTCACATTTTCTTTTGTTTGTCAGTGTTCGCTATTTGACACTGATTGATCATCCGTCTTTATTTTTCGCCATTCTTCTTTAAGTAAGCGAGACCCTACTTTCTGTTTCTCCTCAATATTCTGAGTTTTAATGGCTTATCTTGAGAGTTACGGCAGATAAAAGTCAATAGCGTGAAATAAGTTACTGCTGAATTTCTTGCTTTAAAGTGTTCATGGAAAATGAAAGGAACGAGGATGGTGTTGGAAGGTTAAGGGTAAGGGAGTAGTGTAAAACAGGTGTGGAGAAAGCGAAGGCGAAAGCTACAGACTCCCACTACAGTATCAATATTGAAAAATGTTATGTAATGCGGTGCTTTAAAGTTTTCAAAATAATTTAAATTTTCAGAATTAATGTAAAATGAATATACGATTTTCAATTATAAGTCACTTTATTAGAAATATAAGTTAATTGAAAGTATCACTTTAGTCAACCTTAACCTTTATCTGTGCTTCAACTATTCTATAAGACAGTAACACAGTGTTTTTCAACCCTGCCACTCTGAATTGAACTAAGCTGGAACACCAGAGTTCGAAGGGTCTCTTTTGACAGAATGGACAGAAGGGGAAAGGGATCTTGGTGATACTCCGAAGCATTACCCTTACGACTTCTTGGCGCAGGTGGTGGGGAACTTGGCTGTCTGAATACGCCCCTTTCCCTATCGAATCACTCGTAATAAAAAAAAGAATAAAAAGCATGCAAATCATTTTTTCTTGAGCATTTACTTATGCTTTTATTTAGTATTTTGTAGATAGCGTTAATCTATAGATTGACAAAAACTTTTTTCCTTTTCCTTTTTTTTTTCGTTTTATATGTATGCTACATGCTTAATTTGGTTTTACATTTATAGTGTATGTATTTTCCATTGAGATTTTATGTGTAATTTTAAGATACTTTGTTTTGAGATCTCTGTTATTACTGCGGTATTTTCACTAATGATAATGCGTCTGTATTCCTTGACATTTAAACTAAGAATGATCAATGTCTTCATCTACCTCTGCTCTTCTCTACCACTCTTATATTCTCTGCAGTAGTGAGTACCGCAGGCAGGCAGGGTGTAACGGAACACTCTATAAAACGAAAGGAACGGGGGTGGAGTTTTAAGGCAAGGAAAAAGAAATAGTAAAGAACCGGTGAGGGAAAAACGAGGGCGACCGAGTTTTTCTTTACTCATTCTTAAATCTGATGAATCTGATGATTCATAATCACTATTATACTCTTCACCAATTACCGCAGTTAAAAGTTACGAAATTTCGGTGATTTTTTTTTTGATGGAATATATTCGCGATTAATAGATGTTGCTGATGAACGCTTGCTTAATCCCCAATCCTTTCGTACAACGCGCCGAATGTTACCAATGACTTTGGTAAATTTATCCCTCAGGGTAGAAAGATCAGGCAAAAAATTCATCCTTACACCCATTCGGATACCCAGGTACCGGACTCCCTTAACATGTTTTACCCTGTCAATACTTGGCCAGTCAGACTATAATGTGCCTTTAAGCAGCATCATTACCGTTTTATCACCGGACACACTGACACCAACACTATTTTCTCAATTCACTACGGACGACATTACAACTCTACCTTTTTGTTGTATTTCTTCTCGCTGACGGCCTTCAACCATGATGAGCAGATCATCAGGATAGGCGCAGCACTTCGATGGTTCAAGTTCTATAATTATGTTCCATAAAAATGGACCACAGATAGATCCCAGTGGACAGCCTCGAACCACATCTACCGTGATAATGTTTCTCGCGCTAACCACACATGCCCGTCTATCAGTAAAATAGCTTTTCCAAAAAGCCATTTCACTACAGCCAAGCTCATGTAGCCTACGCAAAACTCCATCCCACAACAGATGGTCAAATGCGCCTTTAAAATCAACAAATGTACCTAAAACATATTTGCTATCACTATTCTCTAATGTCCGTTGAACTTTTTCCATACATCCTCAATACTATGCCCCGTTCGAAAACTATACTGGGAATCTGAAAGTAGCACCAAAGGTTGCAATCTTTCAACCATGATTCGTTCCAGTATTTTACCAAAGACTGGCAGCAGACTAATTCATCTATAGGAATTTGGATTTGTCCTGTCCTTTTCTGGCGACTTCAAAAGTATAGTTACCCGTGCTATTTTTCATACATAATGGAAATAACCGTCGGCAAAACAAATTTTTAAAAGATAACATATATGATCTGGAATAGATTTATATATTGCCTTACACATTTCGCCCGTTACTCCATCTACACCCGGGGACTTTCTAGATTTGAGTAAAGCCACCGCATGCGCAATCGGACAAACTAATGGAATCAAATTCATCTTTAATATAAAAGATGAAAGGATTCCAACATTAGTAGTAGGCCAGCGCTTGATATTATCAAACACTGGCGCGTTTCGGACATTTAACAGACTTAGTGTCACCAATATTAAATTGTGATCACTAATTCCGGTATCATTTATTACCCTCCACCTCATACCAAAATTACTACAGGTAATTTGGTTAGCTAGTATCACGTCAATGTCGCTTCTGCCGTTAACAGTATCGAAGGTGTAATGCTCACTGTACTCATTTAAAATATGAATATTGTTAGCAATACACCATTCGGACAATTTATAACCCCTAATTCTGGCACGTTCAGTGCCAGATTCAGACATTTTACTATACCATAGAGGTGATGATGCATTAGCATCAGACCCTATGATTAGCGGACAATTACCCATCCTTTTCTAATATATTTTGTAAAAAATCTATATACGGACGGATGTTTTCACTATGTTTAAAATAGCTAGAGCAAAAGTAAAAATTATCAAATACTTACGCTTATGTGAACACATACTCCCCAGTCAACGCATATAGCTAATGTACATTCCACGTTTACGTCGCTAACCACAACGGCAGAATTGCATTGGCTATCCGTATATACCTTCATATTACTACTTAAGCTTCTGATATTACCAAAAACATTATACGGCTCTTGTAACAATGCAAAACTACCACCATTACTTGCCATTATACTACTAAAATTACCCATCACCGAATAACTACGTTTACAGTTATATTGGTATATTCTTACCTCCATTTTTTAGTGTCTAGCAGCCGCCCTCTCAGCCGGGTTGCGATATACTGGACATACCAATGACATCATAATGTGGTCCGCTGGTAACCCTCTGAATGCACAATTTCGGCAGCTTACATTATTGGGACAAGAACGGACTTGATGCCCTTCTTGTCCACACTGACGGCAGACATCACTCTTTAGGCGGCAGTCCCGAACGTGGTGATCGAAGGACAGGCATCTAAAGCAGCTAGGAACAACATTTACTTCGCTTGCCCGGAAAGAGAACCACTTACAGTAAATCCGCCCACAACTTACGATTTTATTTAATAAATCGGCGGTTCCTTCGATGATGACATCGATTGTTTTATTAGCATCAGGTGCCCATGCCTTGCTGACTAATGTAACCTTTTTTTGAAATGCCTCCATACTGCTGTACTCATATTTTAAATTCATCTCATACAACTCCTTCATGAATTCGTGTGGTGTTATCTGCATGTGGACGCTTTTTATACATAATTTAACGCCTTTCTTCCTATTTTTCGCCATTTCTAATACCGCTTCTTTAAATTTATCATTTTTTATAAGGCAGTTCCTCTCTGCCTTTGATGGCGTTCTAATTACCGCTCCACCACTGCGAATTGGCTTGACGTCATGTACTCTGACGTCAAGACTTGGGCCAACATCTTTAACTACCTTATTTAAGACTTCCTTGGAAGTAGCATCACCAGTACTGCGCACTACAACCGACCATGTTTCATGTTTTTCACTTCCTTAGCAGCAGCCACAGCATTCACCAATTTCGCCACTGGTTTGGTAGCTTTATTCTGCTCTGTACTTCTTAGTATCTCCAATTGCCCCTTGATTTTTTCAATCACCCCAAGCAATTCAGTCAGCATGACTTCGTATTCCGTTGCTGTTGTCATCAGTGATCCAACAGCACTTGGATAAACTTTTTTGATCATTTGGCCATACAACCTCGTTGTAATGGCCTTCATTTTCCTGACAGCACTTAGTTTGGCATTAGCGCTGCAGCATCACTATTATCGTCAATATCCTCAATAGTCGGCTTATTTAATTTCTTCTTCTTTGGCGCTTTTCTAGTCCTCGTCTCCTGTGACGTACTGCTTTCTCCCCTTCAGATGACATAGTCACCTCAGGTAACTCCGCCTCGCCACCTTTTTTGGCGGAGGCATTTCTCAACAGATTAAAATTAATACACTAATATGTAGTACATTATTTTGTTTTTTCAATAGCAAGTTTAAGTGAAATATTTTTCTTTTTGTTTTGTTTTTCTTTTGAACACAGTATTTATGCTTATTTCTATTTTTTCTAAGAATTTACGCACAGACTGAAAATTTATTCCACGAAAAACTTTAGCTTTGTTGTTATGTTTTGTTTTCTATGTTATATGTTTTTCCAGAGAAAATCACAATTTAATTTTAATACAATCTAGCGCACAACACGTCCGCACAGTTTGAAAATCAAATTGAGACTGAGCGGGTTGCTTTATAAATTTCAAATGATTCTTTGTTATACACTAAAAAAATTCACTGCCTTTGCTTCGTCCTCTTTTGCTGCCGTTTGCATCTTTTTTATTTCAAATTAGTTTCACACAAGACAACCTGTTTGAAATCGTTTTATTTCACAAGAGTTTCACACAAGACAAGAGCAGGTTTTGCCAAGATCAATCCTTTTTATAGCCAAGGGAAATTTTATCTATCCTATGCTTCTTTCCGCTCTCTCGCTGCGGCTTGGATCATTTATATTTCACCACTGTCTTCTATTCCTGTTTCAACCAATTATTTTGATTCGCCACGGGATTTTTCTTTGGCCTAACGGTAATGCCGATACGTCGGTAGGAAGAAGATGAAAGGGGAAAATCAACGAGGGCAGTAAGATGAGTTAAGGAGGAAAACGAGCCCAGCGACTTTCCTCCCTACATATTTAGCACACCAATTTTTGTTTTGCTATTAAATGATTAAAACGTTATTTTAGACTCTGTAACGGAGAAACATCGACGGAGTTATCCTCGTTAACTTAGAATTTGCTTGTGCTTCTTGCTTATTCAAAATTCTCTCTTGACAATTATTGGATTTCAACCTTCTCCTTTTTCCTCATAATAAATTAACACTACAGTGAAACTTTGAATTTCCATTTCCATGAAAACTCTTAATGTTGTCAATAAAAGTTTTCGCATACTTTCAATACCTCTTGACATTTTTACTGAACCGCGGCTACATAAACGTTAATGTTACATAATATTTAAATAAGATAATTCCATAAATAAATTTCCACGATTGTTGCTAATAATGTTACATTTTTCTAAAGAACTGGCTTTTATTTCATTTTCCTGATTATTTTTATCAATTATAAAGTTTAATTTAATTTACAATACAAAATTATGACATTTGCGTTTTAAAAATAATATTTTTCAATGTAGACGGCTCCAAAACATTTAATGCATGCGTATGGTAAACATTAGTTTATTGTAAAATTATTATAAAAACAGAAAAAAATTTCGAGATAGATAGATAAATACATAAATCAAATGATACAGTTTGATTGTATTATAAATCCAAATCTATGGCATTGTAAAGTAAACGGCAATTTTCTCCAGCCTTTGGGTAAGATAAGAAGTCTCCTCTACAGAAATTTGTAAATTCTCAATGGCACCATTTTGTGGGCTTGCCCATTTGTAATTTTAATGGCGTGCGTTTTGTTTAGTGACTCTCCTGGTATATTAAGATGGGCGTAGTCTTTGTTGTACCACCAATTATTAACAAAACAAAATAATTGTAATCACTAATTTATCAAAACTTTTAACCAACTCTTGCGTGAGCCCAACCGCCTTCAGGGTCCGCTGTGTAATTTTGATTGATAATATTTTCCTCTGCTCTCCCCCCTCTTCCTTTATTAATTCCCACTATGGGTGCACAGAGTTTTTATTTAAATTAAATGATTATTTATTGTTACGATTATTGTACGTTTTATTAAAAGTTTTTTGCTTGTTATAATACTAGAGATTATGCCAATTCAAATAACTAGAAATAATAATAATACGCAGAGTTTCCTCTTTGTAAATCTTGTACCTTGCGCGTTTGTCTCTTGATTTCTTCGTTACTTTCACAAAAAGCCCGAAAATCTACTTCTTTCCTCCCTCTATACTTTTCTGGATCAGACAGACGAGCATCGTCCTCCCGAGATATGCTTTTCTAATTTTTTCATAAGTACGTACGTTTGTGCTTTATAATGCTTTTATAAATGTGTACTTTGCTATCAATTTAATTTAATATATAATTTTACAACATTTTTGTTTTAAAAATAATATTTTTAATGTAATTTTTTTTTTTGATATAAGTGCTTTTCATGTTTATAATAGAATGGTATTTTCTTTTTCCACGGAAATTGTTGTTATCGTGTGCAACTCCTTTTTTTACGATTTTTCTCCGGTTTTTAGCAGAATGAAATGGGGATAACTTAACGGTATATTGAACACCCCTCAGGGTGTTTCTTTCTCAAGAAAATTTATATTTATCGAACCCAGAATGTTGGACTGCTTATCCATAAAATACACTTGCTTTAATATTGATTTAGGCTATTCTACCCACACTTTAGAATCGTTAGTCATGTTTGTGCTAAGTTGTACCTGTAGAATCTAACCCAGTGCAACGCAATAGACTGATCCAACTTGAATCTAGCCTGTTTTTGAGCTTAGTCTGTAGAATCTAACCCAACGCAACGCAATAAATTGATTTGGCTATATTAGAGTCTATAGAGAGTTCGGTCTAGCAACTTCCATTGTCAAATGCTAAAGGCCTTTATTTACATTTAAATCATTTCAATATTAAAAAAATATTAAAAATTATGGCCATTGTAAATGATTTGAAAATTTGCATTTCATTAATTAATTATTATTTTAAGAATGAGAGCCCCAAGGGGGGGCCGGTACGCATGCGCATTTTAATTTAAAACTTTCTAATTTGTAAAAAATGATTATTTTTATGAGTTTAGGGAATGGATGAACAAAGCGAAATTATAATACATAATATAAAATGGAAAAAATACATAAATAAAATATTTCCATTTTTTTAGTTGCAAAACTTATTTTTCTAAATTAAAGGTTTTTCATATATTTTTTTAATGAAATTGTGAAAACATGGTTGCGAAATATTTTTACAGCTGTCATGTCACACTCAATTGTTTGAAAATAGTGCATCACATAAAAATACTTAATTAATTTTAACATGCATTTAAGTTGTAAGGAAGTATTTTTCCCCTTCTGGCCGGGATGCCAAGATCTACTGTAGGTTCCCTGCAGACTACGATATTTATATTTTCTAGACGGCTACCGTCCGCCATTAAGGATGTGATTAACTTTACCGTATTCGCACGCAGGAGAAAAAAAGCGCAGTAAAATTTACTGCGCTGTAAATTTTATCTTCTTTTTGTTTTAATATCTCAAATTCTTTTATTTTAATATTAATTTCTGTTTTTCTCAAAATTAAAAGAAGAACAATGATACCGAGCGTTAAATCTTTTCATTTAACACACAACATATATGTACACATATATATTCTTGTTGTTGTTGTCTCTCTGAATCTTACACTAAGCTTCGCTTCGTGTTGTTGTTACTCGTTTCAAAGTTTTCCACTGATTATCTTCTACTTTTCTATCTTTTTCTCCCTCTACTTCTATTTCTTGAAGTTTCTTTTTTGGAATTTTTTGGGAATTTGATCTAATAGTACCGCTGAATCTGCGGTCGATTATTATTATGAAGGTAGGATAATGATGAATGGGGAAGACAAACGAGGGTAGTAAGATGAGTTAAGGAGGAAAGCGAGCAAAGCGACTTTCCTCCTTACAAAGCATTAATTATAAATGCTGTTGTTGTTCTCATTAAAATGAAAATTCTTGTGAAATTTTGTATTACTCTAAAAAAAAGATACTTTGGACTCTTGTTATTGCGTGGATAATTAAAAAATTGAAAATCTCATACAAATGGTAGCTTGTAAAATTTAGTCATTGTTATTAATTATAAAGAAGAAGGACAATTATAATTAGAAATTAATTGCGTAGATAATTATCTTAAAGAGAAAATCAGAGTGCTGCAATAAATAATATTTAAATCAATAATTATTAATTACAAAAAATCTTTAATTAATTAAATTATTTTAACATTCTAAAGATATTTAATTTTGAATATCGAAAATTTTGCACATAAATAGAATTAACCCTTTATTAAATAATTTAATTTATTTATAAATATTAAAAAAAATTTAATGTTAATTTTGAAAATTAAATAATAAGCATTTAATGTAAGACTATTATTTATAAAAGAGCAATACAAACAATTGACTACGTTAATTAACCTAGCCCTATGGAAACCAAATATTATGCATTTAAAAAGTGATTATTATTTATAGTAATTAATTATGTAATTTATTGTTTAATAAAATTTTAACTTTGGAATAGCAAATCGTTACGATGCATTTATTGAAATAATTATTAGTTACAAAAATTTACTCATAATTAAATAAAATTTTTACAAAACTAACCAAAAATGTTAAAACACATTTATTGCTGCATTTAATTAATTCTTATGATTTAAATATATATCTTTGAATTATTTCAATATTCCTAATCCTATTTAAAATTAAACTGAATTTAATTAAATGTTTAATTATACTACAATTATATAATTGATATTAAAAAAATTCTAGCATATAAATATAATTTTTTTAAATAAATGAACGAAAAGAAAATTAATAAAACTTTTTCTTCTGTAAAGAAACCAAACAATTGATTTTTAATAATAATATTATAAAAACTAAAAAAAAGTACAGTTAATTTAAACTAGTGGTGTGTAGAGATTTAAATTATTGCAAAGAAAAATATAAAGAAACTTATAAATGATAAATGAAATAAAGTTAGAAAACTAAATTATTTATTGATTTAGCAAAATGATTCTGCGAAAAATAATATTCAAATCGATAATGAAAAATAAAGTGTAATTTGATGACAGTATTAAATAAATAACTAAAGTATAGAAACGAAAGTGTATTTTCTTTACAAACATCTTGGTTAGTAGAAAAGATCATAATTGTAATAATAAAAGTAATTAATAATTGTGATACTTAATTTCTATTGCCGTGCCATGTTGGCGCTTTACTATTATGCGTTGTTTCAAAATTTCACATTTGATATTTCGATTTGTAATTGTCCCCATTTCTGGACGTGCCGCGTTGGTTATACAAAATAACAAATTCAAAGAATGAAGTTGTTTACGTCGGGCTTCAGAGATGGTCCCAACTTTTCTTCAATTTAATTCTAATATATTTTCGAGATGGACTTATAAATTTGACGATTTCATCTGATACCTTTCTATTTATATAAGTAGTGCGGAGCATAGTTATAGGTCTTAAAGCTCAAAATATTTTTATGAAATCTGCTACACATTACATTTATAATTTTTTAATTTTTAATATGAGGAGAAATACTTGAAATATTTATTGTGCGCGGCGTATTTAGACTTAATTTAGAAATTTACTAAGAAATTTTCACAATTTCCAGCTTTTTTTTAGCAAAAGTCAAGAAAAATGTAGTAGTAGTAGTAGATTAGCCTAATTATTTTTTAGGCCCTCTCTAATACATTGATGAAAGTTTTCCCCTTTTTTTACTTTCCAATAATTATAAGATGCAATGATTTAGAGTACTTATAAAAGTTGGCCATGAACACCACGACTGTAATGCCTTTATTTGACAATTTTCTCTTCTCTTTTTTAAATACTTTTATTTATATTTATTGTGTTTATATATCATTTTATTATACAGAATGATTAAAGCATAAACATGAACATGTATATTTTCTTACATCCAAATGAGTCATATTCGAGCTACCGGCCACAAAGAAAATGTTGTTGTTGTTGTTTTTTTTTATTTTGCAATACGAGAATTTACGAATATTGGACAATTGTTTAAAAGAAAAAAAAGCATCTTATCTAATTGATACAATGAAAACGTACATGTAATGTTAGATGTTGTTCAATAAATTCCTGAAAATCGATTTGCCTTTTATAATAACGGTTGTTTTTTCATTTACATGCCAATAACTTATTGAACAATTTATTTATGTAACTTTACGTTTTATTTGTGGTGTTTTTCCTGCCTTTTTTTGTTTTATTTTTTAAACGTGATTTAATTAAAGATTTATTGGTTTATTTAGATCCGATCTTAGGATTTCTAGTTTTCAATTTTTGTTACCTTGTTATTGTTATTGTTGCTGCAGCTGCTTTCCTTAATCTTTTCTTATTATATTACGTAACTTTTAATATATTTTCGGGTTTTTTCTTCTTTTTCTGTTGCTACTTTATTAGATACATTTAATATTCAATTAATTTTATTTATATATTGCATATATATTTCTTTTATTAAAAAAAACCTTGCGTAATAATTTTGTTACACATTTTTCCATTTCATTCATATATTTATTAAAATTAAGGTAAACAGAAAAAAAATAATTCATCTATGTTTCTAAAAATTAATTTAATAAAAACTCATTGAAAACTGATTTCTGTAATAAAGTGAACAGCAAAATACAATAATAAATTACGTATGTATGTTTGTGATACTTATATATTTATATTCATTTTGAGTGCATTTGTTTATCTTCTCTGCTTAATACTAAAAATAAAATAAATGCAAGAAAAGTATGTGTGACAAAAGTGGAATTTGTATGGAACCTAAAAATTATAAAAGGTAAAACGGTTCTGATCTTACGGCTCCATATCAAAAGGCTTAATTACGAAGCAAAAATTTGCAGAAGGAAAGAAAAATACAATAAACAAATAACAATAAAAACGAAAACAATAAAAATAACAAAAATGTAAATAGATTCAAAAAAATATTTTCAAAAAATTTTTGACGTCTAATAGATTCTAAAAGCGCATAGAACCAAATGATCAGCTTATTGAAATTTCATATAAAGAATGGGTGTAAGTAAGTAAAATAGTAATGTTTTACAAGAGTAAATAAAAGAATGTAAAAATTTTATAGTCGTTCTATGCCGACTCTTAAATACCGTCACCATTTTGTTTAATCAAACTACAAAGTCACATAAATAAATCGTAATCAAAGAAAGTCAAAAGTATGTTTCCCTTATATGGGAGGCGGTCCAAAAAAATAAAATGGATTCATCTAAACTGAATTTGATTTGGTATACATATTTTTTATACCAAAATGCAATAACGTAACATATTAAGGTAAGTTTTTGTTATATAAAGAATTTTTGTCGAATAAAGGGTCATTATAAGAAAATTCCATCGCTCCTCGAATATTGTCAAAATATCTTATATGAGCGATTGTCTCCAGAAATTTATCTACATCCCGTTCTTTATTTCTTTGGCTTGCCGTGATCGCGTTTGCTGCAAGATGTTTTTTCATTGCATTAGTCCTGTCTCTTCTCTTCGAGTTTCCCCTGTCTTAGTGCTGTTTCTTAAGAACTGAAACAAGTTGTGATGGAAAATTTAAGGAATACACCGATGGACTTAAACACACAGATGGACTTAAGTCGATATATAAAGTTGTACTACTTAATAAAAAAAAAATCCATGTGCTTGTGTCAAAATTGATGTAAGATATAAAAATGAGTTCTATATGAAATCTCCCGTGACTGAGTTTTAAGATTTTAGAATGAAATAAATTGTACTAACTATGATGACAAGCAGTTAAAGAAAAAAAATTTCACTTTGCCGCTCTAAACGATTAAAAATTTTTCCATAAAATGTAAAACTACCGTGACTGATAAATAAGAAGAAAATGAAAAGAAGATTGGATGAATGTAATCGAAGTATAATTTGGATATTTAACATTTTGAATTTAGATCAATTTTCTTTAAAATTGGGTAAGTCGTTTTTCAATATTAACACAAATGTAAATGAAAGAATATTAATGTAATAATTAGCACTTTACAGTAAAAAGTGAAGGTGTATTATTATAAGATTGTTTGGGGGATGAAGATGAGGAGGAACATATTTGAAAACTATTATTTCTTCTTTTGGTTCTAATATAAAACATATAACTGAGAAAAAAAAATTATATAACTGATAAGTGAGGAACCTGAATATCAATTCATATAAAAATGTTTCAAAAAGTATTTTACATTAGTGAAAGTTTAGCAAGAAACTAGAAAATACCACTCTATGTGAATTGTTCATACAATTAAACTTTTAAAAAATGAGATATAATGTTTTACAATCTACTAACTATAAATGATATTCTTGATGAAAGATGATTTGAATGGCATCGCTATTTTTAGATTCCATCTATAATTGTTCTTTCCTAACAACGGTTTAAAGTAACAAAAAAAAAAAAAAAAAACAATTAAAAGACAAAACTAAGCAGGCGTTAAATAAACCGTGTGAATTATAAATTTGGCAATTAAATTGTTTACTTCCAAATTAACTCTCAAAGCATTGCACTAGTTAAGTAAAAATATATTAAATATGATTAATGGAAAATTTAATCTAAGTCTGATTTTCTAAGCTCCAATATAGAGCAATATGTGACTTGATTTGTAATAATTCCTTTCGATTATACAACTACAACTATAATTATGTAATTCAAGAGCCAGTTACATAAATACACATAATTCTGGTGATCGTGATTTCGCATCAAGCGGCTGCATTATCTAGTACTGGTTGCATTAATTTTAAACAGTACTTAACAATGTTATCTAAACTACTCCACTTCATGTTTTTCATGTTCTACGTAACAATTGAAAAAGAAAAAAATTTCAATATAGTACCGTTACGTTATATCATTTCTTTGTAATGCCTTATTTTACCGTTAGTTGTACACTAATAACACAAAAATGTAGAGAAAGAGAGGGGATACCAAGTAGATTATTCGACTTAGACAGCCTTTATAACGAAATGAAATGCTATATAAAAAAAGTCAAATAAAAAAGAAAAAGAAGTGATAAAAGAAAAAACAAATAAATAGGAGAAAAACAAATCAATGTAATTATAACTCACTTAAAATTTATATAGTATTGTTGACGCTAATGCTGATTATTATTGTAGCATATGTTTTGTTTACATATGTATTCGCTGTCACGCCACAGATGCTGCAAAAAAATCTTGTAAACGTTGCACAGTGTTACGATCTAATTTACATAAATCAAAATCGAATGTTTTTGTTGTGATTTCATAACAACCGGTTGCAGCAATTAATTCGACCACATGTTGTAAATCTTCACTATCTTGTAGCATCATAATTTTTTGTTGCAACTCTTGTAGTTCGCTCCAATAATCTGTTGATAATGTATTGACAATGGATTGCGATTGTGTAGGTTGCAATTGTGATTGTGTTTGTATTTGCGTTTGCATTTGTGGCGGTAACTGCGGTGGCGCTAAAATGTTTCCGCCCGATTGCTGTTGCATTTGCGCTTGCTGTTGTTGTACCATTATTGCGCCTTCGGTCGCATTAATAACTGGAGAAGGTGATGCCATTTTGTTTGCACTAACAGATGCGCCAGATGCCACAGATAATTGGGCTGTAGATGTAGTAGTGGTTGGAGTGACTACAACAGTAGCATTAACTGCGCTTGTGGCATTGGACAATGATGGTGAAGCGCTTGGCTGTAGAAATGTATTAGCCGTTTCCAGATTTGTACAACTGTTGCTACGTGACATTGTTGTTGTCGTAGTAGTAGCCTGGCGCGCCACCAATAAAGGCGATTTATTCCATTTGTCTCTCAAAGCTCCCTTATTTCCCTGTTGTTCTTTGTCTTTTTTTATTTGCTTCAACGGCGGCTCAATGAAAGTATTATTAGTGTTATTGGTCCCTGAGCTGCGTCTCCGCCTTTTCTCTCCCATTTTATCTGCTTTGTTGTTTCCACTTCTCTCTATGGTGGTTTGTGCTAGTTTTTCTTTTAGTACTTTATTACTTGGAATACCTGTATTTTTGGAGGTGTCTCGACTACCGTTCATGCTGTTTGTGCTGGGTGTGCAGGTAGCATTTGTTATTTTCGTCGATTCTGTTGTTCGATTATTACTATTATTGTTAATTATTGTTGCTGTTTGCTGTAAATGTTGTTGCGACATATCTGTAGAACAAGCGCTATTCGAACTGTCCGAATGGACTAAATGACTTGAGGTTTTACTTTTGTTATTATTACGTAATTGTTCATTTGGCGTTAAATGTATTGATGTTGTTGTTGCTGAGATTGTTAAATTGGAGGCTGTTGCACTAGTCGGTGCTAAACTGTCATTGTCACTCAAATCCATAGTGGTCTGGGCAGCAGAAATACTAGCAGATGCTGTAACACTGGCGGCAACAGATGTCGTGGCAACAGCATTCGCTTGGGAATGTTCAGAGGTAGATAATAAAGATGGAGAAGTGACGGGTATTGCTTGAATGCTAGATCCACTATTAGTGCTGCTTAATTTGATTTGTTTGTTACCTTTGGCTGCTCCTCCATCCGTAATTTCATTCAATTCATTTTGTTTACGTTTACTTCTCTCTTCCTTGCTCGCGGATTTATCACGTGATTTTTTATCCCGATTGTGTTGTGATTTTTTGTGATTTGATGAAGATATTGTTGCTGCTGCTGTTGCTGCTACTGTTGTTGTATTGTTCTCTTCCAATAAATTTGATAGACTTGGATTGCTTGCAGTAGCCTTACCTAGTAGGGGATTATTTAGGCTGCTTACCTTTGCTTCTGTGGCAAACGGCTTCTCATGCTTGTCTTTTTCTTTTTTCTCTTCCTTTTTTAAGTCTTTATCTTTATCTCGCTCCTTGTCTCTATCTCGATCTCGATCGCGATCTTTATCCTTGTCACGTTCTCGTTCTTTTTCGCGATCACGATCTTTATTCTTGTCACGTTTTTTATGTTTATGTGATCGTTGCTTATCCTGCTTATTATCGACCGATGAAGTTCCACTGCCAGCAGTAGCACTTTGAATACTTGGTGCACCACTGCCACCAGCTGTTGTTGAACTGTTTGTATTGTTTGAAGAGGAAATTTTACTTTTTTCTACTTGATTTGAATTTAACGATATTGTTGTTGATGCTGCTGAAGATAATGTTGGTTGGCTGCCTCCATGTATTATCTTCTCCATTGATTTGGTTTCGATTGTTGCTGTTGCTGCTTTATGGTTTGATGATTTTTCACGTTTCATTGAGATCATTTCAATATTTCCAACGGCATTTACATTAGCATTTGCACTACTTGGAGCAATGGGCTTCGACGACTTATTTTCAATGTTATATGTATTGCTGGTGTCAGTAGCGCTATTAGTATTTTGGAAGTGCTGATTATGCACTCTAGATGCTTGATTAGTATCTGTTGATTTTTGCTTCTCTTTGTCTCGTTCCTTATCTTTATCTTTGTCTTTATCTTTTTCCTTACGTTCCTTTTTGGATTTCTTGCTACTAGACGACGTAGATGTCGAAGAAGAGGTGTTGGCATTAACATCTCTGCCTTTAGATTCTTTGCTTTTCATTTCAATACTGCCAGCAGTATCTTTTGTTGGCTTTGTTGGATCTCTAGTTATGGTTTTTCCATCTGTTTCAAAACGGCTACCATTGGATGAAGACGGTCTTGCATTTGGATTACTCAAATGTGTCGCGTTTAAGGTAAGAGCAGCAGGCGAATTTCTAGATGGACTTATTGCAACTTCTCTCTTTGGACTACTATTAGATGGCCTTTTTAACGATGATGCCACCACCGCTCCCGAGGGTGTCATGGAGGTGCTCGTATTATTTCCCAGTGTTGTTGTTGCCGTAGTACCTTGGAGTGGCAGATTGCCAGAAGAATTTCTCTCACTTCGATTTCTGTCTTTATCTTTGTCACGGGTTTTTTCCTTTTTAGATTTATCATCTGTCTTATCGCGTCGGTCATGCTTGCTTTTACTATCAGTGCTCCGTCCACCTTCCTTCTGTGGGCTGTAATAGATGATATTTTTGCATGTTTTTCTTTACGTTCTTGACGATCTTTTGATTTTTCACTATTACTACCACTCGAGAAATTTTTTTCCTTGCTTAGTTTCTCTTTGTTTAAATTGGAACTTGAGGCACTACTTTGAGTTAAATGACTGTTCGATTTGGATATCATTTGATTTGAACTGCTGATAGATGACCTGTAATCGGGTGATTGTTTTATTGGACAGGTACCTTTCGTTATAGGAGGACCAAATAAATCGGAAAATGAAGCAGCTTTTAATTCTTCAGAGCGTGACTTATGTTTTTTAGATTCCCCCATTACAGACTTATGGTTTTCTTGATTGTGAGCTAAGAGTAATGGAGTGGTGATTGCACCACCACTTGTAACGCCAGCTACAGGTATACCGCCCCCTTTCATGAGTTTTTGACGAAATTCCTCTGACGGATTCTCAAATATATACTTTTGAATATCACTTCGATGTTGTGGCGGTCCAACTGTATGTAAGGCCAAATCATAATTAAATTGTAACATTTTCGGTTCATCACGATTGCGTAAATAAATATCTATTGGTAACATGAAACCGGCATAACCAGATTCTTGGATCATATATGGTGGCTCCTTGCAAACTACATAAATTGTGAGAAAAACATACTAGCTTTGTTCAATTTAACCAAAAAGCAATCGTATCAAATCAAAACAAATCAGGTTAATTCTTACAGTTGAACGGTTATGCTTAAATTACCTCTTTTGGGTTTTGGAAATGAATCGTCCAAATTGAAAACAACTTTTTCAACGAAGCATGCAATATCAGCACCATTGACCCCTTTCACGTATAATTCCCAATCATGAGTGAAGCCTTCTCTGGTTTTTTTTATTTTCAATTTTGATGTATGACCGATCTCAAATTGAATTTTAACAGCCATCTTGCCCTGTTTTCTTTTTGTTTCTTTTGTTTTACTACTATTTTGCTTTCTTTTTCAGTAAAACTTAGAAATTTGTCTATGAAAGTATAGAACAGAATCAGAGCGGTTTTGGTATTTATATATTTTTATATAGCGCAAGGCAATCACTTTAAAAATGCTGAGTGTATGACGGAAAAAGCATGCTTTCTAAGAAAATTGATATATATTTTCGATAAAATTTTCACGGAATTACTTGTATGTGTAATAATTTTCATTGAAATAATCGCCAAAATTTCAAAGGAATTTTCTATTTATTTATCCTTACATGTATAATATCGAATAAGTTTAATTTAATTTTCACTTATTAA
Organism: Melophagus ovinus; assembly: GCA_023089585.1. Lineage (NCBI taxonomy): Eukaryota > Metazoa > Arthropoda > Insecta > Diptera > Hippoboscidae > Melophagus > Melophagus ovinus. The sequence goes on along the minus strand of JAKKIB010000174.1, from coordinate 20,648,255 downwards.
ATATTGTTGTTACTTTTTTCAATTTTTGCACACATAATTTTCCAATTATTGGTTTTTCCCTCAGCATTTTTATCTTTACACATTACAAAACAAATATACAGAACAAAAAGAAAATTATGAGGAAACAATAGGCACTTGGTAGATTGTAAGTTCTTATTAGTGTAACTCAATCCCGGTGTGATGATTACATTACACAAGACAGTGTTGCAAATTTTTTAATTAGTTTTCGCGTTATATTTTCTTCAATAAATAATATACAACGAAAATTAATTAATTAGTTAGATGGCGCTGTGATTATTATATGTTTAATTTGCTAATAAAATGTGAGCGAATTAGCAAACTAAAAACGAAATAGAAGAGGAAGAAGAAGGACTGGTAATATAAGTAATATCATTAAGATGTCCGCTTAGCGGGATATTGAACTACATATAAAATTTTTTCTTGATATTTTTTTCATTGCAATAAATATATAAAATATAAAAGTGAAATGTGGAATAATATTGAAGAATCTCATGCAGAAGATGAAACAATATCAAATGCATTTTCTTCACGTGGAATATACCGAATTAGTACCGACGTTGAGGTAAATATATTTAAACAGAGATTGAAGTTGATTCGGAGTGAAACCTTACATATAATACATAATTTTCCATTTCTTTCTATTAGGTACAGCAAATGCCTCGAGTTCACGCTGGCGTTTGCAATGGTAAAATGTTCATAAATATTGATAATACTCTATTGCTGTTAGAGGATGAACCCTTTGGGAAATGTAACATCTTGACTTTTGATGTAAAACTTGATTGTTTAGTAACATCCATAAACGGTACCGTATTATTTTGCGGTTTATGTAATGGCGAAATACACGGCATATCAATAAGTGGCACATTACTTTTTCGTTGTTGTGTTAATGAGGAGGATATAAATATAATTAGTGGGCAGACGTTTGTAATCATACAACAATTAAATAATTGCATCTACTTCGTATGTTCGAATGGTTGTATATATATGTGAGAGATAAGCAATTTTTATTTGTACAATAAGTGATGATATTAACTTATTAAATTTTTATTATTATGTATTAATTTATTAAATTAATTACTTTAGATTATCTGAATTTGATGAGACAATGTGGCAATCTTTCGATTCGAATAATACGCCTGCAGATTGTGATTTACCTACAACGGAAATTAATGTGAAACGTAGTTATGTTATCAAAATTTCTCAGAATATATTAAGTGCCTTATTTTTGTCAAACGATTGTAAAGATGAACCTGATTTAATAGCTGGTACGAGCTCTTTTCTATATCAACGAAAACATGAAAATCATGTTATACGAATTAATATACCTGAAATGTATCGTGGCATCAAACAAATCTATCAAATTGAAAAAGAAATGTAAGTCATTTTGCTATCATTAATTTTAATATTAAACAATTTAGATGCAAATTTCCTAATTAAATTAAAGCAAATTCGCCCATTGGTTAGTTGATTTGATGCAACGGTTTACTAGAAGTTAGAGCCTTTTACTTAAATTTATAGTCTTAAACACTTATTATATCGCACAGTTTAGGACATTTTACCAATTTACTAAAATTGTTACCTTTTATATAGTACATTAATTAATGTGCAGAATGCTTATAATGTTGTACAAAAGCTTAAAATAGATTTATGGGTTACTACATCTCACTCCATATATTTGTTTAAAGTCTAATTAAAAATTATATGAATGAAAATTTACAATCAGTAGAACTGATTGTACTTTTTAAGATAGTTTGAAAAAAATTTCGTATAGACAAAGTTTGTTGAAAATGGTTGATATGAATGAAGTAATTTGTATGATTATTTAACTAAAGCTAATTCAGTTAATTGATATTTTAATTCGAGTGGTGTGTAAAGGATTCTGTAGTGGATTTCGCTTACCTCCATCTAATTTTCTTTCACTTATTTTGAAAATTTCTATTTTATACAGTTTGCTATTAACATATTCGGGTCATTTGTTAACGTATTGTCCAATTACGAGCATATTGATGTTTTCGATAAAAGCGTCCAAAGAGTTTATACAAACACAAGATCTACTTGTTACAGAATGCAATAATGAGCATATTGAATTACTTCTATTGGCCCAACAAGCCAGAGCGGTACAGGGGAAGGAGGAAGGAGATTGCAGGGATGACAAAGATTATAGATATTTTTTAAATGTTGTTGAATATCCTGGTAAAATGCAATTTATTATTATTGCTGTTTGTTTGTTTTTGTTTTTGTTATTATTGGAATAAGAAGACAAAGTTATGTATGCCATTTTTTTCCATTTTAGCTTTCAAAACGATTAACGAATTGGAGTTAGACGATAAGGCCGCTTGGTTGATACAACAACCAAAATCAGCAGTTAATTTATATTATATAATAGGAACTGAATTAAATAGCAAAGGTTTACCAACCGTACTGGAATTAACTGTTATTTCAGAAACTGATCCAAGTGATCGATTTAAAAAACTTATTGTCAAAGGGCGTTTAAATGAAGCTGAGGTAACTTAACCGTACAAATCTAAAAATTATTACATGAATTTTTTTTCTATTTGTTGTTGTTATTATTGTAGGATTATGGTAAGCAATTTGGTTTAGATTTGCAAGCAATCTATGAGGCTCGGGCTAAGCGTATATTAATTGAAATGAGTTCTTTAAGTTCTTTTAGAGAGGTAACAAAAAAACTAGAGAATGCTACTTCATTCATTCACTCACTCTTATCGTGCCTATTTTTTTTTTTTCTTAATTATACAGGATTATAATGTAATAATTGAAGAACGTTTTGCTTCATTAAAGGATGTGTTTAAAAAAATTAATAATAAAGATTTCTTTAAAGCTCATCGTTCGTTCAGTTTACCATCAAGACAAATATTACAAAATTATTTACAAGAAATCATTAAACATTTAGACGTCAAGGTTGGCATTCCACAATTTAAATTGTTTGATTAATTGATTTATTGATTTCTCTGTTTCTGCTTTGGATATTTTCAGTTAGATGCTGAAGAGATTTTAGAAATACATGAAGAATTAGATCGTTTAGAGACATTAACAATTATTGATCCGTATGAAATTGATAATGATTGGCTGAAATTTGTACATCAGAAAAATTTAATCAAATATCTATTGCAATTATTAAAAACCGACATGCCAATGGCTTGTTTAATATGGTCACGTCATTCTAGTTGTATAATAAAACATTTAACAGATATGGATGTACGTTTATTATTAACGGCCATACCAGATAATATGACACATTTTCATTTATTACAATGGTTAAGGCAATTTATACCGATTGTTAGTAATACGCATCCAATTGTAATGCCATTTGTGGTGGAATGGTCAAAACAAAAGACATATCTATTACAACATTCTCAATTATGGCCGGAAATCGGTTTGGAATTTTGTACTGGTCTAATGGATACATTTGAGAGTATTAATTTTTTGTACACGTAATTATTAGAATGCCTATATTGGCCCTTCTTGGGACTATACCATATATAAATTACTCTCTACTTAATTCATTTTTCATTTTTTTTTTTTTTATAGAGATGTACGTCGTCAATGGGATCGTAATATTTGCGAATTACGTAACTTACTTAATGCTTTGCAAGATTTATGTGTACTCAAAAATAGTTATAATTTAATATTCACATTAAATAATTATTTGCAAGTAAATGATGATTTCAATTTAATTGTTAATTAATTTTCATTAATTTGTTACTAGAAATTTCAATTTCTTTCAATTTTGCGAATCAAATTAATTTTTTTAAGTGTTATAGTTCTAGTAGATAAAATACTAGAAACGTATGTAATAAATTTATGATTTACGATGTTATGTGATATTAAGATCACTTCTAGATTTTAGTATTTTAAGAAGTTTTTTTTTATACAACTTTACAAATTTATAAATATTTCAATATTTTTTCATGGTTTATATACTTCAAGGAGAGTATTGATGAAACGGCTAAATGTATGTTATTACGTGTACATTTAGATAATTTAAAAAGCTTGGTTAATGATTTCCTCTATCCAATATATCAAGAGAAAGGTCAATCACCAATCACGACCATTAAACGTTACATTAAATTATTGGTGGCTAGCCGTAAAACGTTTAGTTCATGGTTGGAAAGATCGGTACATTGTACCGAATTGCTTTATAATGAGGATGATCGTTTGGAATTGGCATTATTAGTATTACAGAATGCTCCAGTACCTTGGCCAGAAGTGGCTGAACCTTTAATTAAGTTACGATATTCTACGCATCCACTTGGACAAAAAATTAAAAATGAATACGAAAAACAAGTTATTAAAATATTAAAAGTGAAATATAATTGGCCAATTGATGGTGTAATTTTGTCGTCTTCAGTTGCCGATAGTGATATACATTTGTTGATGCAGCGTATTGTTAAAATTTCATTACCAGAAATGTTGGATGATATAAATGTATTGACAAAGGCTGTACCAGAAGTAGCAAATGCTGCAAATTTTAATGTTTGTTATCAATTAATACAACGCGATCAAATTTGTAAAGCATTTGAATTTTTCAAAAATTACAATATGAAAAGAATGGCCAATATGCTAAACACATTATCGATATGTTTGCGGTTAGTGCTTCATATATACAAATATAATGTTTTCATAAATTCAACATGTTTTTCTATCAATCAATCGATCACTGCTTGAAACTAATTTTTAGTTTAATTTTCAAAAATATTTATGAATTTTTGTGATAATTTGATGTGATTTTTTTTCAACTTTCTTTTAGAATCTACTAGAAACATCTTCAATGATGACATCGAATGAACAAAGTCGTAATGAACAAGAGCAACAGCAACAGCAGAAACTGCAGCAACGACAAATTCAATTTTATCGTTTATTAGTAACGACCGCAATTGGCAGGAGTGATAAAACCCATAAGCAACGTTTAAATATTATTGAGAATCATTTTACATTAAAGCATTATTATAAAATACCTATTAAAAATATGGATGAATTGTATGTGCATAGTAATTGTATACAATATTTAGAATTGGGTATAATGAATATTTTGAAATGTTTGCCACGTAATCAAAATGGTTCCTACATTATCAAGTATTTAATGAAAGAGAGTAATAATTTGTCAAAAGCGCTTAATTTAAATCGTATTTTAGCTTTGAAATGTTTATGCATACAGGCAAATTGTTTGCCATTATCCTGCGTATTAACACATCACATATTGGGTGGATATAATTGTAGTAAGGCCAATAAAAGTAATTATATTGAACTTGCTTTAGTTTTGATCAGTCAACAAATTCGTTTAATAAAAGTTTTGGTGACTGTTTCTAATGCTGATGATGCTGTACAAATGACTTTGAATAATCCATATAAAGATCTTAATAATTATTGGGCTTTCCCTTTAGCCTACGAATTATTGGCTGAAGCGATATTATATGCTAAATGTGAAATGACTGCCATAATTGAATTAATGAATTTCATACATTTAGTTGCAAATTGCACACCTTACCAGAATCATCAACAGTTTGAATTGTATATGGATGAATGTGAAAAATGCCTACCAAATTATACAGGATTTTTAACAAAACAATTTAATGATAGTAATTGCAATAAAGAAAATGAGAAATTCGATGATAATAAAGACCTAGATATATCCTTAAATAGTTCTCAAAATGCAGAACAAAAAAAGCGTGAACGTGTTTCGATATCGATATTTGATAAAATTGATATTACACCAGAAGAGATAGCAACAGCGACAATAGCATCATCACCACCATTATCATCTGCTTTAGCATTATCAACAATAACAATAGGAACGGCAATCAATATCAATTATAATGATTACATACGTAATATAACATTTGTGGCCAATGTCTTACTTGTATTAATAACTTTACCACAACATGAAACGAAAAATTGCTTTTTGAAAAAGTTACATGAATTGGTCTTTAATGAAAATGAAGTACCATCCATAAAATTAAATTTTGAGCAAATTTATCAGAATTTTATTGCATCATTAAAATATTTGATCAAAAGTAAAAAGCATAATATTTGGTATATTATGATACAATATTTAATGGATTATCAGCAAAGATATAAATATTCATGTAATTTAATTGATCTAAATCAATTTATTACAATTCATTTGGTGGCAATATTAAAGTATGCCTTAAACAATAAGGATGTGAATTTTTTAGGTAATTTTTGCCATTTTTATATTTAACATCGCTTCTATAGCGTTTGTCAGTAATAAGTTAATGTAGATGCTTTGTAATATTTGAAAGGATTTGAAATAGACTTTAAGATTTAAATCTGTCTGACGAAATTTGATAAGCAAATGTAATGGTTGAGATGCGCCTTATTTGAAAGAAATTTACTGTTTAAGCAACATTTTAAAATTAGAAAGTTTTAAAGTTTTTAAAATTGTTTTGCACAAATCAACTTTTTTGAATTTTCTCTCATCCCTTTTATATGACTATACAATGAAGTCAAATAATGAAAGCAATTTATAGAATTTATTAAAATCATAATAATCATAATTAAAAGATGTAAAATTTCTATTTATTTTTATTTAGATTTATTTAATATGTTATTCGCGAATGGTAATGCCGCAAATGATTTAAAGAAATTATCACATGAAGTGAAAACCGATTTACAAAAAATGCATTTTTTAATACTAGAAGAAATGTATAATAAATATACTGAGCGATTTACAATACTCGAAGCCATACGTCTAAAGTAAGTTTTATTCCAATATTGGCTTAGTTGCCGAAAAATAAACATAAATCTTTAATATTATTATTCATTATTAATTTGTTTTTCCTTTTTTTGTATTTTCTAGACGCCTTAAATACTATTATTATGGAGAATTTTGTAAATTGGATCCAAATATTCGTGGTAAATTTAATCCGGAAATTGATGCTGTTGAATTATTAATAAAATATTCGGATAATAAGGTTTTGGATGTAAAATTGTTGGAACGCATGAGTCGTGATTTTAATTTGAATTATCAGAATTTATTAGTTTCTCAGGTAAGTTTTCAAATTTGTTTAACCAAATTTTTTAAAAATGAAATTTGCAATTTGTAATAAAAATTAATCCGGTGCAACATTTGCAATTTCCGAGAAATACTTTAAATAATAAAAAATGTGATGGAAATTGGCTTAGAAAAGTCTTTTGTATTTTATATTAGCGCAATATATTTAAAAATAATTGAACCGTGTTTATTTGGAATTAGTCCATCCGTGAAATTAGTTTAGAAGTGAAATTATTCAGTCTGTTTTGTTCAAGTTACGCGAAGTAATTAAGAGTGCCGTAGGATAATCTATGGCTTTATATTATTTTACCTTTCGCATAAGGCTTATGTTTATTGATTTTTACACAAAATGTACCATTTTTACTAATCGACGGTTCACCGCCCATGCGCATCATATCCTCATCAGATAATGATTTCGATGATTCTAATAAAGCCCATTTGCCTGATTTTGCATCTTTATAACATGGTATACCCCAAAAGCCAATATCGCTTGTTATAGATTCAGCGAAATAATGATAAGCTCTGGAATGTGAGCAGCCATATTTAAAGCAATTGGTTTGATAACCTCCAAAATTAACAAAAAATGTTGCATGTCCAATGTGCTGATAAAAACCCAATCTGCTACTTGTTTGTATAGACTCGACGTAATCGGCATCGGTTATATATAAACGTTTATTAATATTATCATGACGAAATTTTGGTCCGGCTGGATCCAATGCATATATCGTATTGATGCGATGTGGCAATAATTGTTTCCCAGTACTACCAGCTATATGACTACCCAAAGAATGGCCAATCAAATAAACATTATTCATATTTAAGGCAGTTTTTAAATGTAGATAACGTAAAAATTCAGCCAATAGAAAGCCTAAATCATCGATTAATTTAATTACACGAAAATAATTAAAATTAGATGCTGGGCCACTCCAATCCACTACGATTATATTGAAATCTATAAAATTGGATGTTTTATTTTTATCAGTATTAGAATTAAATGTTTCTGTTGTTGATGTTGTTGGTAATGGTGTTGATGTTGGTGTTGGTGTTGGTGTTGGTGTTGTATTCATAAGACTCAGATAGGCTTTTGTTACTAATCTGCTAAATTTTCCACGGCCACCAGTTAGCCATCCATGTATTATAATCCTAACAATATAATATGAATAATTGTAAATAAATAATCAAATTTTCAAATTTACCAAAATAATTATTGTTGAAATGCTCAGTGAAATTGGCAATACTTAGCGGTTATAATACAAAATTTTCAACTTAACAATGAATGAACGGTTAGACAGAGTTAAAAATTATTTTGAATCGTTGAAATTTTGAAAATTTTCAATATTTATTGTACTGGGGCAACAAAATAAAAGCAAATGTTACAAATGCATTACTCAAAAATGTCACATAAAAATGTTATATAAAATGTCCACATGCAAAATAATTTTTTTTGTAATCATACAAGTAATTCAAAGTAAGAAGGAAATTTTCATTTGAAAATTCTACCAATTAAACAATAATAAGAAGAGAATAATTGTCATTTTGTTATACTGCTTTCTTTTTAAGAGACATTATGCGTATTGGAATTATAACGTAGTGTATTCATGATATGTGAGCACATTCAACTTTTAATTGAGACTATTTGTGAAGCAGCTTACCATTGAAAATGTTAAGAAAGTGCAATTCATGTCAAATATAAAAGGGGAAATATTTTTGAACATATAAAAATGTTTAAATAATGGATCGATCTGATCATTGCTTTTTTAAAGATTACAATAATTATTTTTTTAAAGATTGCGCGTTATATGGAAATGAATAATGAAATGAAGTTGCTTAATCAAGCATTTTCATTTGTTATTTAAAATTTTTTATTCATTACTCATAAATTGAGCATAAAATATAATGCCGAAAAATTTCCTGCACATTCTAAAAATCTTGTCCGGGCAATACTGGCAATAATCAGCCTACTCTCTGTATAAGGAAATATATAGACGGTGATTAGGGATTGATGATTATGGAAATTTAATTTTAATCAAACATATTGTTAATTTATGTAATAGTACCTTGTTGGTTGATTTGGATTAAATCCAGACATTTGTAAACGGTGATCATCATTAACGACCAATTCACGTCCACATTGTGAGAAATCTTTTTTATATAAGAAAAATCTCATTTTAGGACGATCATCGTCTTTATAACGAAATGGCCAAACGCCTTTTGCAATTTTGCGCAACAACGTATTGTTGCTGCGAGTTAATGTATGCTCACATTGGGCTTCCTTTTCTGGTAATTCAAGGTTATGATGTAATTGATCTTCTATTAAGTGAATTTAGGCAATTTACATTAAATAAATGTCCTTTATTATAAGTTATAAGATTTACAATTACAATTACAATTAAGGTATAACTGCATCGTAAACTTACCACCATTAACGATGTATGAGGATGATAAATAATGTAAAAAACAAAATATCAATAATAAGAGAATTATTACGTTAATGAACTTATTAAGGATGATAAACATTTTTACAAGTGTAACACATCAGAAATTTTATTAAAAACTGATTAATTGAATTAATATTGACAGACAAAATTTATTCGTTAGATGAATATGTTCCCACACGTCTCTTGAATAAATAGTTTCATTAATTGTATTACCTAAAAACTGCCTCTTTCTCTATTCATATTTTTTTACATATAATCTCTTTTGCTATTGATTTTATAGCGTCAATAATAGCAGGAAAGCATGCCAAATATTATATATAAAGTATGTACCGTTATTTCGAGAGATAAGTCGATGTAATGACATACCTTACTCATCTGGTTCTGGTCTGAGAAAATTGTGAATTCATAATGAAATGCCAAAATGGGCGATTTTATTGTATTTTTATTTATATCAGTTACTAATTTGTGACTTTTAAATAGTATCATTTTATAATGTCTAAGCTCGCGTATTTTAGCACAGTTGTTTTTAGACTTTGAAGTGATTTCTTTCTTTAAATAAGCGATTCTTTTTATAAATGTATGAATGATTTAATGCACGATATTGATTGAAAGAGTGGGCGTGTATGGTGTTAGAATTGTTTAGTACAATCAATTATTTTAAGAAAACTTTTGTTTACATCACCAAATAAAATTATTATTATCGCATATTTGTTTTTTTGTTGGTTATTTTCTTATGATGTGTAATATTCTCTTTGAACTTGCATAACTCTTCCATTTTCTTATTCTCTCGGCTGCAACTACTTGAATAAAATAAATATTGTTTTGAGATTGTAAATTTTGAGATTGTAATTAAAATATTGCAATAGAAAAAATCTGCATTAATTTTACTGCTGTGGAATCATTCTGCTTTTTATCACTATCATTGTACTTATAAACTTTTTATTCTATTCAACACTTAAGTTCTAATTATTTTAATTGTGTAATTGTATTATAAAAAGACTCTGATTCGTGCAATTTCATAAATTACGACATAAGCGTAAAATCACTGAAAATTTTCGTTTTTAAAAGTTGGATACAATAATCAATAGAATTAAATTTTCGCTAATTCGCTACATTGCTGATGGTCAATTAAAGAAGTTTCTTTCTCAACCACTGAGGGTATAAATACCGAGCCAATCCATTTTAGCCTTTAATATGCATTACCCAATATACATTACTAATGTACATTAAACTTGAAACAATTTTAAAACACTTAAAGGAGGCATCAGAGACTTTATAAAGTATAAGCGTATTCGTAAACAGCATTAATTTCTCAATCGATGTATATATATCTGATTAGTTGTTGTTATTTTCAACATTGGTAAGATTATCGATCGATTTTACACAATTATTAAGAATACTTGCACAACAATTGCAATTCATTGCTGCTGTAAATTGCTTAAATCGAGCGAAGTACACGTTTACAAGATAGCGTAGTTGAAACTAAAAATATTAAAAGTTTTTTGAAACTAAAATTTAAGATTTTTTTTATAATATTTATACTTAAAATTACTAAATAAAATAGATTCACTTTTGTGGTGCTTTTTTACAATTTTTTTTTCATCCATTTTTCATGGAACTACTAGGCCTGCAAAAAAATAATGCCATTAGCCAAATAAGTACTCCTTATTACTTTTTAATTGCTTATTTATTTATTGGTGAAATTTGCTCAATTTTTATGTAATGCATTCTTCTTTTTACAGGTAATTTGTATATTGCAAGGTCACGACATGCAATATGAAATTATATCCAGTGTAAGGGATGATGGAGAATTAAATATGATAACAACCGTTGAAAGTATACGTGAACAATGTCAACCGTATTTAATTGAGATCAAGAATATCGATTTTTTAACAACCACATTAAAACGCTTTATTGAACAGGTAATTTTTGTATAAAACATTTCATTTTCAGCTAAAAATTATGAAAAAAAGGGTTGTCTACGTATTTTACGCGATTTTATTTGAATTTCTGAATTGGTTTACATGTTCGTGTACATGTGTACATGTTCGTTGGCCATTTTAATCAGAAATGCTATGTCCACACATGCGCTTTAAGACTGATTACAGTTGAATGATTTTTAAAATTGGACTTTGTTGTGCAAATACATTTGTTTTATGCGACGTCGTGACAAAGCAGCTTTTTTTGATATTCGTTCTGAATCTTTTTGGCAAGATAATATTTTTCATTTGCTTATCTTTTTATTCTCTTGAGTAATTAGATTCCTTTTCATAAAAATTTGTAAAGAATATTAAAAAAACCTTTTAATCCAATTAATCATCTTTTGTTTTGCCAAAGTAGAAATCTATCTATTTTCTATCAATATGGATTCATGCCATTTTCGCGTTAAACGGAAAACTAAATACATTTTTCAGATTAGAGGTTTCCGATTTTTTAAAAGAAATTCTCCTAAATGTACAATTTAAATTTAGTTTATATGAAGTTTGTCGTTTTTTCATTAATTGCTACTTAACCTTATTTTTCACTTTTATGTTTAACATTCATTTTCACAGATTCATATTTATTTTTATGAAATGTATTTGTGCGTTATTGAAATATTGGAATATTTTGAAGCGGTACCAAAAGAAATGCAACTCTGGAAAAATATTTTACATTTTCTTAAATATAAAATGATAAATCGTCGTCATAATCGAGCTGAACAATGGGAAATGGATCTGTGGCTAGAATCACAAAATGAGATTGGTGTACTACCCAAAATAGCTCGCTATCGTCTACCATTTAAACCGTTTGTTCAATTGCCACTGAAAGATGTTTTAAACGGTGAATTAAATGTGGCCAATTGTGAAAGTTGGTTCCCATTGATACAAATGCACACTTTATTGAAAGGATCACAAGAGTTAATACATAATTGTGATTATTTTTGTATGGTGGCCGTGAAAAATTGTATTGCAGAATATAAAAGTCAAAGTGATCCAGAATTATGGCATAAACAACCGACAAATAATGCATTTTTGAAATCGGTAAATATCATTGAATTTTACATTTAATGACTACATGACGGTATAAGTAAGTTTACTTGGTTCCATCTGTATTTCAAATTCCGAGTCAAATTTTTGAAGTAGAATTGAACTGTGTCATTTTATGATTTATTGAGTGAAAGAAGTATATTTTTAATTTCTGAATTTTCGAAATAGAAATCAATGAGAAAAAAGTGTTCACTTTTATTATTTTGTTATTATTTCAGGTATTACGTTTGGCTCGACACATTCAAAATGAAAATAAAGTATTTTTAACGCTGTACTTTGTATCAAATTTCGCTCCCGAGGGTGCTGATCAAGTTGAAGCATCGTATGAATGTTATAAATATTTAATGGAAAATGAAAAAGTAATCATCACCGATGCCAAATGTGTGGAACAAGCCAATAAAATTAAACGGAAATATCCAAATTTAAAGACACAACATTTATTACGTACATACGGTTTAAATGATGAGAAATTGTTAAGTTTAATTGAGCAACCAAAAGAATTAATTTATCAATTATATCATCATGACATAATATTGAATAACGGTAAATTATCATTAGCAGTAGCTTCAGTATCAGCAGCAGCAGCAGCAGCAGCAACAACAACAACAACAACAACAATTGAGGATAATAATACCTCATCATATACGTATGTAAATATAAATATATTGGCAAAAGAAATTGCCGAATTGCATCAGATCAATTTAGAGTCCTTACAAATAGCACTACTGCAACAATGGTTATCATTTACAATTAATGAACCATCATTAATAACGAATAGTGATGATAGTGTTTTAGATCAAACCAGCACTACTTTAGATGAGGATCAACTCTGCGGTAATTTTAATGGTACACGAGATTTCGCTTCTGAAAATGTCATTAGGTAAGTGATTTGTAGATTCGTCCATAGAAAGAAGCAAGGCTGTAGATATATTTCTAAAGAAAAACCAGAAAAAAAAGCCATGAAACAATAAAACAAAAAAAAAAACTTTTCTTTTAGAGCTAATTACATAATTAATACATGGCCAATGGAAACTGCCGTTCATTTTCTAATTGCTCAAATATTTCCAGCCAATGGGTAAGTTTTCATGTATTCATATTCCACAAATCTAATCCGACATTTTAATTTATTTATTTCTGCTGTCGAAAATTTATAGCTCCGAAAATACAGCAAAACAATTACAAATGTACGAATGCTATTTTAAATTGTATGATGGTAAAAGTAATTTGAATAATACGCTGTTTAATCAAGAACACTATATTAATTTAAAGTGTGTACATGATTTGAAACAATTGGGTTATAATATCAATTTGCAGAAATTTAAAGCCAGCAATAAGATTGATATTTTGAAAGATATTTGGCAACAACGTGTCAGTGCGAACTCAAGTCCCTTAATGGTGAAAATCTTAGCAAATATTTGCTTAGGTTTTCATATTCACATTGATAAAATATGGAATGGCATTTTAAAGTTAATGGTTAAATATCAAATGTACGATGATTTAAATGCATTAGTTGATGTTTTATCGTGTCAAGCAGAATTGAAGCATATTGATGGTTTGACTTTAGCATGGGAATGTATTTTATTGCAACCATTCAAAATAGCCATGCAAAAGTATCAGCGGCAACAACAACAACATTTGCAACAACAACTTACACATCAACAACAAAAGCAGCAACAACAGGCAACATGTTTAACTTCAAATGTGGATGATTTATTAAGTCGAACTTTAGTTAGAATTCAGGTAAGTGTGATTGAGTTTAACTACTAACAACTGTTCTACATTTTCATGTGTCATAAAGAATGGATATAACTTTTTGTCCACAGTAGCAATTTACAATAGTGGTTGGTTTTTGGTATATCTGTTTTGTCTTCCAATTTTATGGAAATTTTTTTAAGAAATTTTTTTCAAATACAGCAAAATAATCCATCGAATGTTAGTGGACACCTAAAAATTTATTATGAATTAATTATTTAAACGAATTACTATTCAGACTTGCAATAAATTTGCTTGATCACAAGCAATTTAAAGTATTTAAAAGATTAAATAGTAAAAAAAATCATTAATTAAAAAGCGTTTCGAATGGATATACATTCAAAAATTTATTTGAATTTATTTAAATTTGTATTAATTAATGTAAATGATACATTTTAGTGTTGCCCGGTAATTCATTCACTCGATTTAATAAAATTTGTCGAATACTGCTTAAATTTGAATCGATGCAATATGGCAGCAATATTTTTAAGTTTTTGTAAAACTACAGAACAGCGTCAAAAAATTAAGCATCTAATTAATAAGCCATTAAAGAATGAGAAAATGCGTCAACAAATCGTCGATTTAGAAGATGTCGGCATATCACCGTTAATTTTAAATTTTACACTTAACGAATTAAATTTATAAAAATTAATGAGCTTGTAAATACGCATCCAAAATAACAACAACAACAAAAAATAATAATTTAAGAGAAGATAACATAAAATAATAAGGAAGAAAAGAAAGAACTAAGGATTAATAATGCAAATTTCTTTCATTCAGTCTTTATCCATGCATTTTGTTTAATTTTTGTTTAAAGTTTATTTACTTTTTATTTTATTTTAAATTTTTATAAAATCAAACTCTATTAACTTGCTCTAATTGCACGTCACGATGTCTTTGTGCATTGAATCATCAAATTCTTGTAGAGTAACAATATTTTGACGTTTATAATGTAGATTTCTGTAGGCAGCTTGGGCCCGCTTAAGCGGCTGTAATGCCTTTAAACTGAAAAATATCATTAAAGTCATAATGGCAGCTATAACGATTAATAAAACGGAGAAAACTAAATCTTCCGTTGATGTTAGTATAGGAAAATATAAAAATTGGTTTTGTTGTTGTTGTTGTGGTGGTGCTGGTGGTGGTGGCGGCGGATGTTGTTGAGTATCCAGCCTATTGGACATCAATTTAGCAACATTACCAATATTGGGCAAACAATATTCTGCATCTACGTTTGTGGAAGTATCTGGCTGCCATAATGGATTGAATTGATAATTTTCAATACATAAACATTTCCGTGTGTAATTTTCGAAGATATTATTGCTACCATTGTAACTGTTTTTACTATCATCCGTTTCACGTTCTGTCAATAGACTTGAGGAAGGAAAGGAAGGCGAGCACTTAGAGTATAGTGGACATTCAGAATCGTTAGTAGAACATACTTTTAATTTTGTTTGACTGCTACTAATTTGACTTAAATATATTTGCATTAATATTAGACAAACGATACAGTATTTCCACATAATTGAAGTGGCTTGTATTTGTTCTTATTTTATATGAAGTTTATTCTGTATTTTATTTATGTTTTTTTTGTTTATTATGTTTTTTTAAAATTATTTTTTATCGTACAAAGAATAGAAAGAGGGAAATCGTGTTGCGCGTTAGAAATTTAAAACTCGTTTATTTTAGCCTCAAATTTTGTGCATATAAACTTGGTCTAGCAAAATCTTATCGGTAAAATGTTTGTATTATTGTTGTTATAAAACGAAATAGATTTAAAAAAATCACATACTTTTTTTTTATCAAGAATCACCACAACTAACACTTTGTGTTTTGCACATTTCAGTCAAATTATTGTAGGCTTGATACTTGATTTTATTCTCTTTTAAATTTTTGTGTTTTTTTTTGTAACTTTTACTTTTGTAAAACTAAGAGATTATTTTTTTTATTTTGAAATATACAAAGTACATGCAGTACATTTTATTTACAAACGCTTTATACAAAGTATTAAAAAAAGCACTTAAGATTGAAGAAATTTGCAAAAATTAAAAAAGAAAGGGCAAAGTCGTGACAACATTAAACCGCATATTTTTCCTTCATACTTGAATTATTGCAATTTGAACTTCATTCTCGATTAATTTTGAAGTTTTCCCGATTATCTTTTTTATTTTTATTATATTGTATTATAATTTTTATATTTCTTCTATTTAACTTAAAATAAATATAAAAAAAATTAAATATTATATATAAATATTTTGTTGTAAAATGTTAATGATGATTAAAAAATATTAGCGGGACACTGATATGAATAATAAAATGAACTGATTTCTAGGTTAATTTGAGCGATTTATTTTTAAACTTTTTACAAAATGAAGCGTGTATAACGAGTAAATAACGGTTTTATGCCAGCACTATGCCTAGTGATAATTAATAAAGCCCTGTTTTAAAAATTTTGTTTACAGCTGACTTTCAGATACAATTGCATTCAGGCTTTTTTTATTTTTATTCGATTATTCTCATTTTGTTACTTTTTTAATTGCATATAGAAAGTTTGTTTATTATTATTGCTGTTCTTGTTGCTGTTGTTGTTGTTGTTGTTGTTATTTAATTAAATTGTATTTATTTGGAATAGATTTGTGTATAAATTATTTATCTCCATTTATTCATTAATGTAATTGTTCATTATTTAAGCTGAATGTATAAAAATCATGTATATACGTATAAATCAAAAGAAATATCATGTATTGGAAGTAACAACGAAATTATTATGTTTACTTGCATTAATGTATATTCTAATGCCGCAACGTTTTGCCTCGCATTATCAATACCTCAGTCTTGATGAAATACCAGAAGCTTTAATATATCGAGTAATTAAAAATCTAACATTACAACAACAACATAGTACCAGTAGCAGTGATAGTGGCAACGGTAATGGCAATATCAATGGCAATGTCAATGGAATTGTCAATAACATTACTACTCTAGATGATTGTAATTATGCTGATCTTGTACGAGAGAATGTCTTTATGTATAAAAGGCAAATGAGAGATGAAGTGTTACATAGTGAAGAGATATTACCGGGTGGTGAATATATGCCATATAAGTGTAGAGCACGCTTTAGTACAGCAATTATAGTGCCTTATAGGCAACGTGAGGAGCAATTACATGTCTTTCTCAGTTATATGCATAATTATTTGCGTCAGCAACGTATCCATTATCGTATATTTTTGGTGGAACAATACGATCAGAAGCCATTCAATCGTGCTAAATTATTAAATATCGGTTCAATAATAGCGGCCGAATATGGTTTCCCATGTTTAATATTAAATGATGTCGATTTATTACCATTAAATTTGGGTACTTTATATGCTTGTGCACGATGGCCGCGTCATATGTGCTCAGCTTTAGATATATGGCGTTTCCATTTACCCTACCGTAATCTAATGGGTGGGGTGGTAGCAATATTATCTGAACAATATCATTTAATAAATGGCATGTCCAATTTATATGATGGCTGGGGAGGTGAAGATGATGATTTCTATGAACGTTTAAAATCATATAATATTAATATATGTCGCTTTCCACCCGCCCTTAGCGAATATACAATGTTAAAGCATAAAGCGGAGAAAAAAAATGAGAATCGTGTAAACCTATTGAAGGCTGGCAATATATTACGTTACAAAATAGATGGTCTAAATTCTTTGATATATTATGAAAAAGAAAGGCGTATTCATAGTTTATTTACTCATATCTTAGCGGAAACTTAATTCATAATTTGTAATATTTGTAAAATGTATTCCTTTTTTGCTAAAAAATTACTATCCAAAGAGTAAACGTAGTGTTTCTAGTCTATTGCACTAGTTGCTTATTTCTTTTTTACTACAAGAGAATATAAGAATGTAAAATTATTTGTTAAGATCTATAATAGCGATGGTAAATTTGGGGGTCTGTGAGTGTCCTTAACGACGGTGTCACTGATAAAGAATGTTAAAGATGTTAGTTGCTCAATTGTCAATTGGCTTTCAGAAGAAGCTATTTTTGGCACCTTCATACTAAATGATTACCAGATTCAGGCTCATTGCAGTATTTACTATTTATTATTTAATACCTTTTTAAATTGTTTTAAATTTAAAAAGTTTATTAACATAAACAATTAGCCTGAAATTTCTGTAATAATTATAAAATTAGTGTTATTATCATGTTTATTAAGCCATAAGAAAATAAAGCAAAATGCACATCAAATGAAATTAAGAAAAGTGTGAAAAATTTAATTTAAAAAGTTTAATAACAATCTCGAGTGGTTCTAATGGAAAATTTTAAGAGATAAAATAACCCTAAAGGTAATTGTTAGTTAAGGATGGCTGTTAAATGCATTACGACACTTCAACTTAACATGTAAAGAAAATTAATGAAAAGTTAATGAATGAACATTTTCAAAATATCTTCTTATATAAAAAAAAGTCCAACTAAGGAGGACTCATGCATCTTTTTCTTTTTTTTTTTGTGTAAAAGTTGCATATAGTAAGAGATTGGTATCAAGCAAGGTTGAAGGAGTTTGAAAGTCGTTAATTTTACTTATAAAATGTCTCTTTTCCTTAGCTTTATTCAATTTTTGTAGCAAATTTACTTTAAATGTTCCGAAAATTTCAACTTTTTAAAACAAATTTCGGGCAGATATCGATTAAACAAAAATTGCTTTAATAAAAAATCCTTTCCATATAATAAATCTCGTAAAGTAAAACTATTTTAGAAAAATTCAAAATTTAGCAAGATATCTGAGACATCTACATTACACTCTTATAAGGGATTTCGAAAATTGATGGATGTAATGCGCATTTTGCTTATGCGATTCTGGTTCTAATTCTGTATATTCCCTTGATTTAAATAGATTTAAAAAATTACAATGAAGGAGATTTTGTATATTGTTTGTTATTACTTAACGTTCAGTACAATGATTAAAATTTTATTCATTTCGAGTTAAATAGTAAACACCAATTAATTTGAATTAGTTAACAAATTATAAATATATCAATAGAATAAATAGGGCATGGAGTGTAAAATGCCAAAACATTTATATATTAGATTAGAGTTTATTTAAAATGTTTACCACATTATTATTATTAGATTTTTTTGCAATGATATCTATTGATGCAATCAATTCATTTATAAATACAATTTATGATAAGTTTTAATTAACATTTTTACGGCAATTATAATTTCTAATTTATGGTCATTTTGATTTTATGCAATCGAATTATTCAATTGCTGCAAAATGTGAAAATAAAAAATATTGAAGGTAGTAAGGTTAGAGAGTTGCTTTTATTTTGTTAATTATAATTGCCTCTGGTATGGCATTAGTCTATGGGTGTATTTCTAAAAACCAAAAAAAAGGGCCTGAGATTGGTCTTTTTTTTTTAAATTTGCCTCTGTCTTGTCCATAAATTTTTGCTATTAAATTACATATTAAAAATTTTTAATAATACAGGGGATATTTGACCTAAGAGCTTATTGAAAGATTCTTCCCCTTATAATATGAAAAAATTTAACAATTTATGCCTGCTAAAACTGGTGGCCAAAACAAGATTGTTTTATGTAACTCAGCAATATTTAATACAAAAACCAGTTAAATATTTATTAGTTGTGAAAGTTTGAGCACGCATGACCGATTTAAATTACGGTCATTTATTGTAAAATAAGAGATGGCGGCGGCATATTGGAAAATTATATTAAATGAAAATCTGTTACATTTTGTATTGAATCAAAGATTTCCCATATAAACTTTATAATATTAAAATAATAAATTTCATAAAAATGAAAATTGTGTGCAATTTGAATGCAAATTTTAATCAAGTAGCATTTAAGGATTTCTAAAAAAAATGCACTTTTGATATGCCAGTACGATTCAAATTTCATTATTATACGATTAAGAAAAATGAATCTAAAAAGCCGTACTTGCCATTAACTCTTCACACTTTCTTCCGCCTTTTTTCTTCTCTTTTTGAAAGTCCATTTAATTTTGCAGACTATGTCAATGCGATTAGTTTAAGCAAAGAGATAGGGCGCATTGATTAACCGACCCCAGTTCGTAAACCGATTAAATACCTTTTTACTGTTTAAACGAGCTTAATTAAGAAAATTTAATATGTCTTGCTGACTTAATGTATTAAACTGATCATTAATCGCACTATTTGTGCTCGTTGCATCATTAGAATTTGAGTTCGTTTGGTAATGAGTTTGTTGTGGCATTAGAGGTACATTATTTGAAGCAGCTATATTAAAGGGACTCATTGAAGAAGTGTTATTGCTGTTGACTTTACTATTATTATTAAAAGTAGTTTGATAACCAGGAGGATAAATATAATTAACTGTTGGTTTTTGTAATGTAAATGTATTTGCTGTAGTTGCCGCACCACTTGTACCACTGGCTCCACTTATTCCACTTGACATAGATGTTTTACTTTTATGAAAATTACCTGGAGTATTACCAAATGGATCTAAATCATCTAATGATGTCAATTGATTTCCATTATTATTAGTATTATTGTTATTATTATTTATATGATTCGTCTTTGAGGGTGCTAGGCCTGCTGATATTGTTGACGTTGTTGAAATTGTTGAAGTTGATACTTGTAATTGTTGATTCATTACTAAAGGATTTATCATGTTATTCATAGTACCATTGCTATTATTAGTATTTGATATTTGTTGCCACCAATCGTTGTTGCTGTTATTGTTACCAGTATCTTTAATTATTGCCATCAAATTTATACCTTGTTGGGTATTATTAGAACTATTATTAGCCAAACATTTTAAATTGCTATTCATTAAATCACTTAATGAATTCATTTGATTGTTGTTATTTTTGCTATTGTTGCTATTGTTGGTATTGTTAATTGTATGAGTTGTCCTAAAAATTGTTAAAAGAGATTTGTGAATTGCTAATTGCTAATTGAATCATATAATAATTATCTTTCTTACTTTAATTGCTCTTTAACTGGTGGATGATTCTTTGCTAATGCAGTTAATGCAGTTGTTGATGTTGTAGAGAAACTGGAAAATATGTGCATTTCATTAAGATTAGATTTTTCCAATTCATCGGCTAAAATTTCAGCAGCTTCTTTGGGTCTTTAAAACAAAATAAATTTAAAAAAAAATTAAATTAAATAAATAAATGGATCTAAAAATTCTTAATAATGATTAGACTTCTCTTGCTCTTTCAAAAATATTCAAATAATTTAGAATATACTAAAATATAAAAATAATAAAATAATATAAAATAAAATGGAAATCGTACTTATTGTCTCTTTGTATTACGGCCAGTTGTTCCAATTTCTCACGTTGCTCTTTCTCCACACGATTAACCATTTCCTTGATCAGAGAAACAATGACATTAAATTGGCTTATGGTAAGACCATTTTCGACACTTAATGGCATCAAAAATGGTATACATTTATGGGCCATAACATCTTTTGTAATGCCTAATTTGGTATTTGTCAGTGCAATTTTATAAATACCTATGATGGCCATAATAATAGCTGGTTCACGTGATTGTATTTGTTGTAGGAATGGTAATATATCATCCAGCACTAACCATTTATCTAAATCTTCTAATAATTTTCCAATAGATATTAAACAGTTCACCTTAACAGAGACATTTTGACTTGTTAAGCATAATTTTTTAATGCGCGGTATCACAGCATTTTTCATGGCATTATAATCGATCAAATTGGAGAAGGTGGGTAATACATTTAAACATAATTCTTGTATTTGTGGCATATCACATTCCAATGAACGATATAATAATGGTAATACATGTAATTTCACTTCTTCAGCTGGCGTCAATTTTAATAATAAATCCATTTTTTGCATAAATATTAATAATATTTGTATGGGTTCGGTTAATTTAAAAATCGGCTTCAAATGATTTAAAATATGTTCAGTATATTCTTTTTGACTACTCATCTCAGCAATTAATAAGACATTGGGTAATACAAATGGTATCATGGGTGAATTAATGAATTCTTTTATTAAATATGGTAAAATAGAATGTAAATTGACGCGATGCGGCAATGTGGGTATTATCTGTGGTAGACCTTTATAGAATTTAGATTTTTGTAAATTATCCCATTGATATAATGAATCCAAATAATTTAATGTTTTTACGCCCACATCGTGAAAGTAGGATACCTAAATGCAAATAATCAAAATATATTAAATATTATGTTTTCATTGAATGCAAGATAATTTGTACTGACTTCTTTTAATTCATGCAATTTGGGACGTAAATGTGGGCTGGGATGTAATAACGCCTTAACACTATCTAAAATTTCTGCGGGTACAGCATTCATGAGCGGATATTTTCGTTGATTTAATTCTGTAGTAACATAACGTTGAAATGCATTAAAATCATTGCCAAAAATTTTTAACGGCTTCCCCGTATAAATGGTAACAATTAAAACGCCCAATGAAAATAAATCACTATCTGTTGTGTTAATATTATTTATGGGTATTTCCGGTGCACAATATTCTAAAGACGGTTGTGCCCACATATGTACACTGGTATTATATTCTTTACATGGCCAATATGATTTACCATCAGTTGTTGGAGCATTTTGTACACAAAAATCAAAACCGAATAATTTCCAACTACGATTCTTATTAATCATCACCGTTTCTGCACATATATTACGATGAACAATTTTCGCATCTTGATGTAAGAATTGTAGACCATCGAATAATTGTAAAAGGCCGTGACGTATTTCTACATCATATAATTTTTTTTCAGGGCGCACTTGATCACCGACTACATTGGCTAAAGAAGCGAAAACTGGTTCGGTGGCAAAAGCCAATGAATCACGACTCTCCTCTAATGGATGTTGAACAGTTAAAACATGAGGGTGACGAATTTTTGTTAATTGTTGTACACCACGCCTTAAACATTCTAAAATTATTTCTTTGTCATCTTTACACCAACGCTCTAGTTGCTTCTTCTCAAATACAAAAACTGATACTTCCTGTTTTGTACTTTTTTTATAACCATTGTAAACTTTCCATAGTAGAGCTGGCCCCCCTGTACACACTTGTTCTAAAATTTCATATTCACGGGTAACATTATTTCCTGGTAGTACACCTGATAACTGAGAGACAGTCGTATGAACGGTTGAGTAAAATTTATTAATCACATCCATTATATATTGATCTTTCTATTATTTGGCTTTGATTTGAAAACTATTTTCCAATTTTTAATATTGGTTTGGACTTTTTGCCTTGTTGCTGTTTTTTATTGCAATTTTCTTAAATACAAAATAAAAAAATCACTTTTCCCACTTTTCCTAATTTGATTTATTTTTCTTCTTTGTGGATTTATAAGTAATGGGGTTGTTATATTTTTTTATTATCATATGATTTCTAATTACACTAATTAATTAAAGGCAGTATGTTTCGCGAAGATTTTTTTCGTTTTTGGATTTATGTTGCTAAAAATAATAAGCAATGATGCCAAGTTTTTGGATGAAAAAATGGTTGAACAAATCCACATCTTGAATATTTTTAAATAAGTCATTTGAAAAACTTTGGAGAAATTTTAATTTAGAAACTACTTGATTAAACTACTCGATTAATATAAAAAAAAATTATAAAGAAGACAAAGGATTGGGGGTCCAAGAAATAAATTTCTGAGATGTAAAATTTCTCCGATTTTCTCTCAATTTTCGCTGAAATGTATTCCAAATTGTAAATTTTTTTTCATTTGGTATATTTTTAAATGTATAGGACTAAATGCGATAATGACGCGATAAGTTATTGGATACTGCTCAATAACTAACTTTGTACAAAATTTCCCTGAAATATTTAAAATAAGGCTAATAAAACTGGCTGGCTTACTTTCTGACAATTGGCTTAGCATATTTGCTGTGGAGGCTCAAAGATAAAGCACACCAAGTCTGAAATTTGAATCTGAGAGAGAACATCTATCATGGTCCCCATGATACTCACACAAGATGTCCTACTCTAATATGTTAGCTGGGGAAGTTCTATTAAGTTAACACGCAATAGAAATTATTCTAGCTCCGATGGCAGCTAAGATTTCGTGATCCGAAATTTACTTGTCTTTATAAAAATCATTTCAAAGATCATACATAGCTAAAAAGGTTTACAAATCGGAAGAGTGTACGGTGTAGCAAAGCATACCAAGCAATGTCAATTACAAGGAAGTGGAATTAGAAGTTTTCTGTAATCACCTTAGATCAAAGTTGATATTTTAGCATTTATACTTTATTAATAACAATATTATTTGATGTGTCGGCTTTATGCTTTTTTCAGATATTAATATTCAGATATTTTGAATTGTTAATGTACTTTATGTACATCTGTTATAATTAAATTGCACAGTTTTGAAATTGATGTACAAAAGTTTTTAATAATATTCTATAAAATTAATAAATGTTATTTGAATAGAAAATAAGATTAAGAACCATACGTAAGTAAAAAGAAGCATAATTAAAAAAAAATTAAACCAAAAAAAAATGGAATTTCTCAATTATTCACTCAATTATTCATTATTATTATTTATGAAAGAAAAAATTGAGAGTTGAGGTTAGGTAAAGATAACGGTTCTATTTTGACAAGTCAAGGTAAATACTCCATTTTATATTCACTCACTCAATTCTTAAATTAGTTCTGTCTCAAGTTTTCTCTCTAGTTTTTTTCGCATTCATTTGCTTATAGAAATTTTAATTTGCTTTTCATTCATGACTCTTTCACAAGATGGAATGGAAAATTTTTTTTATTTGTTGTATAATTAGGGTATACTCTTTATTATTTTATTCCAACATAATAATAAGAAAAAGAGAGAAATAGAAGAAGAAGAAGTAAAAGAAGAAAAAAAAGAGGTGAAATGAAAGCAAGAGCACAATGAATTTGTTTATTTATTTATTATGATTTTATTATTTTATCTTACATTAATTGCTACATATCGCCATATACGCTAAATGTAATATTTTTTATATACATATATATATATATATACATGCATATATATTTATATATGCATATGTGTATATATAAACATGTAATAAAATAAATCAAATTGTGTGTTTTGCATTTAGAATGGCAGTCAATGCATCGTGAATAGTTTACTTAATTATAATCTATTTCAATTGAATGTTTCCATGTGTGCGAGTTATGTATATATTTTTAGTGTACGTGTATGATACACTTTTATAGAATACATTATGGGCCGGAATAGAAGAAGCGTATAAAGAATTTGTATAGACTGACTGATTGACAAATTAAATAACACGTACACCGTACAACGTTTGTATATGATCATCATAATAATTATATTAATGATAATAATATTAAAATTAATAATATGATAATAATGATGTTAATAATGGTGATGAACATTCGCAATATAAATAGAAAATATGTACATTGAAATTTATACATTTACAAGTGTTGCAGAAATTAAAGAAATAAACAATAAAAATGTTAACAAATTTTATATAATATAAATGTATGTAAATTTTGTGATGATCTGAGTTGTATGTGTATATACATATACATAATTTTTTTTCTAGATAATAAATAAATAAAATGTTAAATTTGTAATAAATTGGGCCCATTAAAAATGTAAGATTAAATGAACGACTGATTCATACATGCCTGGTATAATTTGCTACTTGAGCTTGCCATTACTTTTGTTTGGCGTTCTTGCTGTTTCCTTGTAAAATTATTTATCTTAATTAAATAATTCAAAAATCTATATATGTCTGTAATCGCTCAGATTTGGCCGATGTTTGTCTTTGCATGATGAATTCCTAAACGTTTGCATTAAATAAGAAGCGGCTTACTTTCAATTGCAAAACTTGAAGGAAACTTACTTAAAGGAAATCTTATGTTATGTTATAAATAAATGTAGATTTACTTGAATCAAAATGCCAAAAATTCTGATTATAAAGGTATTTAAATTTACTTTTGTTTAAGATAAAATAATATTTTAGTTAGGTATAATTTAGATCTGATTTAAATTTGATTTGAGGCTATAGAATGTCTACAGCAAGATTTGTGATAGAATCAACTTGATTTTTGTTAAAATTTTAGAAACGTATGTAAATTGTAAGCGGAATAAAAGACGCTTCAATGATTCAAAACAGCTGTAAAAGCTGTTAAAGTGGTAGCTGGATGTACTGGTGAATGAAATATGGAGATTCAATATTTAAATCAAAAATTTCTTTAGATAAGTGCAATAAAATTTTGTTCATAAGCTGTAATGTGAAATGAGCTTGATATATAGCTTATTTGCTGGCCTTCAGAAATACCTAATTGGCTTACTTAATTAGAAATTAAGACTGAGAAAGGCAGATTAACTCAAGACTGAGAAAAGTAATGGGCTTACAAATTTTGCTTTAAATTGGCTTCATATTTTTTTTTTTTTTGCATTTTACTGGATGAAATTATATTTTGAAGTAAGGGCATTGTTCCCAGGCCAGATCTTTTGTACATTAGGTTTTTTATGACAATTAAGTCATTTTGTAGTAAACATAAAGTTGATGATGATAAAGTCACAATTTTCAAGTGCGACTTTTAACGTTATGTAAGTTATGTAAGTTATGTAAGTTATGTAAGTTTCTTTTTGATTTGAGTCCTGATGCCTAACGACCAGTCATAATGATTGTTATTACAATTACTTTATATCGATTAATTGGACATAAAAATCTATGTAGTAAGATGTAATAAAAAAAAAAGAAGACAACAGTATAATGGCCAATAGAACATAAATGAGATTATTATGGATAATTATAGATAAGCGTGGATAATGGTGGATAAACGTGAATAGCGTAAATAATTCGAATTGAAAATGATTATAATGACTATTTTATTGTGTCATTGTATGCAATTACAAATACAATTACACATGTATAATAAATAGGAGAATTATTTAGATTTGTGTATTTTTCATAATTCATCGTAATTTCTGTAATATAATGTATCAGTTCAAGATGATGATGTTCTGATATGAATTATTGAAAAGATGATTTGAATCAGTTTACGATGACCATGACAGATGTATATTTCAATTATAATAAACATACGTAGGCAGTTTTTAAATTTCCTGATGTTTTGTATTAAAATAGAAAAATTTGTGCTGCTCCTTGAGAACTGGTTAGATGATTTTAGAGAAAATAATTTTAAAAATTCGATTTCTAAATTCTATTTCAAATAGCATAATCTCCATACGCAGCCTGCAGCAGCTATTTTATATTTTTAAATCTGTAGAATGGGTTGAATGATAGCAAATGAATTAGAATTAATTGGATGTCTAAGCATCGATTTTTTGGAACCACGTTTTTTCAGTAAAATAAATTTCCTTCGAAATTTTTCACTTTTCTCACATAATTTCTAAACTTTATGAATATATGAACATATGAATTCTGTCGATATGGTTACCGGCATGTTGCATTTCATGCACTTCATGCACTTCATGCATTTATGCATTTTATGCATTTTATGCGTTTTATGCATTTTAAAATTAAATTTTTTTATTGTTGCAATATAATTACGGTTAATTATCTAAATTCTTAAATTTTCTCCTTATTTTCAGTTGCGCCAGTTTTTATTGCATTTTTCTTCTTCTTCATTTTTGCATTTTAAATATATTTATATATTTGATATTTTTATTATTTTTTTTTTATGTCACATCATAATTTTTAATGTATTTTTATTGATAGATTTTTTTTAGTGTGTCAAATTTTTTGAAAAAATTTTCCGCCATAGAATGAATCAATTAAGGTTCTTGAATTCTCCATTTTATTCATATTTATTTATCTTGCGCCATTTGTGATACAGGGTATTATAAGTTTGTGCATATGTTTGTAACGCCCAGAAGGAGTTAAGATAGACTTATCTTCCATTATACTGAACGACTTAGAAGTATCTCGTGATTCGATTTAAGCTTATGTATCCGTCTGTCTAATGCCTATTCATGTTATTTTATTATAAACCCATAGATCATAATTTTTGAGAAATTTTAATGAATTTCGGTAAGTACATTGGTTTTGGTCCATAAACGAACCCGTTTCGTTTTTACGACCACGCCTCACATAATGCCTTTTTCGAAAACAAACTGTAGAATTTTGCGTTTTAATAAAAATTAATACGTTATTACATTTTAAAGTAAAAAAAATATTTGTACCAATATTGGCAAAGATAAGTCCATTTTTACGAGCCATCCGCATATTGCTTTTTCGAAAAGTCATTATATGAACAAAACACATTGAATATATTTTAACGAAAATTGTAATTTCCTTGTATTTTGACATAAAAATTTAATTCAAATTGATTTATTTTTTGATTTTCTTACAATTAAACGAATTTTTAAAAAAGTTTTGATATTAGAATTTTTTTCGGTTTTATTAACTTTTAATCACATTAGGCAGCGTGATGTAAGGCATTTAAAAGTTGGCATTGCTGAATTTTAAAACTTTAAGTTCTCAATATTATTTTCAATATTATTTTCACTTTAATTTTTACGATTATTATGATTTTGTTTTCTTTGATTATTTCCAGTAAAATTTATTCATGAAAAACACATTCCGTTGGGTTAACAACTTAAAAAGCTTTTAAAAGAAAACATATAACAGATGAATACACACATACACAACACACATACACACATACACACACACACATACACTTACACAAATTCACTTATGCATAGAAAACAAAAATGGAAGAAACAAAAAATAGGAGAGAAAACTAAAAGAAAAATAAAAATATCAAAATGTTTCTGTATGTAAATGTAAGTAGATATGTAGATGTTGCATGTATATGTGTGTGTATATCAAAAATTTCGCTTATATATTTATTTATTTTTCTCTATTTTATATTAAATCAATAGAAACATTTTTTACAAGTCATTAAACAAATAAAATCCTTTTAAACTCTTGACCGGAAAACTTAGGTAGCCAACCATTATATTTCTATATTTGTATTGGATCATATTAAAAAGTAAGCGCGCTTTCATCTTCTTTTAGAATAAACAACAACCATGGATAGATGATTGTTGCTTGCATTTTAACCGAAAGTGCACTTGCGGTGCTTTGTTTGTTCTAAGGTACCTTCATAATTTTATGGGTGAATCGGTGAATGGGCGAAAAAAGCAGTTCTGGCACCCTGGCTTCCAATTTAAAACCTGCCCAGCACCTTATATAGGAAACTTAACTTTTGTGTTCAGGTTCAGAGCCTTCTTAAAACCTCTAGGCCTAGTTGATTTAGTTCAGGCGGTCTAGCCAGCTACCCATTTTATTAGGAAAATTGCACCTTGCAAAACAAGAAAATAGATGCGCTTAAACAACCTTCACGAAGGGCATTCCAATATCACCTTTATGGGCATATTAAAATTGGTGATGCCGTGACTCCAAATTAAATCTATGGTTCAATCTCGTGATTGAAGGCCACTTGAAGGACGGCACTACCAACGCCCTTCTCATGAGCCATTCTCAGCTGAGCTAGTGCTTCTCGAAACCTGTTGCCCCACACAGTTAGTACATTAAAGTGAGACTTCTAATGAGTTAATAAGATCGGTTAATTTTTTAGGGAACGTATTTAAATTTAATTGATCCAATAGAAAGCGGCGCGATCTGTCCATTTATAAAGATGCTAATGTATAAAATGCATCTAATACATTTTTCATATTTTTCCAAAAATTTATAGAAAAATATTTTTTTTTTTTCTCTTTAAAATTATATTAAATTAATAGAACGACTAGAGCGTTTTTGTGTTGAAACAACTTTCCAAATGCAATTCATTGTATTGTGCAATTCATGTATGTTTGTAAAGAAATGTTTAATATATGTAAATATATGATGAAATATAATAATTTTGACAGTGACCTTGAAATATAATGTATATCAGACTGATCTAATTGAAATCGAATGGAAGTGAACTTTGGACTTAACTTCAAAGATTTATATGACATAAATTATATTAAGAAATTAATATTTGGCTGATATCCAAATTGATTACATTAATTCAGGTAGATGAGGCCCACTTAAACGAGTTCTAAAAAGACACTGCAGAGTAACGATCTTAATATTTTATATTGTAAAAAAATATTTTTCTATTTTATATTGTAAAAAAGTTTGCAAAAAGCTAGAAATTTTCATTTATAAGAAAAACAGAGATGTTCTCAGTAAAGATGAAAATATGGGCGGGTCTTGTGATCGATTTGATCCATTTTCCGTATTAACTAGCGTAAATGAATTTGCAATATTTTTACTAAATTTGAAATCGATATCTCTTTTCCATTTAAGACCAAACAGTTAGACAGACAGACATTTCAAAATTTGTTGCTGATCAAAAATATAAATCTTTTGGAGGGTCTCGAAAATTTTATTTTGAGCTTTACAAACATATATATAAATATATCCCTAACT
This sequence comes from Melophagus ovinus, assembly GCA_023089585.1. Lineage (NCBI taxonomy): Eukaryota > Metazoa > Arthropoda > Insecta > Diptera > Hippoboscidae > Melophagus > Melophagus ovinus. The sequence goes on along the minus strand of JAKKIB010000174.1, from coordinate 20,617,552 downwards.
AAAGAACTGATGTATGTAAATGGTAGAATAAAAAATGCTGGTTGGAGTCAAGTCTTTTCATACACGAAATTTAATCTAATTTTTTTATGTTCGTGTGCGTATTTTGAAAATTATGACCGTTTCGAAAAACTAATTGTAGAGAAAGAAAATGAGGTATGAATGGCACGTGTAAGAAAAAGAAAAATACAAATTAAAAAAAAAGACAAACAAGAATTAATTATTTAAATGCTGGAACTGATTATTTAATGAAAATAGTAATAGCAAAATTTTTTTTAGGTGTTTTTTTTAGCATTTAGCAAGATCACTAATGAAATTATAGAAACATAAAAATAGTTTTATGAACAAATAAATAATAAATAAATAATACAATAAAATGTTTACCTAAAAAAAATATATGAATAAATTTTATGCACTTTAACCATTTTTTGAAATATTTTAAACTATGTACTTGTTACAATCACACATACAAATACATATGTACATTAAGATATAAATGTAAATGAAATTGTTCAAATTGTTATAGAGAATTGTAGAGGAGTAGAATCAAAATATGGATCGTGTTTATCAATTTATGTGTCAACGTAAATTTTCCTTTTTATGTTAAAGGAACTAAACTTTTTGATCATATGAAGGTAATTTTTTTTTTTTAAAAGAGCAAAGAGAAGGTGATAAAAATGACCATACGCCATTCGCCTGGATATTTTTTACCCGTCTTTTTATGTATCTACTTGTGAGCGTAGTATGTTCAAAATAATTGTAATTGTTAAAAAATTGTACTTGAAATCATGCAAGTCATCAAAATATTGTATTTTACTTGAGAGGTGAGGCTGACTCTTAAATAATTAAAAAGTCAAATAAATGGAGTACAGTTCAAAAATATTAAAAAAATAATGAGTTTTATATTATTTGAAAGGTTCGTTATATGGAAGAAGATTCAAAAAAAATTGCCTTATTTGAACCAAATTTAGCAAACACATTTTTTATGTCAAAATACAAAAAATTGCCAGATTTCATTAAAACGTATACAAAATTCAAACTTTTGTTCATATAATGAGATTTTTTTTTTGCAAAAAAGGGAAGAAGGAAAGGGTATCGTAAATATGGACAAACCTGAACCAAATGTTTTCCATGTTCCATGATATATATTAAAAATTTATTTGTAACTCTTTTTCACATAACAAGATTTTTTTTTTAAAGAAAAAGGCATGCTAAAAATGGTCCGATGGTCATCATTTTCAATTTAGTTCATTTCTGGCTTAAAAATTACAAACAGACAGAGAGATGGGCAGATACACTTTTTCCGATTCAGAAAATGCTTTTAAATCAATCGATACAAAAAAAAAAGTGCTTTTATCTCAACTTTTTCTGGTTGTTACAAACATCTGTACAAACTTATAATACCTTGTAACCTGTACCACATAGGTGGTGCATACGATAAATTAAGAGTTAATTAAATTTTTTCAATACTTTTTTGTTGCATTTAGATGCAAGTGAATTATGAATAGTAAGTAGAAATTATGAAATGTTCTGACGATTTCATCCATTGATTTTGCATACTTTTTTTTTCAAGTAAATATTTTTTTAAAATTTTCATAAAAAAATATAGAAATAGAATATTGATTATGATTAATTTACAGTATAGCGATCATTTTAGATTGAAACGTATTTAATAGTTTTTTCTACATAAAAATTAATCCAGAATTTAATATAAATAATATAAATTTCATGGAATTTTTTTGAAATTTAGATGAAAAAGATGAGGCCATGATTTTATACTTATGTTCTAAGTTAATTTTTCATCTTTAATCATTATGGACTTAAGTCATTGTCACGCGATCATGAGGGCTCGTATAAATAAATATTTATGCACATTACATTTCTTTATATCGATGTATGTTAAATATTTTAATGTTTATTTCACTTTATAAACTAAACTCTCCTCTATAAGCACACACACACACACTAACACATGCATGTTAAAATGCTCTACGTAAATATTTAGTCGCTGCTCAATTTTTACGTGCTTTAATGTTGTAATTATTATTATTATTATTATTATTATTATTATTATTATTATTATTATTATTATTATTATTATTTATTTGTTAAGTTAGTTTTAAGCGCGTTTTAACGCGTTCCATTCGTTACATTTGAGTTGAGTCGCCATTCGATCGTGCAATTGAAAGGTTCTTTCTGATCAGCTGCCGCATTTTTTTTCTTCATTGATTGATTTCGTTTTTTCAATTTTTGGTTAATATTTATCTCGTTTTTTTTCTTTTAATTCTTCTATTCTTACTCAATTTAAATGAAGTAGTTTAAAGCAAATCCAAAGCGAATTAATAATTAATAATTTTTTATTGTTAGTAGATTTCTCGTGTTTGATTTTACGTACAGAATAAATAAATGTTTGAAATTTTTGAATAAAAAAAATTCAATTGTGTGAATTGAAATAGAAATTTTCTCTTGAATAATTTTCTTTCTTTTTTTAAGTGAATTTGCCTACAAAAAAATGTTGAAAATCAAAAAACAAAAAAAAAATACAAAAATAAGAAAAGAAAAGAAAGAAAAACAAAACCAAAACGAAACGAAACGGATAAATTAAATTAAATTTTTGTAAAATTATTTTGAGATATATATATGAAAATGTGCGAAAACAAAAGAGAAGAAAATTATAAAAAAATTGTCAATAAATGAAAATTGAGTAAACAATTAAAAAAAATAGTTGTTGGCAAAAGTAGAATTCAAAAAAATTACATAAATAAATAAATACAAAAAAAAATAAAATTCTCTATTATTATTTAATTATTAATTTTTATTTTTAATTTTTCTTTGGCTTTTTTATTTCCATTTAAAATGTAATTGTAAAAATTAATTAGCAAAATAAATGCTTCTAATTTTTGATTTCTTCATTCTGTTGTTTAATTTTTTTAAAAATACAATTTTCTTTAGAAATTTCTCTAAATTTTAATAAAACATTTTTTATATTTTATTTTTTATTTTTTTTTAAATTTGGTTTGATAATTTTTAACTAAAATAATGCAAATAAAAAAAAAATGAGAATTTTCAAATTTTCAAATTTTCAAATAATCAAATAAATACGAACAAATACAATAACTTCAATTTAAAAAAAAAAGAAAATTTAATTAAAATATTAAGAAAAATTATTTTAATTAATACATTAAAGAAATTAAATTAAGTAATTAAAGTTACATCATTTTCAATCGTATTATATATAAAAGAAAAGTTAAAAAACTCATGGAATTCAATTACAAAAATCGAGTAATAAAAAACAAATTAAATCGATTAAAATAATTAAAATAATTTCAATAAAAAAAAAATTAAAATTTCGCCTTGAAAATTCAATTGTGATTTGCTATTGTAAATTTCTTATATTTTGTGTTTTCTTTTTCTTTTTTTTTTTTTTGAATTATTCATGTTAATTTTTGTTGTGTTGTATTGTAATTACAGTTAATAATTAACGTTTTATTATAACAATAATAATAAAATAATAAAAGAATAATAAAAGAATAATATTAGTTTCAAAATAATTATTAAGGAACTTGAATAAACAACTTGTTGTTTTTACGCTAAAACTGGGTAAGTAAATTAAATAAAATTTCATCTTTATAGGTTGTTCAAAAAGTCCTCCTTTGCATAATGTAATTTTATTACATTTCATTTAATTTTTGTTCTTTTTGATTTTCATCTTCATCTCCTTCAGAATTTTTATATATAAATTGTTATACATAAATTTAGATAGTTTAGATATTAATTTTGGATCGTTGAAATCAGCATTGTCCTCTAAATTGTTCTAAGTTTCTTTGAGTTATCAAAAATTAATTAGTTTGTAAACATTTTTAAGATCACACTTTTTAAAAAGATTTAGATGAAAAAAGTAAAAAAAGTAAACAATTTAGACTATTTTTCTTTTAAATATAAGCAAAACTAAGTACAAATCGGTTCATTGTTTTTTCCATGAGTTGCTCTATAAAAGTGTATAGAAATATCTCACATCAGATGAAGTTCCGCTTCTAATAACTGTAACGCTTTCATTAATTTCAAATATTAACTTTTTCTTTTGCTTTTTTTTTTTTTTGATTTTTTACTTAACTTCTTATTAATTAGGGCTGAGAAGTCACAGCAAGTTTGGGGGAACAAATTTAATTTCTAATATATCACATTTCATTTAGGTGGAAGGCGTCGCTTAATATTTTACGCTGACGTTAACATTAAGTTATTCTAAATTTTATAAATTAAATATAATTTTCTCGTATGTTTGTTTTTTTTTTTTTTTTTTTTTTGTTAAATATCACAATTAACGGTTTTTGGGGCATGTTCTGTTTGTCAATACATTTGTATTGTGAAAATATTGCAAAAAATCCAGAAGAAGAAAATATTTCATAAATGCTGAATTATTTTGATTGTGTCGGTTCAAATGTTTACTCAATGGAATAAATAATTCTAAATTTTTAATATCAACCTGCTTACAAGATCTTTTTTCATATTTTATAAATTTTGATATCTCTGCTATAATTTCTGTTACTTATCAAAGATTATGCTTTACTTATTCTTTTATTAAAAATCGAAATATATTTTGCAGCAAAAATTTGGAGGGTCTATTATTTATATAAGCATTGCGCGAGGGCTTCACAACAAGGCACAACTTTCTTATTTACTATTCATAGTTTAGGCCTTACAATTTATTAAAAAAAAAAAATATTATAGGAATAAAATGCATTTGAATTGAGATAACTATTTTAATAAGATATTTTAAAATAGATACCCAAGTGGACTTTAAACAAAAATTAGTAATTTTTTTTACTTTTATTGTGGAATTCTCTTTTCATTAAACGTTAAAGGCTCGCGTTAATATAATGGACACCTCGAATTCCCTTGACAATTCTCAAATGTTTTATATAGAATTCATTGAGTTTATATGAATTTATGTTGACACTTTTATAGATACAAAGAGATTTCCAAGTTTTATAATGATATTTATTTGCCATAATTTATAAATTAGGGATTTCCAATATGTAAATCTTTGTAATTGATTACAATTGATCAATTATTTTGCTAACAATATTATTAATTAATACCCTCTGTATAATTTATGCATGAGTACTTTGAAATCTATGAAAAATTTCCACATTTAAATCCATACAATTTATAGAAAACTTCAATTCGAATGTTTCAAATTGAAGTGAATCGTCAGTAGCTGGAAGATCGATTACAATTTAATCGATAGAAGAATTAATTATCATAACATTTTATGCATAAATATTTAACGATAAATTTCATTTGCCTGAATTTACAAATTAGGCAATTCCATTAGTAATAATTATATTAGCGTTATATTTATTGGAATGAGAATTTTAAATGGTTAATTTTTAATCATGGTCTAATCAAGATTTTTTTCCTTTCTTTCATTTTCTTTCAATTAGGGATTGATTGCCTTAAATTAGCGCTTTTTTGCGATTTGCCTTATTTCTTTCACATTATAAAATAATGTTGCAATAAAATCTTTAAGCTTTTGCACAATCATAATTTGTATTACTATTGAAAATTTGTGGCCATAAAAAAAAGGACCAAAAAACCAAAAAACCAAAAACCAAAAAACCAAATTGTTTAGGTTTTCTTCAAATTACTAGTTGCAATATTTAATATTATAAAATGAGAATGTGGAAAATTATGATTTGGAAATAAAATTATTCGTAATAACAATCACATCATATATTTTTCGGTTTCTCATGTTTCCGGATTTGGCAAATATTCTGCGGTGCTTGCTAAATTACATGGAATTTTAAATCTATTTAAATTTGTCCGTCTGTCCAACTGCTTTAGTTTAATTTAGTTTGAATTCATCCTCATTGCGATTTTATTACATTTTTGAGAAATTCTTATTCGAACCGCCCTCGCTTAAGATTAACGGCTTGTTTCTGGTTTTACTTTCTTACAATTTCGAAATTTCTTAGAGAGCCTTTGATTTACTTTGATTAGTTTATTTTACTCTCTGCTTATTTATTAAATCAGATCAATAAATTTTTGTGACTTATTAAGAGTGCCTAACAAATTTTGTAAGTTTTAAGGTACAGTAAATCAATAGACAACCTCAGCCCCCATGTTCTTACTAGTATTTTGCTTTTGTTTGTTTTTTTTTTATTGACATTTGTTTAATTTTGTTCTTTTCGTTTTGCTTAGTTTGCATTTTGTGGTTTTGTATTTTATATTCATGATATTATTGGCCAAATTGACCGAATCATCATCAAATCAACATCAATGTTTTAATTATAATGAATGATTGATTGATTGAATGAATGAATTGAATGAATGAATGAATAAATTTTACTTTCAGTTACATTAATATGAATGTGAAATATTTATTTAATATCTCTTTGTTTGTCTGTCTGTCTGTCTGTCTGTCTGCCTCTCATTTTGTGGCCATAGCTGTCATTCTTGTTGTGGCATTATTATTGTTGTTATTATTTTTGCCATTACTTTTTGGTTTATTTGTTTCTTTTTTTATTTGGTTTTCATGTGTATAAAGTTTTGGTTACAAGGTCAAATAAAGTTAGAAATCTTATTAAATGAAAAGAAAAAAAATTTTAAATACCAGTTACCAGCATAGCAGAACGAATATAAAGTCCCAAAAAAAAAAAAAAAACAAAACACACATGCACAAAATACATAATAACGAAAAACTACCAAAAATTAAACTTTTAAATAATGATAATAATAATAACAACAACAAAAATAAAAGTTACAAAACAAAAAAATATTTTTTTTTGGTAACTTTTATTTATTTTTATTTTGTTATTAATCTAACTTAATACTCTTGTTCTTTCATTATTTCTCGCTCTCAAGAATAGTTTTGTTTCTGAATAAAATAATGATAATAATAATAATAATAATAACAACAACAACAATAGCAAAAAAAAGAAGCAATAACTTGAAGACAAATAGTTTAACTACGCATTCATTAAAATGAAATGAAAGAAACGAATAAAAATTCGTTTCGTTTTCTTAACATCTCCAACATTTGATCGTCATTAAAATTATCGTTATTATTTTACCTGAAATTACTTTAATTTGCTTTCAATAAAATTTATAAACTTTTTTGTTGTTGAAAAATGTTTGATTTTTTTTCTTTTTTTTTTTGACACTTTTTCCTTTCGGTCTTTATTCTTAGTTGTATTTTTCATTCTTCTTCATTTTATTGATCGTCATTCTTAGCAAAGAAATAAAGAAAGTTCTTCATTGTTAAACTTTCACCTCAAAAATGCAATTATTTTTATTGTTTGACATTTTAAAGTGTAAAATCGTATAGCAAAATTCAAAAGTCATTGTTGAAATTTTTGCATTTATTTGAATTAACGTGAATTAGTAGAAATAAAAGATATAAATGTTGTAAAACTTGTTGCTGTGAAGCCAAAGGAATATTTGTTTACATCGATTAAAATATTAAATAAATAAAATAATTGACGTCAAAGTTAATCGATGTTTACATGAATTTTTCTTTCTAAAATTTGCAAACAAGTTTGTAAACGAATTCATTCGAAGTCTTGATCATTTACATTCTAAATTCTAAAAGCTCTAGCAATCGTTAAGTAAAACAATTGGTTGGACCCTTGTACCGCATAGTTGTATTAGCTTTAGTTGTATTCTCAGCTGCAGAGGAGTACGGAAAGGATCAAACTTCTCGAATATTTTCGTTGTATTTTTTTTACAAAATTAACGTCACTTTTTCTTTATAATTTCTATGATACTTAGATTAGAGATTTTAGTAGATTTAGGTAGTTTGTCTAATGGATAGCCACTCCCTTTGTCCTTTGTCCATTGTCCTTTGCCCATCGTCCTTCGTCGTTTGTCCTTTGTCCTTCTCTGTTCTTTGTCTTACCTTTGTCCTTCGTCCTGTGTCCTTCGTTTTTTGTCCTTTGTGCCTTGTTCTTTATCCTTCCTTTTGTCCTTCGTCCCTTGTCCTTTACCATTTCAGTGGTTCATTTGAAAACTTTTAATTGCTTTATCAGTTTAACGAAGCTAATAAGTTGTAGCGGTTTATTGTGGTCTTGGTTTTTCGTTAGGCAATTTGTTTATGTGTGAGTTTGAAAGGGCCCAATATATAAATATAATGGTATTTAAAAAAAATATTTTCATTGTAATTGTTGTTGTTGTGTTGTTGTTTATTGCTATTTTATTTCAGTTGTTTTCTTTGCTTAAAGTTTCATAAAGTAAATTATTTTGTATGTAAACTTTGTTGTCATTTTCTCCTCTGTCTTTTTTTGTCTCTTTGTCTCTCTTTTACACAATTCTTTTATTCCTCTCTAACTGGCTGAAATAGTTATCAACATATTGAAAAAGTGCGTATAAATGTCAATAAGTTTGAATTTATATTTGTTTGGCTAATGCGACATTTACAATTTAGGTGAAAAATATTTCTGTTACCTCAATTGTAATATATGACAATATGACTTAATAAATGACACACAAACATACATACACACACATAATATATATATATATATATATATATATATATATATATACACAGACAGACAAATAAACTATATAAACGTGACTTTAGCTACATCAGGTATATTTTACTTTTTTTTAAATCAATTTCTTTTTAATGTGTTGCTTTTTAGGTTTTCTAATTTCTATTTTCTATTTTCTAATTTCTGTTTGCCGTTTTCTATTTTCTATTTTCTTTTCATTTTATTTTACATTCTCATGTTTGTTAATAAAAAGTGATTTGGCGTACGATGTTATGTTTAGTAAATACTTTCCTTTATACAACAATTTACACACACACACACACACACACACACACACACACACACATGCACAGCAACATTAAGTTATCTACATAAAATTACTTAGTTGATTTGTTAGCATTTTGTTTATTTATTTATTGATTTATTGAATATTTTAAATTGCGTGTGTGTGTGTGTGTGTGTGTGTGTGATTGCATTTGTGTATATTGTAACCATTCATTTACATTCACATTAACATTATTTCAATTGTTATATTAATAGGTTTGCATTAGTGTTAGTGTTAGTAGTTGTTGTTATTGTTGTTGTTATTGTTGTTGTTATTGTTGTAACATAAAATTTTTCTCTTTCTCCACTTTCTCACCACTTTCCTTTGTAACTTTTCTCATTTTCTTTCACTTAATGTGCGTGTGCGTGTCGTGTGCGTGTGCGTGTGCGTGTGCTTGTACGTGCGTGCATGCACGCATGCATGTGTGTGTGTGCGTGCATTTATATTATAAGTGATTTCATTTATACCTTAAATTGTAAGTGATGTAACAAAGCTAATAACAATAACAACATGTTTGGAAATATCAAATGAAACGCATTTTACAATGTAACATACACATACACAAACATTTCAATATCAAATTATAAATGTTTATATCTGCCTGTTTGGCTGTCTATCTATCTATCTGTCTGTTCATCTGTTTGTGTGTGTTCATCAATGTAATAAGGAATTACATGAATTGAATCTATTGATTAAATTGTGATATCAAACAAGTAAAATAATAAATTTTGTTTTCAGTTGAATTTGTTTACTACTCTTCCGCTTACTTACTTTATCTCTATCTATCTATCTCTATCTATCTCTCTCTATCTCTCTCTCTGTCTTTTTGTGCAATGTCATGTAATGTGTATAATGCAACAATTACAACTGTTAATCGTTGAATATTTTGTATTAAAGTTCTCTTTAATTTTAACAGATTTCATGGTGTTTGAATCTTATTTGGCATTTGCGACAAAGGTCTTGACTTAAATGGATCCATCATTTTATTGTATCATTAATTTAAAATTATTTTCTGAAGCTAATTTAAACTTATTTTCTTTATCTATTTAACTTGCCTTTCCATATAAAACTTCTTATTAAATTTTATAGATATTTTGTTGAAATTTCATTACAGGCCGTTCTTAGGCCCAAAGAATTATTTATGAAATATATTCAATTATTATTATGATAACTCCCCTTAACAGAGCCTTATTTTGAGAAGAAAGGGAAATTATTATCTGAAATACTTATAATTTTAAGTGCTGGAATTATTTGTGACAAATCACCTGGCATTTTTGCCAGTTTCTTCCATAAATTGATTTTTTTTTTTATTTTGAGAAGAAATGAAAATCGTTATCTGAAAAATTTACAATTTAAGTACTGTGATTATTTGTGACAAATCATCTGGCATTTTTGAACTAACTCACTTGTTTTTTTTGCCAGTTTCTTCCAAAAATGACAATTTCTGGCATTTTTTTTTTTTTGCCTTGCAGTGCATTTTGTTGACTTTTTATGAGCCATAAGTAAAATAGTGATGTCGAATGTTTGAAAGTCTACTCTGATCGATTATCACATTTACACTTGTTTTCTTTATATATATATATATATATATATATTTTTTTTTTGTACTTACATCAATTGGGTTGGGTAGCTTTTCTTTTAACGCTTGCTCGTTCGCTTCGCGTATATGCCAACACTAACAATAGTAAATTTTAACAACAGCAATTCAAAATTGGCAATAACATTTTACACCCTCATACACATACACACATACACAGATATGCACATGCACAATTACATTTTGTGAATGTAGATAAATTTTATAAGGTTTACACGTATCTATAAGAAATAATTGGCAATTAGCCAAGAGAATACATTAACATCTAATATTTTATTTCTAATTAACTTTCTCGCTTGCTCTAATATATATATCTCTCTTTCACGTTCTTACATTTTCCTTGTAATTGTTTTTTTTTTTAAATTTGTATGGCGTAAATTGGCGTGTACAGGAAGAATGAGTTGGACATTACGTTAGCAGACGGATAGAAAGTTGGTCAAACAGATACAGACAGATGTACAGACAAATAGATAGACAGACGTACAGACAGATAGATGGACAGACCTACAGACAGATAGATAGACAGATGTACAGACAGATAGGTAGACAGACAGACGGACAATCAGATAGATACAGATAGATACAGATAGGAAGAGGCATTTAGAAAGAGTTATAAGGAAATGAATGGAAAAAGTGTCATATAAATGGCATATAAATTAATTTTATATAAATAAATTATAAAAAATTATGTCAAGTGTTAATGGTCATCTATGACTTTCAAATTAAAAAATTTAACATAACTTTATTCTAATTTCATTTGTCTATCATATCTTTAGTACATAAATAAATAAATACCATTTTTTGTTGGATTGTTGTTGACAAAACTGTATTCGTGATTTCTAGTTTAAGTATTGACATTTAAGTGACACAAAGTGACAAAAATTTGTCATTTGTTTGCATTAAGATAATTTTGAAATGTTTAATACAAACTTTTGAGGGAAATAGAAATGATTTCTTGCTTGCTAACACTTTTCCAGCTAAATAGAGGGCAAGCAAACTTAAAAGGTAAAAGTTCCAATTCAAACTATAATTATTAGGTCCGGGGATTGAGCGTTACATTGTCTGAATATGAATCAATTAAGGACAATTCAAACTATATCGGATTCTTGTGTTGGCTTAAAAAATTTATAAGGTTTCGTATTAAGTTTGATCAATTGATCATCGCACAAATCGCAAATGCCTTAATGAACTGCTTAAGGAATTGAGATTTTGATATAAGTGATATGTGCAAAATTCTGCGATAATGTGACATCAATTATTTACCAGTCACTTCATAAAATCAGTTAAGCCAATTACAAATTTACACAAAGTTTGATTTATCGAATTACTAGAAAATAAAAGACCCATTTCTCTTGACATTGCCTAACTCAAATTTCTAAGTAAATTCCTTTGTTTAGTGGACTTTTTCGTATCTTGTTTATTGTTGCTGCTGCTGTTGGAATATTATTTAAATTTTAATTAATTAAAATGGCACGTTAATTACAATAAATAAAATAATCAAAAGCAAAATGCTAATAGTTATGATATTTAATGTTTTTGAATGATGCTAATGGACAAGAAATGAGATGACTGCCATTTATGTTATTGTTATTACAAATTTTAATTCAATTTAATTTAATTGAATTCAATTCCATTTCCATTCCATTCCATTCCATTCCATTCAATACGTTTCGATTCGATTTGATTGAATTGACATTTCATTTTAAAATTAATGCATTAAATTTATCTGTCACATTTCACTTATGCATTTATATCTAGAAACCTTTATGGCTTATATAATTGTGGTAATGTATGCTTTTAAACGTTTAGTTAAGGCCGCAGCAAATAAGTGATTAGTGTGATGATAAGCGATTTAGATTGTTAATTAAGTTTGATGCATAACAAAGCGATTAATTAATTAATGAAATTAAAGGAAATTAGTGGAAATTGGTGGAAATTGGTGGGGAAACATCTAGCAAGTAATTTTGTGAAGTGTGGCGAAATGAGATGAGTTTAGCAAGTGTGGGCTGGGGTGTGGAGCGTTGGTAAGCAAAGTATGTAAATGAGAGGATATCAAAATTTGTAAATCGATTTAGTTGTAGATTTATAAAGTGAAAAAGTAGGAATCAATTCAAACGATAAAAAATCATATAAAAAATATTCTGTAGAATGATTATAAGTTTATGAATTTCAATTTATAAAAAGATTTATTTATTGCAATTGCATTTTGAATAAAAAAATTAGTGCTAACCACTTGAGAATTTAACAATTGTATTTCACATATTTAAATAAAATTTTTCAGCACATAACATATAACATTCAGTTTCCAAAATCAAGGACGGCCTAATTTCAGCTTACAATTTTCAGATTACTTATTAAGCGAAAATTACATAGAAAATATATAATGAACCGAATGTGGGAATGAAGGAATGAAGGAATGAAAACGTATAACAAATATATTTAAATTATATGCTGGTTTTTTTTTTAGTTTCCAGAAAAAGAAAAAAAAACCAAATAAAAATAATAATTTTATGTAAAATCAAAGTATGATCAAAGTTTATATTGGCCAGGTCCAATGTCTTATAATATGGCTTAAATTTCTGTATTATAAAAATAACAATAACAATAACAATAACAAAATAACAATAACAATAACAATAATAACAACACCTAATAAAATATTACAACAAAAATAATGAAAATGAGAATAATTTAGCGAGAAAAACAAACTCTTAACTAAACAAGTTAAAATGCCAACTAACCGTTTAGGTTAACCACATAAATTTCACAAAACAAAACAAAAACAATGCCAAATGAAATATACTATAATAATTGTTAGAGTGTAAATATATTTATAGTGAAGCGGGTTTTGCAAAGTACAACTCAAAAGCAACGAAGAAACGAAAAATATATGTGAAATTCTAATGCCATTTTTTTGCCAGCATTTAGTTAGATTTTTCAGTTCAAAAAGTTGTATGCCACAATAGCAATAAACAATAACAATAACAATAACAATAAACAATAACAATAACAATAACAATACAATAAACATAACAATAACAATAACAATAACAATAACAATAACAATAACAAATAACAATAACAATAACAATAACAATAACAATAACAATAACAATAACAATAACAATAACAATAACAATAACAATAACAATAACAATAACAATAACAATAACAATAACAATAATCAATAACAATAAACAATAACAATAACAATAACAATAACAATAACAATCAACAATAACCAATAACAATAAACAATAACAATAACAATAACAATAAATACAATAACAATAACAATAACATAACAATAATAACATAACAATAACAATAACATAACAATACAATAACAATAACAATAACAATAAAATAACATAAAATAACAATAACTAAAACAATAACATAACAATAACAACTAAATAACAATAACAAAATAACAAAAAATAAAAACAAAATAACAATACAATAACAATAACAAACAGCAACAATAAACGGCAAGCAACATTGAGAGAAAATATGTGCAATATGGTTGAGAAATTTGTTGTTGGCCATGATAGGGAAGTTAAAGAGGCGCGTTAACTAAAAAAAAAGGCAAAAACCAAAGTTAACATAAACAAATAAACGATTGATCAAAACGAAACTATGAAAACAAAGTAAACTAATTATACATATACATGAATAGAAAATTGCAATAACAAAGTCTAAGAGAAAAATCGAGCAGGCAAAAGCAACAAATTTAACCTTGTGGTCTACAAAGTAAAAAAAGAAAAATAAAAATATTCAATAAAGTAGTAAACAAGAAAAACATGCTGGTTTTTTTTTTTTGTTTTCATATTTGTGGCAGAAGTGCGCTGCACTCGTTTTCCTTGTATTTCTTAAGTTCAGATTTTAATTCACCAAAAAAAAAATTTATTTACATAGAGATTTTCAAATACTTATACATAACAAATAAGGAAATCATATTTGGCTGTGGTCACATCTTAAATACCCCAAATACACAAACACCATGATCTGATAATTCAGAGCCGGTTTCAGCTTTTTCAGCAACAGATCGTTGACCTCTCTACTTTCACTTTTCTGCCTTTTGCAGTTTGCAAATAATGAGCAATAAAGTATTAAATTTTGCACTAAAAAATTCGAGGTGTTCTCAGTTTACATTATTGCACTTGGGCGTGCCCTTGGACTAATTTTGTAAATTTTCCGATACAATCTACCTGCAAGAACTTTCGGCTCGATATCTCTCTTTGTGCCCTCGGAAATATGTTAATAATACAAGGATAGACGGACAGCCAGACAGACGTTAATTGATTCAAAATATTACGCTCATCAAAACTTTGTAGAGTTTCCAACGCTTCGTTTTTGAATGTTACAAACATGATGATAAAATGAATACACTCTTAACCTCTGAATTGTAGTTATACAAATTTGTGTAATTAATTAGAAAAATAAAAAAAATAAAATACCAAAATGTTGTTTGCTAAAGGCGAATTTTTTTATTTTTTTAGAAAAGTCTCTACAAACCATAAGTGAAATAATTTAAAGCAATTCCGTGCGAATGATTCCGAATATATCGATTTATTACAAAATCGAGAGAGTTCATTTATTTTACTTTGAAAATAATAATAAAAAGTTGCTAAAGTCGCTAAATTAAAATCATTCGATCCATTAAAAAATATTTTCAAATAACAAGTTAAGTAAAGTTGATAAAGTTGATTCTCTTGAACTACAACATTTGTCCATACATTTTGTAAGCTTTTTTTTTGTTTAATTTAAATTTTCGTCATGGAACATTTTTATTATTATTCTTATTGATCTCCTCGATGTTGCTTTGATCATGGAAATCTTCAATAAAAATCAATTAAGAAATAATTTATAATTGTATTATAATTTATATTAATTTGTTATACGTGACCATTTAAATTAAATCATATTTATTGAAGTACAATAAAGCCTAATAAAAATAAAAAGAAATACAAGGGCCATAAAATCGATTATTATACGCTCTATATAATTTTATTAAAAATGATTAAAATTAAAATTAAAGGTATGAATTTTTGAAAATTGAATAAGGGTTCCATTTCAAATTCAGAAAAATGCATTCAATATTAGTCATTTTAAATGGAGTTCGTAATGGTTAATGAAAGTTCTTGTAGTTAAATTTGATACGTTAAGTTAGGTGTCCTTTCAGTTTCATTGTTAAAATGATTCAATATTAGTCATTTTAAATGGAGTTCGTCCATGGTTCAAAGAAAGGCTTGGTCGTACGTGAAATTTGATACGTTAATTAGGTTTTCAATTTCTGTCAATAACTTAAAATGATTACATATTTATCAAATTATTGAAATAGATCATAAAGAAGTCTAAGCCCTTTCTAAACTTGTTAGATGGATTTGGTCAAATTCATTGTAACTTAAAATTTCAATGGCTTATGGTTTTAAAACTTAATAGAGCACAGCTGGTTATATTATTTTCGTTAAGTCCATACAATAGGTCAATATTTACATACATACATACAAACTTACCTACGTATATATTTGTTGATACATTGTTTAATTAAATTATAGCAATTTATTTCTAAGTAATTGCCCCCCAAAAATTTTGCTCACGTATTCATTTCATCAAATCGTTTACAACATGCAGAAATAAAACGATTGAAATTCTATACAAAAAAAAAAGTCATATATTTTTTATCAGTAGTAAATTTTGTTTAAGTTTCTAAAAATCTTACTGAAATATTTAAAATTTGTACAAGTAATTTAAGATGGATTATACTTTTTAAGGAACGTGTCAAGGGTCGTGCCAGAGATCGTAACCACAGTACAGTGTATAGAAAGAACTATAATTTTTTGGGATATATTTAAAAAGGCTTCAATGAATTTGAAGCGAATTTTAAAATTTATCTTCAAATTGTTTGATTTTACATTCGAATCGTCCTTCTCTTCTGTAATGTTTTGTTAAATTCAAGAGGCGATTTTCATTAAATTTAATAGACCCCTTAATTTTGAGGATTATACAGAGAACTAAAAGAAAGAATTTTGATTAGCGTTTTCTTAATTTACGAAAAGTTAGTTCAAATTCAAAAAAACTTTATAGATATTTTCAGAAGATTTTCTGTCAAGTGCATTCTTTTTTAAGTTGGCGTGCTATGGGATCTCATAGTAGTCATAGTCTTCCGGTGGTCCTAGTTAAATTTGAAGAAATCGAAACGAACACATTTTTATGGAATGTAAAATTGCTCAATTCAAAACATTCTTTATTTCTTTATTATAAAAATTAACTTATTATTTTACATTTGTATTGTAAAAATTTATCTAAATCTGAACCAATCGACCCATAAATTGATAATTCAAAATTAATCGTATATTAATCTATAATCTACATGATTTGTTATGTAAGAAATTGCATAGAAATTTTCAAATATTTTTCCCCTTAATAAAATTTCCGATTGTATTCTATTATATGGAATTTAGAGGGCTATAAAGATTCGTACACGATCAATTGTATTAGTTGTACTAATTTATTATTATTTATTATCACTATTTATTGATTGATTATGAAAATTGCTTTTTTTGATTTTAATAAAAAGTAAAAATCATAGTTTAGCAAAAATATTTTATTAACTTGTTATAATTGTTAATATACAGACACATACACGCACACACACACACACACACACACACATACACATACATATATGTATATTTATATGCGCGTTATAATAAATTGTATTATATTTAATTGATAAGTTAGCCGGCCACTCGATTTAACCAAGCATATACATTAAAGTGGGTTTATATAATTTAAAAATATAAATAAATAAATAATAATTATAATTATTACTAATATTATGATTGTTTTTATTGTTGTTGTATAAGTATTTAAAATCATTCTACATTTATCAATTTATCAATGACATGTCATATGATTTACGTCTCATCAAACAAACATAAATTTATATTTTTATAACTCTGTATCTTTGAATCTGCAAAATTTTCGAAACAAGACGACTTTTGCACTCTTCATACATTTTGATGAGCCATGGCCAAAAAAAAAAAAAAATTAAATTCTTCATTATACTACATTAAATATAAATTATGGGCGTGGCTTAATGTATCAATAAAGCATATGTTTAAGCTCTAAGTTTTAATAAAGATTTTTAGAGAGCTTCAAAAAAGGCCATGTGGATCAATTGTAAGCGCTCTTAAAAATCGATTTTTTAGAAGCCTTAATGGCCATAATAGTTGCCAGCATATAAATTGCTTTATACAATTTTAATTGGTATTTTAAATATGTGGCATTTTCTTCTAGATTTAGGGTCATCATGAATCATGAATTCATTATTCTGTGTGATTCTCTCCTTTTGATATTTTCAATGTTGATGTATAATTGATACATAAAATATTATTGATATTAAATAAATTTATGTATGTAATTTATGTATGTAAGATGATAATGATAATGATAATGATAATGATAATGATGTTGATGGTGATTGTGTCAAGGTCATTTGTTATATTTGATTACAATGAATTGTGCTTATCTTTGAATAATAATTTGTCTTAATATATCACTTATCATTTATAATTTCACTTCATATTTGATTTACACACTAAATGTGTACAAAATTAATTTCTAGACTAATAATTTTAAAATTAATAAGTTGTCTCAAAGACATTTAGTTCCTTTAGTCAAAGTCATCTAGATAAAATATGAAAAATCTTTATTTCTTCGTACAAGATAATTATGATTTATATTCATATATAAACTACTGCAGTTATTACTCAGAGGTTGGTGGTATAATCAATTAGTCATATTATTTGTAAAGTTTAAAATAGAGCGACAGAGCGCCTTCCTGGTGATCATCAAATTTTCAATTCTCCTTAGATATGTCCGTCTGTCTGTCCAATATACCAGCTATTCTTCTAGAATTCTCCTATTTGCAAACAAACTCAAATTTGTTAGAAGCATTGTATGGAAAATGGACCAAATCGTTTAAAGGATACATCAGAATGTATTGTAAACTGATAACATTTAAGTTTTTTTCAACCAAAAATTTGCTGATTATACGTAAACTGCAAAAAATAGAAAATTGAAAGTTTGTAAGGCCATTGATCAACAATGCATGTAAAAAAATTTTCTTATTTGTTTGTTAATTTGTAAATTTTGTAATTTGTTCTAAACCTTGAACAAAATTTAGAATACGAAAAAGTTAGAAGTGCTTAGAATCACAGAAATAAGCAGTTGAATGTACGTTTAAAGGATCTCAGCTTTTAATAATAAATTTTATATATTTCTATTTGTATTTTTAGGGTGAATAAATTAATTTCTTAAATGCTTAGAAAAGTTTAGATTAGAATGTAAATTAGTTAACGGATTGAATAAATTGATTATACAAGTTCATTAACCAAGTCATAACTTATTAAAGTTATGACTAATTGTAATACACTAGATTTTATGGTTAATCATTTATAAATTGCATTCACTTGAAAAACTTGTAATAAAAATATGTGCGATTGGAAGAAAATCTTAAATATTCACCAACTAAATGGCATCGTCATTTGATATATGAAATACATAAACTTTATATTTAGATAAAAAATAAGATAGAAAAAAAATTTGATTTTGAATGGGCATGTCTGCTACTACAGATCTCCAGAAAATATACATTTGAAAAATTCTCACTTTAGCATTATTTAACTAACTAATTTAATAGAAGTCAATAGTTAAGTATAAGATGGTGATATTTTTAATAAAATTGTAGGCGTGTCTTTTAAGCGATTTGTCTCATTTTTAATTTTAAATTGTAAATATAGATATGAAATGTTTTGGTTAATGAAGACGCTTTCCTAATACTTCTAAAGTTTAAAAAATTGATTGAACGATCACACAAATAATCCCAGTTATATAAGTTTAGAATTAAATTCTCTCTAAGAATTTATACTTTTTGATGTCACAAATATTTCGCTGAAATGATTTTTATATTAAGGAGTCTTAACCTTCACTTTTAATAGATATAAAAAATTTCAAATTTTGAAGAAAACAACTTATTACATTCATTATATTAATATTTATTAAATGTTGAAAAATGTGCCACTTTTATGAATGCGTCAACTCGATTTAATCCAAGTGCGTCATAGAAATTTACGTAGTTTGCATAATTGCTGGTTTTGTTCATAAAATTATTACAGAAAAATAACTAGTTGGTTATTGCCTTTAGGAACACATTTTTTTTCATTTTTTCATTTTTTCATTTTTTCATTTTTTGTTTTTTTTTTTTTTTGTTAAGTGACAAGTGACTATAAAAAAATTATGATAATTTTAATGAGATCCATAAAATATATAAAAAATTTATAATGATTTGTTGATTTTCCATTACACCAAGCAGCCAGCCAAATATGGTTAACTAATTTACAAAATTTTATTTAAGAGAAAAAAACATTCAAGTCAAGTTCTTTAAGTCAATATTCCACTCCCTTATTAAGAAAATATTATACTTTAATTTAGTTCATGTAAAATGTAAACTTAATTTATAAAAAATTTTGACAAATTAGTTTTAGATAAAAAATTGTGATAATTGGCCTTATACGCTAATTTAATGATCCATAGAAAAACTCTCTTCAGACAACGATTTTATTTGTTGAACTCCAAAATTTATTTCTATTCTGTTTCCATTACTCAAAATACCCCAAGTGTAGGAAAATATTTTGAACGACAGCAAAAGAAAAAAAAAACTAATTTTCCTTTTTATTGATTTTGTGTTGTGGCATTCAAAATAAATAATTTAAAAATTTACAATTTAATGAATTCAATAAAGTATCAATTTAATTTACAAATATCATTAAATTGATAATAATTCCCCTTTTCACAACAGGAAATAAAATTAAATGACTTAAAAGGCTTGAATAATGCAAAAAAAAAATATTTGAATTTTCATTATAAATTATAATTTGATTTTCGGACTGAAAAGTAATTAATCCATTAATAAATAACTTAATGAAATATAAGGAAAATGGTTTTTGAAAGTTTTTAAAATATAACATAAAATGATGGATGGATGAATGGAAAATGAGGAATGGAAAAAGTCCATTTTGAATAGAAAAATTAGGCATGCCAATTTTGCCCATTTTATTTTTTTTTTTTTACATATTTATATGTTTTAATTTTAAACTGAAATTTGAAAAATGGCCTTAAATGTGAAAAGCAGAATGAGGAGATGAGGAAGGATAGCAGAGTAGCAATATTATTTTCAAAATTAATTCATGAAAAAATGCAGTTTCAATTTTTATATACTGGCGAACGAAAGTTTATCCAAATTTTAATGGTTAGAGCAGTAGTGTCAAGTTGGTGGCCACTTACACAAAAAAAAAAAAAAAAAAAAAAAAAAAAAGAAGGGAAAAACAAGCAAAGTAGGTCAAATTGCTAAAGTCCTTTGAGAGACATTCAAAGATTTTACCAATCTAGTTAAAATTAAGGCCATAGGCGTATAAAATAAAAGCAATTACTTTTAGCCTAATTTTTACTGTAAAAAATTTTCAAAATTATGAATTTTTTCTTTTTTGAATAATGTGTCCATTTTTTACTTCCATTGATTCTTGTATATTTAATTTTTACAATTTTTATATGTAAAATTAAAATACCTTTAAAAAAAAAATTTTTCCATTAAATAGAATAAAATGAACTGGAAATTGTAAGTAGCTAGCAATAACAAGACACCTTAAGAAAACCTTCTCTCATTCGATGTTTTTGAACGATATACAACAAGGTTATTTAGTTGATTATCAAGTATCACAATCACTTATACAAATGCACGAACATTCACATAGAAAAAATGTGAGCAATGTTGCAACACGCAACATTGCTCATAAAGTTAGATTGCTTAGATAAATATTTATAATTATGGCAACGATTTTTATAGTAATCACAGTTTGTGCTTTTTTCTTGGGTGGTAGGTGGAGGGGGGATGGGGGGGGGGGGTGGCAGGTATGGCAAACTTGTGCTAAATGGCCCAGTTTATGCATCTAAAATGTACATTTAAAATTTTAAGTACAAACTTGTCCATTGAGTTTTTCTTACAAATCATAATTTAAGCCTTGCCTTTCGCAAAATTATTTCCTCTTTCTCGAAATGAAGTGCATTTTGAAGTAGTTAGGCATAGCCAATTTTAAAAGTGATACTTGAAGACGGATAAAAACTATTAGGGTTCGTATTCATCGTTTATGCATTGACAAAATGTCCATATTAAAATTATTTCGCAAAATTTTATTTACAAACTAGGAAAATATTGTGCAATGCCATGGTCGGATGTGGCTTCAAACTTTTACTTCAAACTTCAAAATATTAGAATATTTAAATTCTAGAAGGTTGGATTTAATTATTCCCGTTTCCCATTTAATTCAAAACTTACTGAAAATTGGCTTAATTTCAAAGGTTTTTATTTGGACTTTTATGGCAGAAAATTTGCTTTTTTGTTTTTTTTTTTTTTTTTTTTTGGTGCTTTTAGTAAAAACTATATTTCTTCTTGTTTCAGATTTCCTTCTTGTTTACTGAATGCAACAAGCAAAGAATTGATATCAGTTATATTTGAAAAATTATTCCAATTAAAAGTGTCTTGCAGTAATTTGAAGACATTTACCTTTGACTTATAATACAGTTGTTGTTGGCTATTTTTAATGCAACGCTAAACAATGTGACCTTAAAGGAGCATCTAGAGCAGAAGAAAAATTTCATATGATTTTGTTGATTTTTCGCAAAAATTCATTTTCTATTATAATAAAAAATTTTATTATTATTGCTATTAATGCTGTTGTTGTTGTTGCTATTGTTGTTGTCACTAACTTTAAATGTACTTAAATGATTTAAACAAAGAGAAATCATAACTAAATGGATTAATAAACTTTTTAAAATAATTATTAAAAAAAAATTATTATAATTTTTGCTTAGTGGTGACATCGAAATATGCTTGAAAAATCTAAAGCTGTGCTCCTTTCAAATTTTTAATTTGGCTATTTCTTGAGAGATTATATGGACAATAAATGTTGTAAGAAAAATTCCATTTCCACTTTTTTCTTTTGTTATTAGATAGTGGTCAATTATGAAAATTGAATCTGTCTGGTCGAAATTTTACTTAAAATTTTAGATTACTTTATTTTCAATTAAAATGAAATAAGGATAAGCATAAAAGTATGGAAAATTGTATTTATTCTCCGTATAAAAAATTTTATATACAAAAATCAAACTAATTTTGACCATTTGGCATAGAGTCAAGAATGAATTTATTGTGCATTTATAAAAAAAATTTTACAAAAATATCACTAAACTTGCATCTTATAATTTCAATATAAAAAAAAAAAACGTGGGTAAACGAAATGAAGATGGATAAAATTAAACTCTTTCAGAATTTGATCGATTTATTTTATAAAATGTTTATTTATTTTGAGTTTTTTTAAATGGCCTTTGGGTAATGATCCCATTGATATTTAGATCGATAATATTTCTCTTTAGGTCGTTTTCAATTTCGTTATAATAATTAAAATAAAAAAATTTTTTTAAATATTCTTAGCGAAACTCTAAACTGTTTTCCCCATTTTTGAGGACTTTTTCTATCCTTTTAAAGGTCTTGTTACGTCCATCGCCTGGATTTTGAATATTTGTCATATTTAAAATATCTAAAAGGAAGTAATGTCAAACTTCTAATCGATTTAGACATGTCTGTCTATCTGTTTATGTATCCCCGGTTGGTAAATGTTCTTCTGGTCGCTTTCAAATTTTGTAAGAACATCCATGGAATCGGTCAAAAGAAGGGAACATCTCTTTTTTTTTGCTAAACAAAAATTTATAGTTTTTTGCTTGTCACCGATGAAAAGCTGAAATTTTGTACAAATACTAAGGCCATTATTCTACAATGGTTACAACAAATCATGTAAAATGGTACCGCCTACTGCCTACACGAAATTATACAACTTCAAATGATCTGTCCGTGTTATAAAATATTAAAAAAAATCTTTGGTTGATGGATATCAAAGAGTTGCTCTCTGCCAAATATGAATTTCACGCTAATTTTGAATGAAATAGTTTTCATATTTTTCATATTTTTCTACAGTGATGTATGAATTCTGCGAGCCTCAGTGACAGCGATGAGTGCGATGATGAAAAGGGCTGCCTCCAAAAATAAACAAAAATAAGTATAAAAATAAAAACAATATGAAAAGCTATTATCAATTCGATATTCAAATTTTTTATATTATTGTTGTTGTTGTTGTTGTTGTTGTTGTTGTTAGATTTCATTATAAAGTGTTATTTTTTTGTCTCTTTAAAAGTGGCAACAAGTATTCCATAAATGTCTATATAAGTAAAATGACAGTGATGAGAAAAAAAATGAGTATTAAGTTAAGGGAAGAGAAAAAGAAAAAGAAGAAGAAGAGAAGTAATAGCAGTAGCATTATTTTATAATAAAACTGACACCGCTTTAAACATCACTAATAATAATAAAAGTAACAACAACATGATTAAATAATAAGACAATGATGATGATGAAAAACGATGACGATAATTATGATGACGATAACGATACACACACACATACACACACACACACAGCAACACATAGATCCAGAGAGATGTTTGTTGTGTTGGTGGTTGTTCACTTTAATCAGCAATTATTTTTGTTGAATTGTTTATTTATTTGTATATTTATATGTGCTTTGTTGGTGTTGTTGTTGTTATTATTATTATTATTATTATTATTATTATTATTATCATTATTTATGAATTTATGTAGAAAATTATCTTTAGTCGTTTACACTTGAAACTATTAACTTGATTATGGTTCATTTTTCTTCATTTGCATATGTAAATGAAAATATAAGCAAACATGAAAGTGTGTGTGTGTGTGTGTGTGTGTGTGTGTGTGTTGAATATTTCAATCTTAAATTACTTTGACAAATTTGTTTTCTTGTTCAGCTAAATAATATTTCAAATGAATTGCTAAGGAAATATTTGCAAAATAGAAAAGACAATGAAACCTCAACCTCAAGTTAATTTTTCAATTTTATTGTTGTTGCTTTTATGCTACTGTTACTACTTTAAAATGTTTACAACAACATTAATTATCAGCCATCTGCTGTTTTGATGAAATACCAGATGAAAGTAATATCTTTTAAGTAAGTTGCAGCCGAAACTTAAATACCCTACATTTCTTTGCTGATGAAGGTAACAAAATTGAAAAAAAATTTTAATTTCTTATTTCAAGAGGAGATTCAAAATATGAATCGAACTATACCAAATTTGATTATAACAAAAAGCAATGCCAATTTTCGAAAAATAGACCTATCTGAATCAAATTTGGTATATAATTTATTTTTAAGTTAAAATTTGTATCATATAACGACTCTTTTCTAAGAAGGACGTTATATGGGGCATGATTGTAAAAAGTATACGATTTTGGAAACATTTTCAACAGGGTTCGTGTCTAAGGTAAAACGCATTATCAAACGCAATGTACTAAATTGCATTAAAATATCTCAAAAATTGTGATCTGTAGCTGGATAACAACTTTACATGAATAGACTGTACGATGAACGGACAGGCCTAAAATGAATCATGTAGTGATTTTAAAGTAAATTGTTGGGTCTAACGTAATTTCTTTTACGTGTTATAAACATTTACACAAATTTATAACAAAAATATCAAGTTGCACAATTGGTGTAGGGCATAAAAAAAAATTGTAGGCATAAATATGAATTGTGTAATGTTGCTATTGCTGTTCGTATTTTTTACTTTTTACTTTTTACTTTTTACTTTTTAGTTAGTTTAGCAACAATGATTACGCAACAATGTTGAAATTACTTCATTTAACGTATAATTAAACATTCACAATAATTTATGTAGACTTACGATAATTAAAATAATTTAATAGATGCACACCACACACACACACACACACACACACACACACACACACACACACACACACACACACACACACACACACACACACACACACACACACACACACACACACACACACACACACACATACATACATACATACACATACATATGCATGCATGCCCAGACGTAAAGGCATATTTTCACACATACATACATACATAGAAATATGCGAAACATTTGCAATGATATGTTGATTTTTTTTTTCTTTTGTCAAAATTATTATTATTATTAGTGTTGCTTTTGTTGCTTTTGTTGTTATGCTTTATAAAATTTTAATATTCTTCTCTATGTTTTCTTTTAGTCTTTCGTTTTTTTTTTGTATAAAATTTTATGGTGCTTGTTTGTTGTTTGTTTTGTTTTTTTGTTTTTATTTTTTTATTCTTCTTTTTTTTTTGCATTTTTTTTTTCTTTTCTTCATGAATTTCAAAACATAATTTTTGTATGTGAAATGACTTTGAAATTATTTTGTGTGCAAGTTTTTCATTATTTCTTTTTCTTATTTTTGTTTCTTTTTTTTTTTTTTTTGTTGTTGCTGCTTTTTCTTTCTTCTATTTATCACATTGCATCGTTTGCATTGTTATTTAAGTGCTTTAGTCACGTGCATTTTTTTATATATAAATTGCGTGCGTCATTAAAACATGTTGTACTTACATCGCACTTGATATAATAAATTTGATGCGAGTGCATGTAACTTTCAATTGATTCAAAATTAGAAAAATTTTTCAACTAATTGAATCTTGCCGCTCTAATCTAATCGTTCAATTTCATTCGTTCAAATTCAATTTCACTATTCATTCATTTAGTTATACAATAGGTCTTTTTTGTCCATCTATCCCATTTGGTCAATTGTGAGTTATTGCATAATGTTTATAATTTAAGAGATGTTTCAAATCAAAATTTCCCATGTATTTCATGTATTGTTTATAAAATTCACAAATTCGTTTAGAATTTCGATTATAAGACTTCATTTTTTAGATTCCCATTTAAGAGGGCTTATATAGTTTTGTATAATAAGAGCTTTTATATGGCAAAAATTTGATGCTTAGATTCCGTTAAATATCTTATCCATATCTCGTCCATGTTTTTAATGTACCGTTATGTATCATAAAAGGCAAAACTGTTAGCTATTTAAAATTTTGGGTATTTAAAATTTCTTATAAAGAGAATTTTAGATCATTCAAATTTTTATGAAGACAATCACAGATCTTCCAAATCTCTTCTAATATGGATTATTACCAGGTTTATTGAATCCATAAATCCATGAATCCACAACAGTGAAAGTTAAATACAAATCCGGCCAGGTTTATCTCAATATAACGCCTCGATTTTTTTTTTAGATTTGTCATTTACAAAAAAAAAAAATTTTTATTAGCTAAATGTTAAGTGTAAAGCATTCAATAGTCGCCTTAATTAGTTATTAAAATTTTTGATTAATTTTTTACTGCGCATTGTCTATCTCTGTCTCAATCATCATGTCAAACATTGAAAAAAGAATTTCAACGCTGGTTTTTTAGTTTGTTTTTTAATTTTTTTTTTTATTTTATAATTTTAATTTTTTTTTTTTTTGGTTTTTGCTTGTTTTTTTTTTTTTTGTGAGTCGGCCATTAAAATCCTTGCCTTTAGTGTTTTGTACAAGCATTTTTCTAAGATGAATGAATGAATGATTTTTTTTTAAGAAGAGTTATCTCAGTGATTATTTTTCAACATTTTATTCATATTTTTTTTTTTTTATTAAATGATCATTATTTTCATTATTATTATTTTATTATTATTTTGTAAATTTTTTTATTTCCTATTTAATGGAAGAAAAACGCAACGACTCACTGATTTTTAAAAATCCAAAACAATTTGTGCGATTTGAGCTTGATTTGTATGATTTTTGTTTTGTACAAAATCAAAATAAAAATAAAACGAAATCATAAAAAGAAATCCTCATCATTATAATTATTATCAAACCATCAATATACAAACAATAAACGTAATGACCATGTTAAAGTTCATTAAACTTTCCGTTAACATCACGCAAAACAACAAAAACACAAAAACACAAAAACATAAAAATACAAAAATACAAAACATAAAAAACACAAAAGATTGTTATCTGAATTGAATAGATAATTTTTAAGAAAAAAAAAAAAAAAAAAAAAAAATTTGAAAGCCAAGTAAATGAAAAAAATGTTAGAACTGTTAGGCTTTAGTTAAATTTTCTACAGCAAGCTATTGTTTTTTTTTTTTTTTGGATATTTTTTAATTAATTTATTTTTGCAAAGGCCTTCTTTTGATCTAAGAAAAAAATAGGATTATGGGCAGATCATTTAACAAATGTTCAACTTAATTATCGCTAATAACTTTTATCTCCAGATATTTAAAATATTTTTATATTTTTATTAAATAATGGACATTTCAATTTTTGATAATTTTGCTCATGAAGATAATAAATAATTGATCGATCACAAGACAAGCGATTTTGGGACCTCCCAAAGTTTCCCTTCTAAACTTTAAAAATTTTCATTTAAAAATTTACAAATTTAATTCTTCAACATGGAAAAGTATCCATGCAAAGGGGTGGATGGAAGTTGGTCATGTGGATCATTCACATGTCCACCAACGTATTCAATAAAATTGTTTATGGCTCAAGTAGATATTAAAATATAATTGACTTTGCTTGTTCTTGCTTTGCTTTTGAAAAAATTATATGCTTGATCATTTATAAAATTTTATTTTAATGTTTTTTTTTTATTTTGTTTTGTAGCGTTGCAAATATTTTATGTTATGTTTGTTAATAATAAATTCATTTGTTGTCCGCAAAAAAAAAAAAACGTCAACAAAAATTATTAAATCAATAATTATTGAAACTTTTTGTTCTTATGGATTTAATTTTTTTTTTGTTCTGTTTTGTTTTCTTCTATTCTCAAATTTGATTAATAGAAAAATATTATTAGAAAAAGAAGTTAAGAAAAATTATATTTGCCCTAGAAAAATGGAATATTTTTTTTCTAGTTTTTTTTTATAAAAAATTTCTACAATTTTACAATTCCTTTTTAACCAAAATCAAAAAGTTAAGTTTGCTAAGGTTTTAAAAAGTTCGTTATATGAAAGTAGATTCATAAAATAAGCCTTTACGGATCAAACTTGGGGCACATATTTTTTTTTATGTCAAAATACAAGGCAGTGTCATATTTCTTGAAAATGCATGCCATATTGTAATATTTGTCCATGTAATAACTTTTCTTTGAATAACACGTTTTATGGGTAGGGATCTTAAAAATGGGTTATTCTGAGCTAAATTTGCTTCGTGTACTTTTTATGGTAAAATTCAGTACATTACTCAAAATTGTAAGTTTCAATCATAAACTAAGCTTGCTACGAAATGGTTACAAACAGACTTCAGTTCTAATTATTTTCAACATCTCTGCTTCATCTCTGGCCTAGAATATGTTCGTTTATGCATTAAATATTATTAAAATATTCCGAAAATTACGATCTGTAGTTTGATAACAAACGAGCAGACGAACAAATCAGCAGACATGGCTTAAATCATACAGAAAGCGATTCTGAGTTTATGGGTAGAACAAAAGATGGATCTATCTCAATTCCCTTTAAATGTTGCATTCAGCCAACCAAAATTTATAAAACTCTGTACCATAAGGGTTGTAGGGTATAAATATTAAGTTATGATTAAAATGTGTGCCTCGATATTTCGTGTGATTTTAAAGACTATAATTTGCATGTGAGGCCTGATGGAAAATTTGGTATAAGTTTTACTTTTTCAATTACAATTTACAATTCTGGAACAATAAATAATTTTAAAACAATTCTCATTTGATTAAATGTTAAGTCTATTTATTGATTGTAGAAACATTTATCAACAGTCCTTTCTTTCTTTTCGTATCAAAAAATGTTCCATTTCTGTAGTCTAAGAAGAAGCCTAAAAAGAAGAGAAAAAATCTTTAGAATTCTAGAAGTTACATTTCAATCTTCAATTCTTATTAAACGAAGGGAGGTTTCGGCATAAACAATACAACAACAATAATATAACTGTGAATTACAAAAACAAAAACAAAAACAAAAACCAAACGAAGGCAGCTTTTTGTCAATTTATTTTGTCCTAGTTTTTTGATCGTTTCTTTTTTTTTTTTTTTTTGTTACAGATTCTGTTGTTACACTTTTATAAGAAGTTGCATATAAAAAATTTGGCATAAAAATAATATTGTAACAATATAACTGTGATTTATAACAGTTATTGTGTCTGTCTCATATTCAAGTACATTTGAATAATCCAAGTAAAAGAAAATAAGCAAAAAAAAAATTATATTTTTGATCGGAGCTAAAACTTAGTTATTCCCTATTCCAGATACTGTTTGATACTTTGTAACAGAGATGGGAGATTTAAGTTACATAAAAATTCAATTTGTATGATGAATGACTTTAATATTTTCGTAAAAGTTCAGCTATCTAATTTTTGTAGTTTTTCAGTTATAAATATAAAACTAGAAATTTTTGTTTAAAAAACTAGAAATCTTCTCAATTTGTTTTGCACTCTAAGCCATTTTTTTTTTTTGAACAATTTTCCTTATTTTTATTACTAACTTCCATGAAAGTATCTGCCAATGTAACGGGCGATGTGAAGACGATATCTCAAATTTTGCAGTTAGGAAAATACCAATAACACACCACTACAAAGACGGACAGGCAGACACAACTAAATCGTTTCAGAATTTGATGCTGATCAAGAATAATTATATGGCATCTGCATTGCTTCCTTTGAAACCTCTAGTTGGTGGCTATAAAAAGACGATTTAAATAAACTAAATTTGTACCAAACTAACACAACTAATAAAACAACAAGAAAAAGAGACGAGAGAAAAGAAATGTAAAAAATGAGTAAAATTGCTCATTTATTTCCCCATTCAGTCATTCAGTCATTCAGTCATTCACTTATTCACTTATTCACTTATTCATTTATTCACATCAAATGATTGATTCTTTTATGTGTTTTGGTTTTACACCCACCACCCAGACTTTGGTAATATAATCATTCTTGTTATTGTGTTTGTAACACCTAAAAGGCAGCACGAGAGATCCTTGTTAAAATAGGATTTTCAAACTATGCATATTCTTAATCAGCAACAAAATCTGAAACGATTTAGAAATGTCCATCTGTCCATGTGTCGGTACGTGTGTAGTTACCATAAACCTGATCGCAAGACAAAAGATATCGATTTCAATATTGGCAGTTCTTGTAGGCATTGCCCTTTCCGATTTTTCCATATTGAATTTATAGAAAAGTCGTTCAAAGGGCACACTCACAGCGCTAAATTTTCCGGAGAACGCCTAAATTTTCTTTTTCAAGTAAAATTTGTAAACTGCAAAAAACAGAAAGCGGTAGTTTCTAGGCAGGCCATCGATCTACATTGATCATCTACTGAAAAAGCTGAACCAGGCTCTAAATCGTAATATCACGATGTATGGCTGGTGGATATCGAAAACTTGGCTTTAACCAAATATAATTTTCTTACTTGTTATTTTGTTTTTTTTTTTCTTCCATTTTCTTTCTTTTTTTTATTCAAAATGTTGTCTAATTTAATAATTGTGAATGAGATATTAAGTTTATTGAGATGTTATTTAGAGAGAATAAACTGATTGGCTGACGTAAAAGTAAAGAAATAACTGAAACAATTTAACGTATAAAAAGCATTCATGTGTAATCTAAATTGTTGTTACAAAAACAAAAAAAGCAAAACAAATAAGAAAATATTTGTAATATTTTATGATACAAATTCCTTTTTCTCCATTTTATTTAAAATTTTTTTTCTTTTTATGAAATGAAATAAAATGAGATGTTAGATCAATTGTTTTAACATCTAACGGTTGATTGATTTTTTTTATTAAGCATTAAGATTAATTTTAAGAAAATAAAAATCTTGTTAAATGTTTACAACGTTTTGTATAAAAAATTGTTTACAAGAAGCAAGAAAAAATTCAAAAAAAAAAAAAAAATTATATCGTTATAAAAATTTTTTGAAATTATTGCATTTTACTTTGGCTTACAAGAAAATTTTGTTTAGCAACTTTTGTGATGTCAGATATTTAAAATTGTTTGACTAAATCATAATTGCATTTTTTTTAAGTGTAATCTAACACTTTTTTATGGGAGTGTTAATTTTTTTTTTTTTTTTTTAATATGTAAACAACTTACGACAACAATAAAGTGTTAATTGAAATGTTTATCAACTTTACCGCAATTTCGATTAATAAATCATTTTTAAGTTGTACATTAAAAGAGACTTACTTGAAATCGCTTAACTAATCAGTTAAATAGTGAAAGTGTTTTAAAATATTAAAATGTTGGTTTCAAATCGCTTCTATGGCATAGGAAAATAATTGCCTTTTGATTGAATTTTTTCTCGAGAATTTTTATGTTATGTAGCGTAATTCAATTCATCAAAAATAAATGGAGAAAAAATACTTGATATTTGAAGAATGAATTTATATCGCTTTAATTCTTAATGGCTCAATTACAACTTCGCAAAATTCAGTTGCGTGTTACAAGAAAAAAGACAACAAAAAAAAAAAAAAAGAACTAATAATTTCACGGAGAGCTCTCTTAGTTCGATTTTTGTTAGATTTATGTTATAATTAATTATTAGTCTTGGCCAGATAAGAGCTAACGATTTCAGTTTGAAGACACTTTCTATTGGGGTAACGAATAATTTCTATGTTTGAAAATATGAAATTTATTTTAAAGTAACTCCTGGAGCCATAAATTGATTAGATGATTTTTTTTAACCATTTTTTCAAATTCTTAAGTCGCATAAAGCGTATAAAGCGCATAAAGAGAACACATTTTAAATACTCATAATAAATTTCAAATTATATTTCGAATTGATTGATTACATTAAGAAGATTAGAAAAATATTAAACTTAAAATTTTTTAAGTATCATTTTTAAATGATTCTTTTTAATCTAACACAAATGGTTGGATCTATTTTCTATTCAATTTAAATCCATCTGTGGGTGTTCTCCTTTAAGGATGTAGAATATAAAACAATTAAAAACAAAAGGAGAAATGTATAATAGTTCAAAGCTCAAATGGCTATATAAAACTCATAAAAATGAATACAAAAATAAATATGTTTTTTTATGCTCAATAGAATGTTCATTATTTCTTGTTGTAATACAAACAAAAAGAAAGAGAATAAATGTTTTGTAGCCGACTATAAATTACTCTATTATTATTGTCACAATAAAAAAAAAACACAATAGATTTCAGAACAGTAGGACAGACGGATAGATGGACACATAGATACATTCAGTATGTGTTTCGCAAGCTTATAGGCCGCCTTGGCCTATCTGCATGGTACATAATTGTACAGTGAGCGTTAACGTTGGCACTTATTTATACACAACTAGCTTTCAATTTAAAGCCCATATTGCATCTTATCTTCAATGCTTAATCTTTGGTATCCAGGTTCGGAGATTACCTCTAACTCCTTGGGTTAGTTTGGTTAGCTCAGTAAGCCTACCTTATTCGGGAAATGGGGCCCTGCACGACAAGCACGAACTACGCCCGCGATATGGGCACCACAGCCCCCACGAAGCCAACCTCAATATCAACACGATGGGCTTTATCAAAACTGGTATTTCCGTGGTACCAAATTAAATCTTTGGTCCGATCTGGCGACTCATGATGCCCCCTGATGGCAACGGAACACCAACGACTATCTCAGGAGCCATCCCAGTTAAGCAGATGCTTCTCGGGACTGGTTACCTCCACGCGGGCGTAGACAGTTAGACAACCTATATACAGATGGACGTATAGACATGTAAACAGATAGACATATAGACAGACAGATAGATGGACATTTGAACAAGCGTACGGACAACTTTAGTAGAATTTACTATAAAAAAGTGATTCTGAAATGATCTGCTGAATAAAATTCCGAGTTTGTATAAAGTATTTTGTTTTAGAGTTCCATAAGTCTTAGATTTGTACCAATTCATTGCATGCTCTTTCAAAAGTCATGGTTTAGGGTATGAACGAATTTCACCTAAATTTTTTTCGTTCTATTTATTCCTTGATATAAATAAGTAGATTATTTACATGTACATACATATATATTTACATAAAAATAAAACAAAGTTAAAATGAAATAAAAAGTTAAACGGGAAACGGAAACAGAAACTATGCTCACTTCTCGGTTTATAGCTTTAAACAAAACATTATCAAACAAAAACCAAAAAAAGAAAAAAACAACAAAAAAAAAAAAGCACGAAATATATAAAATAGTAATAAATATGTTGTGATTGATCTACGACGCCATATTAAAGCCTGCAAAAATTTTAGATGATTTAGGTAGAAAAGAAAGCATAATTTGAAAGATTCATAAAATTTTATTTCAAGGAAAAAATTTTAAAAACTTCATGGATATAATTTTGGAAGGATTAATATCATCTCCAAAATCTTATTGTAAAATTGCAATAATAAATTTTGAGAGCTATCAAAACTAAAATGATTAACAAGATCGAAGATATTTTTATATTTTCATATGAAATTTCCTTCACGAAATGCTTCAAAAAATTGGCTCACACTTTTCGACATAATTTTACACATTTGTATGGGAATTGAACTAACCTTTTGATACATTTCAAATGTTTAGAAAATTTCTTTCAGGTAGCGAGTGTAGCTCCTAAAAACTGGACTCACGTGAAGTTTACTAAAATACAAATTTTTTTTCAAAATACAAATACACAATTTTAGATGTCTTTCTTTAATAGTTTTAAAAACAATCAGTGAAAAACTAACAATTGCAATTATATTGTGGATGTGACCTTTGAATAAAATAATTTCATTAATTGCCAATTTTTATACTAAATGGTAAGAAGTTACCTGAATTTGTCGGATTTAGAAAATATCTTGCAATAGATAAACAGACTGATTTGGTTAGAATGCATTTGAAAGAATTCAAAGTATGTTAAGAAAGAATTTAAGATATGAAATGTTTTATAGGATCTAAGTTATTCCTTATTAAAGCTCATTAATAGACTCTCTAATTGTTTGGTATAAAAAATACAGGCAATTGTATGTTTTTTTCAGATGTTACGTGTCTCTGGACAAATTTAAGAGTATCTGCTTATACAAAGCATAATCATAAACTGAAAGGACACATACAACACTAATAGAAAAGGATAAAATAAGAAAATGAAAAATGAAAAAGAAAATGGGGAATAAAAGCAACAATAGCAACAATAGCAACAATTGTCATCTTATAAGTTACATATGTTTTAAGTCATAATATTCTACATATGATGTTATTGTTGTTGTTATTGTTGTTATATCATTATCGTTGTCTTTTTTATTATTGTTATTATTATTTATTTTATTCTTAATAAAACACTATGTACATTTATATATTTTGTAATAAAGGCAAGTTCTGCTTGACTGATTTCATATGAAATGAATTTTTGTATAGAATTTCTCATTGTATTTTATTTCTTTAATATTCTTTGAATATCTTTTGTAATAGAAATTAATTTTTAGAAAAATGTTACATTTAGTTTATGTCGTCTTTCTCACGCTCACCCTTCTGTTCGCATAACAATTATTCATTTCACAAATTTATTCATTTCAAATAAATCTAGATAATATCCAATAATAAAAAACAAAGAAATAAAAAAATTAATAATAAATATATTTATTTTTGGTTTACATTTTTTGAATCTTTTAAACTTCCTAAATTTATTATAAATTACAAGTGATGAGCAAAAAATTGAAATGTAGAATATTTAAAAATTTGTATTCATAGTGTACTTAAATTTGAATGTTAAGTAACTCGAAGAACTTATTTTACCTCTTTATAATATAGAGTGTTAGAAATTTTGATATTTGTCATTTTGAAAAAAGTTTTAGAAGTTTAGGGCTTCTTTGCCCCCTCAAAATCGATTATAATTCATTTTAAGCTTAAGTGTATGTACGTCCGTCTGATGTCAGACCATCTTTCAATCGTTAGATCCACACTTTTTAAGATCATTTATGGAAACTAGATGCCTAGAGCGGACCATTTTTATGACCTCTTCCCTTATAATGTATCAATTAGGGATTTCTTTTGTTTTTTTTTTAAGTGAAAATCGTTACAGAGTAGTTATTTGACGTATTGAATAAGTGCCCCGAATTTGATTGGTATAAGAAATTTTTTAAATTATTTGTAAAGGACATGCATAAAATCTTTGAAGTAGATCCATTTTGATTTGAAACCCTGCCCATCTAACTGTCTGCCTGATTAGATATCAAAATACAAAACGCCACTTTAAAGATATTTTAATGAAATTGAATTACTTGGTGTGTTTTGTCCAAAGACATTTTTGGAAGAATTCGGATAATTTTTATGGCCCCTCTTTCATTTTACTGAAACTTCATATATGAAAAAGTTTATTGTATTAAATAATTATTAATAAAAATTGGTCTGTCTGTGTTGCCTTAACGTATGAAATAAGTGTCTTAAATTTTTAAGGATTGATCTAGTTTTTGAATTTCTTTTTTTTAAGTTGTACTTTTCAGATATGAATTTCTATTTGAAAATAATAATTTTTTATTAAATCACTTCTATTATATTTTTTTGTTTGATTTGTTAATCGCAATATATAAAGTAGAAGTAGTTGTACTGGCCACGGCCAACTTTATATATTCATTAATTTTTTTAATGAGATTTTTGCTAGAACAAAAAATGATGAGCCAAAATCTCATTTGTTTGAATGGTCATAATAAAAGGTTTTAAGTTGCTGTTGTGGTTTATGATTCAAATGAAAAAAAAAACAAAGATTCATTACAATGTAAAAACAAACATAACAAGGACAGCAAGGACAATACTGTGGCTTAACTTTTAAGTTTTGGTAGAATGAAAAATTGGGTTTAGTGAAAATGTTGTTATAGATCGCAGTTGTTATCGTTTTCATACTTCTTATATAATGAAATAAATTTCGAAAATTTTTCAAAATTACTTAAAAAGTAACGAAAATTTCTGCGTTAAATTTTATATTTCTTTTTTAGAGAAAATTCAAAATTTTTGGTGTAAAACTGATTCGATTTTGCTAACTTTGAACACTTCTATGTCTCTGAGCTTTACAACTTTTTATCAATCCAATTTCTTTAAAATACTTTAAAAACAATGACCTTTAAATTAAAATACAAAAATATTTGGCCAGAATTCGGGCAGTGAACAAAGCCATAGATAGGTTTAATTCGTTAAGAAAATGTTACTGAGTTGTAGAATACAACAGCGAAAGTGGAGTATATCTCAAGTTGTGGTGTGTGTTAGAAATTTGCAAATTCTTATAAACTTATTTTATACCTTACAAAGTAAATAGAATACAAAAAATCAAATAACATTCATATGTGACCTTGACCTTGAACTTATAATTAAGTTTCAGAATTTTAAGTATTCCATAATTAATAGTTAGTGCTTATAAGTTTGTCTGCCCTTTGCACATTTTAAACTTTTAAGCCAGACTGAATTGAAATCTGAACATTATAAGAAATCATGCCCTTTATCCGATGGCAGGAATTTATAAATATTGAAATTGGAATAGTGCTTTTAAATATGAACACAATTCACATTGTGTGTCTGATATTAGTCACTTAATTTACGTGAAAAGTTAATGAATCAAAGGGAATTTTTTTAAATCTTTTTAGATGAGTGTGCTTCATGATTAATACTTAGAACGGATGCATTTTCAATTCTTTCCATTCCAACATTTTTCAAAATGTATATTGCATTACAGTTTTTAAGAGTTTATCCCTATAAGGCTTTCTAATCTATTAAGGTCTAATCTATTTTTCTATATTAACATTACTACATTAAAAATTACAATTGGAATTTTCTTGAACAAATTCTTGAGTAAATTGATTGAGTAAAATCAAAAATATTACACATTAAATTAATTTTTTAATGCATCGATGATCCATCTAATAGAATTTAGAACAATGTGAGAAGCAATGTATTTTTCATAAGAAAAATATGCGATTCTATTAAATATGATCAAATTTTATTTGAGAAATGCATGCAATTTTTACCTGAAGAATTTTCTTCCTTACATTTTATTTTCTGCTTTATTAGTTGTCAATTGTTAGTTGTTGCTTTTGTACACACTTTTTCTTTTTCTTTTATTAGAATTTCATACTCATTAAAGGCGAGTAAAATTTTGTGTAATGATATTGAACCATAAACTCACAGAGACTGTGAGAGAGAGGAAGAAAAAGAGAGAGTATCAAATATTCACCCAAGCATAAGCATAAGCATAAGCATACGCATACATGAACATTCACACATATAAAGAAATAATATTTACTTCTTATGCGATTCATATAATCGTTCATTTTATTTGATATAAAAATTTCCATGTTTTTTTCTTTTCAATTTTCTTTCTTTCTTGCTTGCTTTCTGTTTTGTCTGTTTTTTTTTTTGGTTTATTTATTATATCCTTAATTGTTTGTATATGTATGTGTGCATGTGGCTGAATATATATTATGTAATATAATATATTTAATCAGGTTACATATTTAACATTTTAATGAACTTTTATTTACCATGAAGCATAGCAAAAGTACAACAACAAACAACAACAAAAGAAAAAGCAAAAAAAAAAATTAAGAAAAAATATTCACAAATAAAAATAAATAAACTTATAGCTATCTCTCTCTCTCTCTTTTCTATCTCTATCTGACTCTTTCTCTTTCTCTCTCTCTCTCTCTCTCTCTCCCTGTCTCTCTATCTGATGAAAGCTTTTTTGTCATGGTAACAAGTATAACCACAATCACAACACCAGCAATAACAACAAAAAAAATAACAACAGCGACAACAAATAGCAGCAACATGAACTAACAACAATAATAATAATAACCGCAAAACCAAATCATATTAAATCATATTAAATAAAAAATGAAAAATTTTCTCTTTCTTATAGAATAACATTAATTTGTTTGAATTGAATCATTAAGTCTCGGGACTTATTGAATTTTTGAATTTTTTTTTTTTATTATTCATTACAACAAGCCATTTGATACACTTAAATATTATGCCAAATATAAAATGAAATGAAAGTTGTGACAATACAAAAAGCAAAGATGCTAGAAA
The DNA here is from genome assembly GCA_023089585.1 of Melophagus ovinus. Lineage (NCBI taxonomy): Eukaryota > Metazoa > Arthropoda > Insecta > Diptera > Hippoboscidae > Melophagus > Melophagus ovinus. The sequence continues at coordinate 20,579,065 of JAKKIB010000174.1, read as the reverse complement.
TTGCTTAAATGAAAAATGGTTGAATATTTTAGATTATTTTTCTATGGTTTCTATTATTAAAAGTTAGATCTTCTTGATACCAATTAAAGTTTCTTTTGTGCTTATTAAAATATTTTCGTAAGCATTTTCATTACAAAATAAATAAAATCATACCTTTGAGATTGAAAGTGATTTCAGTTTCCTTCCAGGTTAAGCTTAAAGTCAAAATGTCTCATCACAACTTATGATTTCTTAAGTTAGCTACAAAAGATGACTAATTAGATCAAAAGAAATGCTTCAACTGTAGATTTTAAAAACTTGGTCTGTTTGCAGGCTGTTTGCCAGAAGAGTGTACAAAATTTTTTATACATTTTTAGGAAAATTAAATTTCATTTACCACTTTTTCTCTTGCTTTTCTATTTACCATAATTTTTTTACTTACATATAAATTTATATACTACATAATGAAAAGATTATACAAATATAAATATCATATGAAAATAAAGTTGTAAGCAGATTGTATTAAACAGTTTGATTGGGTGAGGTTGAGGGGGAAAGAGAGAGACAAAAAACAAAAAAAAAAAACGAAAACAGAGTCATTTCATGAAATTCTGGTCATTTTCCATTTTAAGAATTAAAATTTCTTTTTGATTATTTCGTATCCTTTTCGTTATAAAATGTGAAATGAAATAAATTGAAAAAAATTAATAAAGTTTTCAAAAGTAGCAAAAGAATATTAGTGTAATTGTATTAAATCGATCAACCATTATCACCCTCAAATATTGGTTCAAGAAAATCTTTGTTTTATATGTTCATTTTATATTAAAATATTTGTAAAATCAATTAAAGAAGGACAAACTTTCAGAGATTTTTTTGTAACATATAATTAAAAAGATTTTAAATAAAATGAGATTTAAAATGATAAAATGGTTTGAGTTAATATCTCCATAATGGACTTCATTTATGAATTAAATTGTATAATATGAATGCCTTATGGGGAGCTGTCTTATCATCTTAAATGAATAATTATCGGATTGCTCAAAAAAATATGACAAAAATGACAAATGGTGAAATCTCTAACGGAATGTGATCAAGTAAATTGAGAATACAAATTTCAGTTATGAAGGTAATAAATCGGATATATGAATGGAAAAATGGCTGTAAATGGCTTCTGCAAGAAAAAAGCAGAATTTAAATTTGGATCAGTTTACAAGGGAATGTCTCATAAATACATCAATCAGAGCTTTTATGGTTTTAAAGGTACAAAGAAGGAAGATAAAAAAAAATTCATAATATTTTATTCAAAAAATATAAAAATGGGCACTTTTTAAAGCGATATAATTACAAAGCTTAAAAAAAAAATCAGACCATTAGAATTTGATTGATTTTTTGAAACTTTTTACTTGCCGGTCTTTTTGGGGCAATCGATTTTACACATTCTCTATGGCCTATTTAGAAAAAATTGACTTCATTAGATTATAATATTTCCATTAAATGTATCCTTTTGCTTTTGTTATTATTGTCTTTATTGTTGTTGTGCTTATTTTTTTTTTTTTTTTTTTTTTGAGATGCAATTGTGGTTAAGTGTTGAGGTTAAGTTCAAATTAATCTCTAAGTAAGACATGCATACGTTCAATTAATATAATACCTAGTTACACATACACATACAAACGCACATACACATACACATATATACAAAAATCTTTTTCTCTTGCCATTATCGAATAGAATTTCGATTGGCTATGGGTATATGATTGTATGGTTGATTCCATGTTGAGCAGTTTTGATTGTTTGAGTATTTGTGCATATTTAAGCTGCCTACTTGACAATTCTACTTCCTTCGATCACTTTTCTACTTGTATTTATGATTTTATGATAATAGTCATATTTAATGTTTATTTTTTGATGAGTTGGCCTGCTCTTCACTAACACTACTTAAAAGAAAGAAGCTTTTCAAAAAATTATAGCATTTTGACCAAGTGACTGAATAAGTTTATAATGATTAAAAATTATGCTTTCACGTTTACTAAGCCAAACTAATGTTATCTTGTGGAACTAGCTTGAGATTGACATTTTAGTAGATTGTATACATTTTAAATTCCCCACAGTGTGGCAGTACATAACACCCGGAGAGGTTTTGACTTAAAAACCATCATTTAGCTAATTTAAATCGACAGAAATATGTCTGTCTGTCCACGTATATGCAGGTCTACATTTGCGAGAATTATTAATGATTATTTGGTAGGCATATGGGCTTGTTATTAGACCACATGCGAACTTTGTTTTTCTCTAGCCAGTACATAATTTTAGATAAGCTTCAATGAAAATTAGTGTGGCGTAGTTATTTAGTGCATCAAATTTTGCTCAAGATCATATCAAAATTTTGATTTTGTTCTACATATCGAATTGTTTACATCATTTAAAATTTATAATTTTTTTTTCACCTTCCTCTACCTTCTTTCATTACATTAGGCAAAACTTAGTCAAGATTGGCTGATTTTCTCGATTTAAAATTTAAACTTTTCTATTTGATTTTATACGTTTGAAATTTGATAAATAGGCGCTAAACAGCCTTGACCAAGGACTCTAAGTAAATGGATTTTATTTATATTTGTGTCCATACCATGAGTAAGTTGTGGTTGTAAATTGTTTTACAATAATAATTTATAATTTCAGATGATTCGATTACTCTTTTAAGTATCAACTTAAGTAGTCATTTCAAAATTGTAATTTGAGCAACTTGTAAGATTGATCGAGGTATATCACATTACAATCGATTAAACGTGATTTCAAGCAAGGTGTTGCGAGTGAGAGAGAGAGAGAGAAATAGAGAGAAGTAGGGAGAGAGAGAGAGAGAGAGAGAAATACATAGAGATATAGAGATAGAGAGTTAGAGAAGTTTTGCCAAGACTTACTTTAAAAAATTTAATGAGAATTTAATGTTGCAAATTTATAGGAACATTAACAATCAAACAACATTTAGCAGATTTTTCATTAAATTTCATTAAATGAGATTTTTGCAAAATATTTCAATTTCTTGATTTTTTTTTCAAATAAAAGTTGCTTTCAAGTTGTTTTAAAGTTGTTTCTTCTTTTTCTTATTGTACTTTTATTTACAGATTAAACTGTAATTGAACCTTTTTTGAATATGATGAATGAATTGCAAATACAAATGCAACAATAATAAATACAATAATAATAATTATACCATCATATTCATCATATTCAGCAACAACATCAATTTGAAAATTGTAATCGGAATCAACATCAACTTTAACACCGAACCGCACATTGAAGTTTACTTATTAAATAGCAATAATAATAGCAATAAACTACTAGCAATAATAATAGGCAATAACAATAACGTTAACAGTAATAACAACATCAACAACATCAACAATATCAACAACAATATCAATGAAAATGGTTACATTAAGCATGCCAATTCTGACGTTATCAAATGCCAAAAATAATAAAACGATGGCAACATTAACCACAACTGCTGTAGCAATAGCAACACAAACAACAGCAGCAGTAACAGCAACAGCAGCAACAGCAGCAACAACATCAATAGCAGCAGCAACATCAATACCAACAACAACATCAATAGCAACAACAGCAATAACAGTAAAAGAAACAGCAACAATAACAGTAACAGCAACCGCAACAGCAGCAACAACAAACGCGTCATCTGCATTATCATCAACGTTACCATTAGTGGCGCCAAAATTTCTTGTTGATAAACAGCAGCAACAGCAGCAAAAAACCAAGCACCAGAATCAACAACAACAACAACAACAAGAACAACAACAACAACAACAACAAGAACAAGAACAACAAGAAGAAGAAGACAACGAAGAAGACAAAGAAGAAGACGAAGAAGAAGAAGAAGAAGATATTATTGATACAATTCAGGGTAAGTGGCTTCGATTGTATCTGTTTGTTTAGATGATTTATGAAGATTAATGCACACATTGAGCTAAATATTTGTATGGATATTTATGGCTTTGTTACATGTATATGAACAGCAATGAATAAATGATAACAACAGCAATATTGAATGAGGCAACAATAAGAAGAGCGATATTGAAAAAAAAAAAAGAAAATTAATAAACGCGCAATTAGGGGAATGACAATTGCGAAATGCAATTTTTGAATATGAACAAAAAAAATATAAAAATATATATTTTGTACATACACACACATACATCTATACATACATCCATACATACATTTCAATAGGAACACTCAGAAATTAGGAGGAGCATATTTTCCATAGTAATACACGAAAATTACACTTAGCCAAAATTTTCACATTTGGAGAGTTCTCTGGCATCTAACGCATATTAAAATGTATTACACATACATATAAATATATACACACACATGCACACATATTTATACATTCACATACATTTACATATATTCGAATGATATACACATCCAGATGTGTATGTTAAATGTAGAAGAGAATTTTTTTTTTTTTTTTTTGGAGGGAAAAATGCTTGACAATTGAATTTCATTTGTTTTAAGTGCAGATGGAAGAAGCAAAAATATTTTCCAGCTGTTGGGTCTATATGAAGTTTAATGTGATTACAAAATTCGGAAAAGGGTCTCATAACTTAAGAATGTGAAAATATTATCATAAAAATTCCCTTATGTAAGAGAGAAAGATTTAAAAAACATGGACTCATCTGAATTAAATTTATTACACTTAATGTTATATAAAATCGATGTATCGAACTTTATCAAATTTCGATATCTTTCAAGATTTTACGTAGAACGGGCCTTTTTTTTTTTAATGGAATTTACCTTTGAGCTAAGCAAAACCAAACTAAAAGTTTCCAAGTAAAGTTTCATCAAGTCATAAATAATTTGAAAAATAATAATTTTACATGGCAGATGTTTGGACCTTTAGCCACATGCCTAAATGGAATTAAAAATAAATTTTATATTGGTCGTATCTAATTAAAAATGGATGCATACTACTGTCTGAGATAACGATTTCAATGCTACAAACAATCATTTCTAACCTCCATTGTTTTGTTTGTTGTTTGTGTTGTTGCTATTTTTATTGCTATTTACTTTTTGCCTGTTTATTTTCCGTTTATTACCATTTTTGCCTTTATATCTATTAATTAGTTAATGTGCCTGCCTTTTTGTCCAAAAATTTTGCTAATTTTATATTTGGCACATTCAAAATAATTCAAAATAATGCTTCCCATTTTTTGTTGCAACCTTTCATTTTACAAGGTATTATAAGTATGTGTAGATGTTTGTAACATCCAAAAGAAGTTAAATTGTACAAATCGATTCAGAATCACTCCCTAAGTTAAGTTTGTCTGTCCAATTTGTTCATCTATCTATATGAATTTGTTATCCAGCCATAGGTCTTAAGTTTTAAAATATTTTAATCAAATTTGTTACATGAATGTTACATGAACATGATAAAAATCGAGGCAATTTTGTAACTGTGCCCCCATGAAAGATCGCCATATAAAAAAATTTATAATTTTAACAATATTTTAAAGTGGTACTGCATTGGATTTTAATGTAGAAAATAAATGTAGTAAATTTGGTTCAGATGGGACTATTTTTGCAACCACTTTCTCATGTAACTTTTCGACTTTTTCGAAAAAAGTCTTTACATGGACAAAAGCTTCAATTTTGTTATCCAAAATTGAAGTTTTACATTATTGATCCTTGCATTTTGGTCCAGATTGATACATTTTTTGAAACTTAAAAAATAAAAATTTTTTCAAATTTTGTCAGCTTAAAATTCTCTTATTTGCCTTCTCTTATGTTAAGTAATGTAGGGCATTTAAGAGTATCCGCCCCCAAACGACTGTAGGCTCTTGCTTTGTTTTTTTTTTTTGCTTTGTTTTTTGCCATGCATTGCCTTTTTATTTTTTTTAATTTAACTTTTTTGGGAAAATTGCCACAAGCGAAAAAACGAACGGGCATCAAGCATTGAAGCATTTTAATGAGATTTAAAATGTTACTTCTTTTATTTGGATAATAATTCATTAACTAATTAAAAATTACATCAAAATAGATATTTTAGTGTGACAATAAGTAGAATTAATTTAAACAAATTTGTCCATTGCCCCAATTGAATTCTATTTGCCAGTGTTTGATAGTTGTATTTCACTGAACTCTTTTTATTATAAATATTTATTTGAAATTTTGGTGAACGTGGTTTTGGATGGAATTCTAAATTCAGGATGAGACTATTGGATGGAATTCTAAATTCTGGATGAGACTACTGGATGGAATTCTCAATTGAAATATTACGAAAACTTATGTATTTACGTAGTAACATTTATACTTTATTTTCAAATGTACTTGATTTAGGTTATTTTAATTCCTAGACTAAAAGGACTTTTAAAAGAAATTATTGTACTTATTTCTTTCTAACTGCCCTTTCCAATGGATACTAAACAATATTATGCTTTGGCCGAGAGGCCGAAACTTTTTAAAATGTCTATCTAAAGTCATGGACTCATATCGATTTATAGGTTTCTAACAATCTCCTTTAGCAAAGTTTAAACTTTATTTTGAGTTCTATGAAATAAACGAATAAAAATTAATGCTATCTCTATGCTTAAATATTTAAAAAAAGGTCATGTATTTTAGTAACTCATTGAAAGTTTGCTAAATGCATTCGTCATTACCTGGCAAATACTTGATGATAACAATGAATTGTAATGTAATGTGATTGTGCTGCGATGAGCAGAATTATAATTAAAAATTGTTTATTGCATCCCCATCCATTTTAATTATAAGTGCAATTCCATTGTACTTATAATTAAAATGGTACTGGTAATTACTTAACGAATATTTAATGTGCACACTGGAACTGTTTTTTACAATTGAATCGTATAATTCGCTTTATAGTGAAAAATTACAAAATTACAATTTAGAAATGTACTTAGAAATGTACTGCATTCTAATTGTAACTACATTAATAAAAATCTGTAAAAAGTAAATATAAAGTATAAGAATTAGAATTAGAATTAATTTTTGTGGGTAATGAAATTTCGTTTAATTTATAATTAGTTTATTGCTTCTGTGAGTCAATAGAAGTTGTCAAAGTGTAAGATATTTCTATTACAATTCAAAAAAAAAAAAAATTCGAATTATTTCAATGACTGTATTTACAATTCAACTTCTCTCTCATTCGATTATTTCATTTAGTTTTTCTCTTTTTTTGTGCATTTGTCTAGAATTTCAAATACCGTAATATTTGTTTTTCTTGTTTCATTTGTTTGTTTGTTTGTTTTGCTATTGTTTTTGTGCTGTCTTTGAATTTTTCTTTTTTTTCTTTATTTTGTACACATTTCTTCTTTGGCTTGATTTTCATCTTAATGTCAAGAGATTTGCAAACATGCTGATTGGCCATTAAGAGAGAGAAAATGCATTAAGATGCTAACACGTACAATATACATATATGTATAAGATATGTCCGTCCGAATAAAATTGTTATACATATATATGTATGTATGTGTGTGTGTATGCTTTGATGCCTAATATAACGGCAATTTAATAAGATAGAAAATGCATGTTAAAAAAAAGTTAAGACAAAAATATGTTGAAGTGTTCATCTCTCGCTCTGTAGAAAGAGAGAGAGAGAGAGAAAGAGAATGCCAAATATATATATGCATGCATACATATGTACATGCACAAATAGATACATTTACGGTCATTTAAGCAATAAAATGCTGCTAAATTGAATAAATACAAGAATAAATAGACGAGCTGTGCCCAAATTCATTTATTTATGCGCCAGCAAGTATATATTAAAATATGTGTACGTGCTTATTATGCATGTGCATGTGCATGTGCATGTGCGTGGTTATGAGTGCAGGTTTTTTTTTTTTAATTTATTTGCAATGGAATGCGTCGTATCGTGCTTTATATGCGACCTGAACGAAATGAACAATATGTTTGCTAGAAGGACGGAAAGACATAAAGACAGACTGACGGACTGACTGAATGGCTGGCTGATTGAATGCATGAATGAATGAATGAATGAATGAGCGAATGAATGCCCAGATTAATATAATAAATGCACCTGTGTAAAAATGCCTTCATATACCAAAAAGCAAGAAGAAAAAATAACTAAAATTAAAATAATAGTAACAATAAATAGCAACATACATGACACAGAAGAAAGATTAACGGCAAATGAAGCAAAGAGCGAATAACTAGGAAATTTAAATTTTCTATGTCCACAAAAATCCATTTTCCAATCAGTCCATTCATTAGACTGGACTCGATAAGAAAAGTGGCTGCATATAATAACGCGAATAATAAGTAAAAATTATGCAAAATAAAAATTTAAACAGTTTATGGAAATTTAATATTTGATAAATTTAAGTAGGCATTATTAATTCATATAAATTTTGGTTGGTTATGGTAGAATGATGATGATGCGTACGTAACTTTCAAATTCAATTGCATTTAATAATAATTGAAACATTGTGAATTTTCATGGAGTTGTGGGCGTGGCTTTTAACGAATTTGATGATTTTTTAAATTGTCACCAGTGTTTTTTTAACATTTCATATTTCAATAATTATTTTCAATTAGTGCCACTAACAGAAAAATACGGAGGGACAATCAGACACACAGCAAAACAGACAGACAGGCATTTAAACATAATAATTTCGTTTGAGAATTTAAAGTGGAGAAAAAGTTTATATTTACATTGTATAGAGAGTCTGAGAGTCTTTCGATAAGTTGAGCAGCTAAATAGAGAGAAAGAGGGGCATAATTGAAAAAGAGTATCAACTAAAGTTTGTATGCTCAATTTAGGGAAAATGTATGAGCGTTAATGTTTGTGTGAGAATATCAAAAGTTATATTACTGCTGATGTTGATATTGTATACACATATTATTGTTGTTGCTACTACTTCTGTTACTACCGTGCACTTATAATGCATGCTCAGGCATGCACTTGTCAACACATGAGTGCATTTCAAAAATTACGTTCTATTTTGAATGGATAGGGCATTAGATGGATAAGAGCGATGCATGCATTCATATTTATTTACATATACACATACATCTAAATATGTATGTGTTTATGTATCAATATATAAATATATAAACTTGTATGTTCAGTTAAAGGGTTTGAATATTGTAGATATTGTAGTAAAAAGGCAAGCAAAAAAATGAGAGAAAAATATTTGAATATAAAGAGTTGGGGAAAAAGCAATCAAAAAGAGATAAAGATAAAGTGAATGAAAGAGAGAGAAAGAGAGAGCATATAATAGAAAAGTCTATTTTACACTATGATATTACACTCATCATTTCGTCCACATGCGGCAATTTTTTCCAACAGCCCCACAATGACAATGATGATGATGATGATGATTATCGTTAACGATAATAATAATAAATAATAAAAATGTTGACGATGAGTATGAGGATGATGATGGCATTGTGACGTGTGACATGTGATTGTGTAAAGTGTGATAAGCTATCCATTTATATATATAAATATAAAAAAGTCAATAAGATCATTGTTGACAAATGTGGGCGCATAATTTTATTATATTATAAAAATATGCTCTTCTTTATTTACATATATTTATATTTATATTTATATGTATGTGTGTATATAGGTGTGTATGTATATGTGAATGTATGTGTGAACAAAACTCTGCTTTTTTTTTTATTAGTATTACAATTATTTTTAAAAATGTTATAGTTGTTCTAAACTCTGGTCGAATAAGAATTGCTTGCAATCAAAGACTGAGAATAAAGTTAAAAAAAAATTCAAGAGATTTTAATTTTTTTTTTTGATTAAAAATATGTTTTTTTCGTCAAAATTTCGACGTTCAAATATTAGCTAATATTTTTATTGGCAATATAATAATTGAACATCATTTTAAAAAGTTGATGATTTTTCTTCAAATTTTATACATTTTTTTTCAAACACTGATGTGAAACAATTTGTCATTAAATCATTAGATTGTGACTTTAAGTTGGATATTTTTACCATATTTTTTATTTAAGTAAATAGGAAATTACGTTTTCATAATTTCTTAAAAGAAATTTGCCCCTTTTTGAAACGCAGACCTTGATAGAAAACCTTACTTTTAAGTAAAAATTTTTTTGAATGGTCCTAAGATATACGAATTTTAAAATTGCTCAAAGTCAGATGAGCATGTTAAGTACTGCTTAAATATACGATCCATTTAATATAATAAATGTGCAACCTTCAAGATAATACTTCAGTTTTTCACATAGCAAAATTAAGATTAGGCAAAGCCTGGAGGTCTATAAGCACCTTTCAGCACGCTATATTAGTAAAATCGCAAATTTTCGTCTAAATTGATATGGAACTTAATAAGTATGTAATCGCTAAAGTTTCTATAACTTATTTAAGAGGTTGGATGAAGCGTTCTGTGTATTCAAAGTTATTTATTATCTATTTATAAGAAATTAGAACTTTAGGCCGATCTCAAATATCAATTGTTACAGTATGTTTTGAGGTTAGAATCTGATTGCTTCAGTACAGATTATCGGGTAAGCTTAAATCGATTAAAATGCCCATCTTGAAATTGTTTATAAGATCAATCATAAAGTCTTTATATTTTTTAAATTATATTAATTTGCCGGAGATAATTTGTAGGGTATAGATAAAATTATATTGTATAAACTATAATCAAATATCTATCTATCTTTCTCTTACCTTTACTGTTTGTCATTCTGTTTCGTTCATTTCACTTCATCTAATGGCTGCGGTATTGAATTTAACGTGCACTTAGTTATCGTGCAGCCCATGTAAATAAATAAATATTTTATATGAATATGAATATAAATTTATTATTAATAGATCTACATATACAAGTATACACATGCAAAATATAACAACCCACAATAATGTAGTCAGTGAATATTTTACGGTTTTCTTCTTTTCTTTGTTTCCCATCCTCATGCCATTTTTCATTGATTTATTTGAATATTTTCACGTTGAAATAGGAGATATTTTATATATGCACATTTTTGTGTTGAAGTGTGTGTGTGATGCATATATGTATGGGTAGAATATATGAACATTTATTTTACATGACATTCAAAATCATTCATCATCCATTACTAGGAAATGTTACACTCAAGAGAAAATGAAAATGAAAATGATGAAGATCTAAGATGGAAAAAGTCAAAGATGCATATGCCTATGTATGTTTGTATGTTTGTGTGTTTAATATCTTATATTTAGATGTATGTAGAAATCTCAAATCAAATTTGTATATTTACTTGTAAGTACATTTAATGATCATCTCATGTTAATGTGAGATGGAAAGATTCAAAAAAGAAAGTGTAAATTTCTTTTCTTCAAGTGAATTAAACACTTGAAAAATATTTCGTGTTTTTTCTCCTTTTTTTGAATTTTAAATATTACAAGCTCTTATTGAATTTCGAAAAGATTTTGTTAAAAAGATTCTCAGACATGAAAATGATTGCTAGAAGAATTATTTGCTATAAACTTCTTTCCATTGTACATTACTTTTGGCCCAGTTTAAAAAACTTCCTACAGAATAGTTATTAGACCACGGATACCCAAGAATTTTTCCCAGAGTTTTCAGAGGAAAATCGAAAAGCATTTACGATCTTGACCCATTTAAAGCCGAAGAGTTTTTATGAGATGAACAATTTTTCTTAATTTACATTAGTTGAAATATTTTTCTATAAAAATCATTGAACTGTTGCATCATAAGGTATCAAAATATTGCGACCAAGAGATATTACTTTTTTTCAGATATCTACAAACTTTTCATTTTATTTTTCAAATTCATGATTTTTTAATTACATTAATTACATTAAGCAAATTATTGTGGAGTGTTTAAGAATTCGATACGATCTATGGTGAATTATTTTTCTATGATGTATTGGATATTAATTGCACTAATCGAAAAGGATTCAAATGAAATACACTTTTTGGAATTTTGTAAAAATTGTTTTGAGTAATTTGTTGAAAAATGTACAAGGAAATCTTTTTCGATAAATGAATTTATTTAATATACATCTATAAGCCTTACTTTAAGAACATAATGTTACATACGCTATTACAGAACCAAAATTCCTCTAGAATGTAGAATAACAATGATTTGTTTGTGTTTAATACACGAGTTGTAGCTTCATCGGTCTCATTGAAATCATCTCAAAGCCATAAAAATGCTTATTCATAAATTATATATTTAATGATTTTTGAGTGGAAATTTGAGTGGAAATTTGAGTGGGAATTTGAGTAGAAATTTTTGTGAAAATTTTAATGAAAATTTGTATTAAAATGTACTTTAACTTTGATCGTTTAAAATGTTTAAATTCAATAGAATAAAATTGACAGTTTTAAACTCTTTCAAGGTCAACTAAAAAATCATTAAAAAAAAAATCAGAAAGAATTCAAAACGATTGAATCGATTTTGTAAGAATTTTACAAATTTATTTATTATATTAGCAAAAATGTCTAAGGTGAAAGTCAAGAACTCAATTGTGCTGTATGAAAAATGCCCTTCAAAAGCCAAATCAAAAAAAGTTTGCTATTCCATAATTTTGAAAATTAGAAAATTAGCTCTAACAAAAATGAATTTATTTTTTAGGCTTCAATTTTCTATTAATTTCAATGTAGGGTATAAAAACGTATCGTTAAATACTTCTAAGTAAATTAGAAGTTGTTTATTTAGGTGAATATAATTTGTAGAAAATATTTAAAAAATTAGAAAAAAAAAAAGCAAACTAATTTTAATAATTTGAGGTTGCATTATACTTGTTGAAGGTGATTTACAAAATAAGGCCGTTTATATTTTACAATTTTATTAAGACTTTTCCATTAAAGTAAACTAAAATATTGACATTAAAAATTAATTACCTTTCAATTGAATTGAGTTTAGTGTATGCAATTTAATTTAATTAACTTGATTTAGAGATTAAAATTCGCTTAACATTTTGAAATTTTTATGTAGGATACATTTTATCAACTAGTATTTTGTGTTCATTTCTTATTTCACCATAACATAATTAAGCACTCTACACAATAATCGGAAAAATTCGAGGTACACTCAATTTCCCTTAATACGAAATTATTTTATGTATTAGGAATTGAAACTAAATTTGTCTATCCATCTGTCCATCTATTCATTTGTCCACATGTCCATCCGTCTGTCTGTTCATCTGTCCATCAGTCCATTTATCCTTTTGTCCATGTGTCTATATGTCCATATGTCCATGTGTCCATATGTCTATATATCCATCCGTCCATCTGTCCATATGTCCACTTTAACGAATGGACATATGGAAAGATGGGCGTCCAGCCTTTCATTTGTCCATCCGCCCCTCAGTCCATATATCTATACGCAGTTTTTATTAGTTACGTTTGAGATAGCTTGACACATTTTGACGAAAGTGAGTTGAGTGACTTGATTTGTTTACTTTTCCAGCCCTCTTCCTATAAAACATCTTAATTTTCGGAGAAATGCATGTCAGACTTTTAATAACATTTTGACAAATTAAAAATAGAATTCAAAATGGAATTCAAAATTTCAAGTATATGTGTAAGGTATAACTGGACCGGATTATTATTTGAATTACTCGTAATGGTGAACTTTGGAATGCTTTATTCAATTCCATAGTTTTTTAATCATATGAAATGAAATGAATTAAAGTGACATGCTGTAAAATGTAGGGTACTCATAAGCCATTTGTAATCTTTTGTTATATTTTCATTAAGTTCATTTTTTATTTATTTTGCCTTATTTGACTTTTTGCCATCTTTGACTTTACAGATTCTCCCATGCAAATGTTTTACAGAGATAAGGGAATTTTTCTTACTGGTGGTACAGGTTTCTTTGGTAAAATAATTATTGAAAAATTATTACGAGTGACTGATGTGAGTCGTATCTATTTATTAATACGTTCCAAAAAGGGTAAAGATGTCGAATCACGTTTTGAGGATATTTTAAATGATCCTGTTAGCATTAAAATTATATACGATTATATTTAATGATCAAAATAATAAAAATTTATTTCGTTGTTTTTGCATTTTTGCTATTTCATTTGATAGATTTTCGAAAAAATGAAAAAAATCAATCCGAAATATCGTGAAAAGTTGACAATTATTAATGGAGACTGCTCATTACCCGCTTTGGGTATATCACAAATGGATCGTGAATTATTAAAGGAACAAGTTAATATCATTTTACATGCAGCAGCCACTGTACGTTTCGATGAGAAGTTAAAAATGGCAATCGCTATTAATGTGAATGGTACGAAAGAGATCATAAATTTAGCCAAAGAAATACAACATTTAAAAGCGCTAGTTCATGTGTCTACAGCTTTTGCCCATTGCAATTATCGTTATATTGAGGAGAAATTTTATCAGAGTACTTTATCGGGTGATAATGCTTGTAAATTATGTGAATGCCTCGATGATTATACATTAAATGTATTGGCACCACAAATTATTAAAGGTTATCCAAATACATATACATACACAAAAGTTCTAGCTGAGGATATTGTACAAAGTTATGCCGATAATTTACCCGTAACAGTATTTCGTCCGGGTATAGGTAAGTATCCATTTAGCAGAAAGGCCTTATCATAAAATTTGGCAAAAGAGTTACTTAAAAGAATTTACATAAAATTTTGAATATATAGAACAAAATATAGAAGGAAAAAATAGGGGTCTCACTGTTTTAGTTTTTTGATAAGACTTTTTGCCTTTAAAGTTGCTTTTCTTTCAATGGCAATTTTATGGCATTTTATTTACAAGCATATTTGGACATGCTTTTTAACAAGGACAACGAACTTTTTATAGACGCAGTCCATATAATCTGATTATGGCTAAATTCTTAAGATAAACTTAAGTGGAAACAGATGTCTTTATTATATCTGGGGAATTGAGAAAGTTTTAAGATATACTGGAGCACTTTTTTAGACTTTTCATTTTTACATTGAATTGTTGAATATTTAAAGGCCAATTTAAAATTTTTATGTACAAGTCACTCTTTTTTTAGCAAACACATCTCACTTTTAATTTTTAGATAAAATTAAGTGCTATATTTATAAAAAATAGTACTCAAATGTTGGCCGATGCTCTTTTTGAATTTTTTGTAAAAATAGAAATTATAAAATTTCTTTCCATTACACTTTTATATGTAATTTTTAGTAATAACAACATATCGGGAACCGATATCGGGTTGGATTGATAATATGTATGGTCCATGTGGTATTATTGTTGGCGTGGCTTCCGGTGTATTGCGCGTATTCAGTGGTAAAACGGATAATAATGCTCAAATAGTGCCGGTAGATTTATGTGTAAATGCTTTATTAACCAGTGCTTGGGATATTGCCCGGAATAAATATGATTGTCCGCCAATTTATAATTATGTACCAGATGCAAAGAATATCGCTACTTGGCGTGAATACATTGATTATGGCTTTAAATTTGGTCGAGATATACCTTTACGTAAATCGATTTGGTATCCAAGTTTAACTATAGCGCCTCGTAAATGGCAATTTCATATATTAGCCTTTCTATATCATACATTGCCAGCACTTTTTATGGATACCTTGATGTTGGTTATTGGTAAGAAACCAAGGTGCGTGATATACTTTTATATATTTTTAAAATTCATATATAACTTCAATGGAAAAATTTATTACAAAATTATCTATTACAAGAATTCATTCTTATGATGAACAATTTATAAAATCTAATGAAAATTGTTAATTGCTTTTGAAATTGATTCAAATGGATGATTTTTATATTCAAAATTTTCTTGATTATGATAATTTGCCTCAATGTATTTTTACGTTGAATGTATCTATTGAAAATTGATCGATATACATGAAATCTAAACGATTTCTTTACAAAATTTTCATTCTAAATGGCCATGATTGTCTTTAAGTACAGAGTTGCATTTAATGAAAAAGCTCTTTTCGGTCAGTACAATCGATCAATCGATGGCATAAATGAATTATGAAAATTCATGAAATTTTGTAAAAAAAATGAGGAGCCTTATTTTATTTTTCACTTTATTTTTTAGAATGTTGAAAATGTATCGTAAGATACATAAATTTTGTGCTGTTATGGAATATTTTAGCGGCAATGATTTCAAATTTTGCAATCAAAATGTACAAATATTGAACGAGAAATTGCATGAGAAAGATCAACAATTATTTGCATTCGATATGCGTGAAGTAAATTGGGTCGAATTGTTTCGAGTTAGCTTGTCTGGTTTGCGCTTGTATGTGGTCAAAGATGAGCCTAGCACAATACCGGAATCTGTCAAACGTCATGAATTTTTAAAATTAGTACATTATGGCACGCTATTTGTCATCTATAGCATTGTTTTGGCTTTCTTCTTGTACCTCATTAAACTTTTAATATTTTAAATGTGAGGAGGTGAATGTAAAAATGTCGCGAGAGTGCAAGAGTTGAAGGTTTGAAAGTAGGAAGCTTTCTGATGCTTGTCTTGTCTACCAAAAGTGATTTTCTTTATTATTATTATTATTATTATTATTATTATTATTATATTAATATTATTATTTATTATTATAATTTTTTTTTGTATATAATTCATTTTTTAATTTAGTTGTGTCTTATCAAAATATCAATTGTATATTTTCATAAGAAAGTCCTTATAAATATTTGCTAATAATAATTGTGGTAATAGTTACAAAATAAATATAAATAAAAAAAATATGAAAAATTGCAAAGTAAGAAAAAAAAAAACAACCGAGAATCGGGTGATTCATTATCTCTGTCATTATCAAGTATTTGAGTTAGAAAAGTCTTGCTGAGGAGAGTTAAAAAGTCTGTATGTGGAGGAGAAAGCAAAAAAGGTCTTATATTTTTTTTCTAAAGGCGCTATCATAGTCGTAATTAGTCAACCGTTTGTTCTAAATTAATCATAACTTCCTTCATAACTGTACTCGTGATTTTTTCGATCTCAATAACTGAGAGTTCATCATACCGAACTTCAGGCTGTTTGTCATTTTTGTTAGTGCTCAGCAATTATTTGAAAATATTTTTAAGCATAAAATTTCAGAGTTCACAATTAGGTTTGTAATTTCTTTGTTTATTGCAAAACTTGTCCTTGAAAATTTACTCTCCAACAATGGATTGTTATTTTTCAAAATTTAGACTTTTAATTAATAAATTTTGTTTTTGCTTGACTAATTTGTATACCACAATAATTTTCCTTAAAGGTGACATACTTTTGCATAAGGCTTAGTTAATTGAATTAATTTTTAAGCTTTAGTTTAAAAATGTCAAAATTGTATTTGAAATTTTTCAGTAGGTACCAACAACATTTGTTTGGATATGCCCCACTATTTAACCTTTGTTACTTATGTTGTATAACTTTTATCTCATGTGAATCTCAATCTATAAATATAAGAAGCTTATCATTCAATTTCAATTTTCAATTTGAAATTTTCAATTTCATTCGATTTCCCATTAAAGTTGTAGAAAAGAAACAAAAAGTTTTTAAATAAATACAACTATTATTTTAGTAAATTGTAAAAAACTTTCAAATATCCTACATTAAGTTGCATGCAATTTTTTACAGTTATTGTAAAAGTCACAAATAGAAAACTTTTTCAAAGAAGAAGAAACTATTTTTTTCTAAATAGACCTTGACTGATTTGACAATTTGATTGATTACAATTTAAATGGATTGTAATTTATTACAATTTCTAGAGTGTTTGATTTTTCTCATTTTAAAACTCTCTAGATTGAAGTTCTTGGCGATAGTTAGTTCTTTAGAATATCATCCAAATTGGACAAATTTCATAATCGTTTTTTTCATCTCTCTTTGATAAAATTATTTGATGGATAAATTTGTTCTACAAACAACATTTGGAGGCGTAACAGAAACTTTTATGTGGAATGTTTTTAGAATTTCCGTATCATTGTTCTTAAAACTTAAAAACTTAAAAACTTAAAAACTTTAAAGAAGAAGCTTCAGAAAATCAGTCATCGCTTAAAGTTCTCACTTAACTTTTCAAGTGATTAAAAACATAATTTTCGTAGCCCTAAATTATAAATTCTTCAATGGATTGATTTTATGAGTTCTCTATAAAATTTAATCATAAATTTAATATGTAAGTTAAGATCGTGTAGAACACTTTGCATAGAAATATTCTATGAAATGCAGGATTAGTTGTAAATATCGAGTACTTGAACTTTCCAAAAAAAAAAACAGAAAAAAAAAAAAAACAAGAAACCCCAAAAAAAAGGTCCATTGTTATATGTTTGTATTGTGAATGTTCTTGTTGTTGATATTATTGTGGTTTATCTTTTTTTAACTGCCTTTCCATATGTATAAATGTTATTTAAGTTATTTAAGTTTAACATCATTTTCATTCTTATTGAAATAACAATTTTTATGGGTTTTCAATAAAATGTTTAGTTACACAAATATTTACATAAAAATACTATGAGACAAATATATATATATATATATATATATAATGATAGTGTAAGAGTATAAGAGTGAGTAATTTTACACAATTGCACTGTGTGATTGTGTGTAAATGGAAAAGGAAAAAAAAAGGATGCACTGTTATTTTAACGCAAAAATAAAATGAAATCAGGAATAACAATAAAAACTAGTGAAATTTCATAAAAAGTAGCGATGGAGAACGACTTTCAAATGTCATACATTAAGTCCCATATAAAGTCAAATTGTTAAGAATATAAATTAAGAAGGAGTTGATCAAAAAAAAAAAAAAAAGGACCAGCGAGCTAGCTTAGGGCGTAGAGAATCTGAAAATGGCACTCGCTTAATAGAAACAGTTAATTGAGATACTGTAAAATATCTAGAAGGACTTCAGATACATTTACCTATTAAAGGATTCACTCAAGCAAGGCATAAGCCTTTGATTTAAATTTATCTCTCCATCAAATTGTCTCGGTGCTATTTGTTAAAGTTATCTTGTTTTAGTTGATTATAAACGCAAAAAAAGGAAGCAAAAACTGAATTTGATAGGTTTTACTTGGAATAGAAAAACAGTTTTTTTTTTTGAAGCGGCTTCCAAATTTCCTAACAAGTTTATTTGATTCCTTATGTTAACTGAATAAATTTGCTTTGGATTTATAAAGGTTTAACAAAATAAATTTTTCCTATAAATATTTTCAGCGAAGCTTTTTGCTAAGAATTTTAAATGTTGCCAGAAGATTTAGGCCAAAAAAAAAATCTATATTTCGGATCTCTTGCCGTATTATGGCTTTTTTTAAATTTTTTTATATTTTTTATCTATGTAATAAATTTTTATTAGCAAGCATTACAAATATTTCTAAAATTAGTAGTAAAAGTTAGATTTTGCCTAATCTTAAGCCTCTCTTCACGTGTTACATTTATGGGCACGTATTTAATATGATAGTTTGAAGTGATGGGTATAACAAAAAAAAAAAAAACGAAATAAAAATAATAATCAACAAAAAGTACGCATTTGGCTAAAAGTTTCGTTATACGTAGAGTGCTTAAGAAGAATGGGGAGAAGGCAAAGTGCTGAATTTAAATTGAAACTTTTCATCCATTTCCATTTAATTTGGGTAAGTACAATTTTTCCCAACAATTTTTTTCTTTTGCTTTTGCATTTTATTATTGTTGTTGCTGCTTTTATTTTATACATTGCGCAATATTAAAACTATATTTAGCATGTTGTTGTTGTTATTATTATTATTATTATTATTATTATTATTATTATTATTATTATTAATATTGTTGTTGTTGTTGGGCATTGGCATTGGCTTTGGCGTTGGGTTTGTGTAGGATGATGATGGTCATGATGGTCACGATGGTCACGATGATCATGATTGTGATGAGTTTATTGTTCTTGTTGTTGTTGTTGCTATTATTGTTTGCTTAATTTTCAATAACACTAAATATTTCTTTTTGGCATTCATCTGTTTCATTGTTATGTATATCTCTAGCATAAAATGTATTGTAGTGCATTTCTGATCATAAGGTAGAATTTCACCAAAGTATTTTTTTGTTTTTTCGCTCCAATTTTTTTTGCATCTATTTCATATCGTTCATCATCGCCACACTCACGTTTTGTTTGTTGTTTCTTTTCTGTTTTTGTTTATTTTGTTTATTTTTGATTGAGTTTATAGCTATAGAAAGATTTTACTGGTACGCCAATTGAACCAGAAATTTTATGTGTGCCATAACAACATTAGCAATAACAACAACAATAATAACAATTGTGATATAGAAAAGTAAAAAGTGGCAACATGGAGGAGCATCAAATACGCACACTAAATTGAAATTGACAGTTTAGTGAGCCAGTAGCGAACAATATCAAAGAATGTAAAAAAAGAAAGCATAAGCTTCAACCGAAAAACATTCATATCGACATTCATATCAATAGAAAATGGAAAATAGAAAATGGAAAATGGAAAATGGAAAATGGAAAATGGCAAATGGCAAATGGCAAATATGAAATAAAATGTAAAAGCATGCAGCAAAGAAAGCGAAATTGAATTTCCACACGATTTTATGTCACATTTTGAAAGATGAATTTCATAGAATGTAAAACTATTCAAGAATTCAAGATGTTTTTACGCTAACGCTTTGTAGATGACATAAAAAAAAAATGCACAATTATTGTAAAAAAAGTCTTGGATAATTTTAAGCCAAAAATTATAAAAAAAAAAGAGGGAATTCAATGTGAAAAAAATATGAGTGCAGGGCTCCAAACAATAAGCAAATTCAATTAATTCGATGTTTAAGACCTAACAATTTATGACAAAGTTGGACCTTTGAAACTGCCATAACATCTGAGATGATCAGAGGATTTATATTTATAAACGTGCTCTCTGGATTTCATTTATTTGATATTTAAAATTAATTACCTAAATTCTTGAAATATATAAAATGTGTCAGAGATGGAAGTTCGAGTTTCTAGTTTAGTTTAGAAATGTGCCAAAAGTTTGCAATATCATTTTCTAAGGATAAGAAAAGATGTAGAACCTCAAATTACAAAAATTTTCTTTCACATTTTAATCATTTAATTGTAAAATTACAAATCCCTAAGTAAAGGGAACAGGGCGCTAGATTGGCAGGAACTATTTTGAAGGCTTTTCATTTTTATCTTAAATTGATTCCTCAATGAGTTTAGTGAATTCAAATTTTGGTGTAGAAATGAACGCGATTTGTTAACTTTTTGAAAATAAGATCATAAATTTTAGAAGCTTTTACTGACCTTTGTTTTTTGCTTGCAATAGCGTCATTTCTTGGGGGAAGATTTTAGATGAAAGATTTTAATCTTTTATTATCTTTATAAGCAGATGTGTACCTATGACGGACTCTATCAAAATATATTGTGACATATTCATTCAAAAAGTCTTTTAAAATCTTTGCCTAGTTGTTGTTGTTTTTGTATATGCATAGATGGATGTGACTGTCAAAACATTCATAAAGTCAAAAACCATAAATATCCACAGGAAAAAAACAGCACAAAAAAAAAAGAAAAAAATTGATGATGAAATTTGAAAATGTGAGACGCATTGCCTTGTGTTGCGTTGAATTGAATTGAATTGAGTTGAGTTGCGTTACAAACAATGCATGAAAAAAGCAAAATATAATAAAAAGTGTGAATAATAGCAAGTGATTCAGTTAGAGAGCAAAAGGAGATAGACATAGACGTAGAGAGAGATAGTGACAGAGAGAGTGAGAGAGAAAGAAGAACAAAAAAAAAAAAAGAAAAGGAAAGACAATATAAACAATAAAGTTTCTCAATCAGTTTATTTTGTATGTATGAATGTGTGCATGTGTGTTTGTGTATGTTCATTGTGGTGTACAATATTTTGTTGATTGAAGTAATTTTCACATATTCCCTAAAGCAATACTCGAGAATTATGACATCAAAATGCTCTCAATTAAAGTACTTGCATGCATACACATACATAAACACATATACATGCAAAATGTTACACAGCAAACATAAACGTTGTAAAAATATTTTTCGTTTTTTTTTTCTTCTCTTTGTAACGGAAATTTTTTTCTATGTTCTCATTGCTTTGTCTCTTACTTTGTGGTTGTTGCTGTTACTCTTGTTTTTGTGTTTTCTTTTTTACAGCAACTTCTAATGGAATAAGAATAGTAATCTAAAAAGAAAAGAATATGAAAACTAAATAAAAATGGTAAGCGGCGACTAAATGAAAGTGAAAGAGATATTTAGTGGGTGTAGAAAAGAGAGGAAGCGTATACAATCAAATGTAAATTCGTAAAAATATTCGTAAAAAAGTGCAAGAAAGGAAAAAATTTTTGATAAAAAATACGAAAAAACTTAGTTCTTTATTAAATAAATAAAAGAAGAACAAGAAAATGAAAAAAGAAGTTGCCGCAATAGCATAAGGAACCATAATAGCAATAAATTTATTTATTAAGCTTTAACTAAAAGAGTATCCAAACAATGGTCATTCTGAAATAGCAAGAAAAATGGCGAATTGAGACTCAAATATTTTTCAACATTTTATCTCATGTTTTGGGAAAAGTCAACAAAATGAAACTGAAGATACCGCAACTTATTTATGAAACTTAACCTTTGATAACCAGGTTCAAAGCTTTACCACAACCCGTAGCTCTAGTTTGTTTAACTTAAGTGGCCTGGATAGCTACCCATTTTATTGCAGAAATGGGACTTAGCACGGCAAACAATGGCTTTCACGAAGCCAAGTCCAATATCATCACAATGAGTATTATTAAAACTGGTGATCTGGTGGTACCATATAAAACCTTTGGTCCGAGTGCTTGAATTCATGAGTCGCTTTCAAAGACGGCCTCTCCAACAACCCTTTCATAAGCTTTCACTTCTAATTGAGTTGGAGCTTCTGGGGACTAAGGATTAAATGGTACCATGACACCATAAGTAGTAAATTACAACAACTACCACTACGAGCTGCATTACAGCAACAACAACAACAACAACAACAACAACAACAACAACAGCAACAAAAACGCACGTCCAAAATTTTCAATACATATTTCATTATCGACAAATAATATCACTTTTTATAAAAAGCAGCAGCAGCAATACCAACTCCAAGCCCAATAACATTAAGAACAATTACAACAACAATAAATATAATTTACATATTGTATACATTTATATGCATGTGTATTTGTGTACATAATAATAATAATAATGAGATCATGTATAAATAATTATTAAATGGTAATAAAATGGTAAACGAATACTTATACACTGACACTAACACACAAATTTATACATATACACATGTATTTATAACGTTACTTCGTTTATTCGTGTTATTATTGTCAGCGCTTCTTATTGTTGCTTGCTTGTTACTAGTTGTTGCTGCTGTGTTTGTAAATCCTTGAAAAAAATTGAGTGAATTAATTTATGTTAAAAAAAAGTAAGTATGTATGGATTTTTATACATTAGCGCATTATATAAAAACCTAATGAACAACAGTGGTAATAAAATCAACAACAACAATAATAATAATAACAACAACAACAATAATAATAATAATAACATCAAAAGTAGGAACAAGAGCAATAACAAGTAACAAGTATAAACAAGGAAAGTTTTAAATTAGATTTTTAAGCATAAAATACACCTTTGGGGGAAATGATGCGCATATACAAACACATACACACACAACATATATATAAAATATATATATATATATATATATATATATATATATATTATATATATATATATATATATATATATATATATATATATATAAATGTATGCATGCCCACAAAATATTTCAAAAAAGTATAATAAAATAGACACACACACACACAATATGTGATATTTTTATATTGTCGTTGTTGTTATCATGCGAAAAATTTCAGTTCTCTAAATCTTTGTACAACACAAAATGAAACGAATAAAACAACAAGAACAAATAACACTAAAAATAACAAAGAGAGTGAGAAAATTGCTATTGACCTGATGAATGGACGCTTCAACTATAACTGGGGACCAAAAATCTTGTGCACAAGAAGATAAAAAAAAACTGTCATTTTATAACTCAATAAATGAAGTAGGAAGAAGAGAAATAGTAGTAAGAAGCAGAGAGAAATTCCTAAGAGTCATAAACAACAATTGAAAATAAACAGTTACAAAAGTGAGAAAAGTGAAAAATATATCCAAATAAAGGAATAATAACAAAAAGAAAATAACTATAACAGTACATTTACCGTTATTATTGAGCAAATGTAATAAACACCGTTAGTTAGATTTAAAAATTTCTTTTTTCTTGTTTTCTTTTTTAGGATAAACAATCGTTTTTTTTCTCTACATTTTACGATTTTTTTTATCTTCTTCATTTCCTGCAGTTCGGACAAATGTTTTTTTTTCGTTTAGTCTACACTGATAGTTGTAAAATATTGTAAAATGTTTGTTGAATTATAGAGAGAATAAAAGGGTGTGAAAGAGAGAGCAAAAGTATCTTAAGAACATTTTCATATATCTTCCAGACAGATATTTATGTGATTTAATGACACTTTCAATTTAAACTTTAAAATAATCTATTTGTTTCTTACCATTTTGATTAGCAACAAGAAGTTCTTATTGATTTTTATTATTCTATTTGTGGACTCTAATATTTCAAATGCATTCACAAAAAAATCATAATAAACAAAGAAATGCCAACTGTCGATTTCATTATGCTTACGGTTCTGGAGTGCAAAACAAACCAAAAATTTAGCTTAAGATAATGCTGAAACAATTTAAAGAGCAAATTCTTTTTCTTCATGTTCACTGTTAGTTTTAGACAGTTCATTTATCTTTAAAAGGCTCAGGCAACATTCAATGAAAATTAATAAGCAGAAGCAGAAGAAGAAGAACAAATAGAAGAACGAAAAGTATAGAAAAGAAAAGAAGATAAAGAATAATGACAAATTAGTAAAGGCTACAAAAATTTATTGTTAATTTGCAGCATCGATGGTTCGTATATATAAATAAAATATACAAATGTGTTTGTATATTTTCACTTTCAAATAATTTCTCTTTCTTCAATTATATTGTTTTTCATAACTGCCATTAATGAAAAACTCAGTCACTCATTTTCACTCTCAATCATAGAAATTTTACAATTTTTTATTGTTGCTGTTGTTGTTGTTTCTTATTCATGTTATTATCGTTGTTATTGTTGTAAACAATTTGTGCTACAATTGAATGAGAAGAACAAGAATAACAATAACAATAATAAAGATAAAATGAAATGCTTTTGTTAGTTGCAAGTTTTACTTCTTTGGAAATCAAGTTTTATATTATTTCAAGAGTTGAGAGTGACTGCATAAGAAAATATTTTACGTGTGCACACACTCACACACGCATACACATACACGCTTATATGCATTTATCTAATTGGAATCCAATGTGATTGTATTCCTGTAATTCAATTTGAATTGAAATGATTGAACGACTGAATGAATAAATGAAAGAATGAATGAATGACTGAATGAATGAATGATTGAATAACTATTTGACTTTGACAATTGATATATGAGAATAAACAACATAATATCACATGGCATACACAACCACAAGCCAAAAGAGTCAACATAACTTAAAGAATTTCTTTGCGTAAATGGGGATGTACCAGGCAGATAATAATTCGCATATTTGCCCTTAGGTACTAAATTATGAATTTGAAATACTGAAGTATACATACAGCTCGTTGCCATCTTCCTTTTTAATGGATATTCCTCAGGCGTCACGGACATTTATCTAGCAGTCTAAAGATTTTATTCGGAGAAAATATTTGTTTTCCTAGGCCTTCTTGGCTTCCATAGTTGTCTATATAGTCGACGAAAAGTTTTTGTAACCTACCGCCAAATGTGCTTTTTTTGACTTTTAAACGAATGGAGCAATAACTAAATTTGATTTAGATACTTGAAAAAGACCCTGATACCAAATTGAAATGGGAATTCTGTAAATAAGGTAAATGTAAAATAGGCATTGTAATCTGAAGGAGTTCATTCAAACGATTGAATATTTAAGATTTAGTGTTAAGAAAGCTCAGAATGAAATCTAACAAATTGTTTTTGGATTTTTTGTTGTATTCTACTTCACTTTTTACATTCAGAAGAATTACAAGTAGATTAATTAAATTTTAGCATGAAACTTTGAATTAAATTGTTAAATGGTCTCTATTATCTGTTTATCTAATTTTCTTGAACAATATTTTAAAAATCTTTCCCTTCACTACCGAAGGCGGAGTTCTTTTACAATGGCAGAAAGTGTTTTAGATGGAATAATTACTTGGCCTGATCATCTTATTTTGACAAAACAAGCGACTCAATGCTTCGTGGATGGACCGCTTACAACTATTTAAAAGATTTCATGCTCAGGTTAAAATTATCAAAAATTTCAAAAAACTTGTCATACACACACACACACTAAGATAAATTACATATGGATGTGAATTTGATGGGAACAAGATTAAGTTGCTTTTCTTTAAATGTCTCTCTCTTTGCCTTTGATAATTAAATTATGCCTTATTTCATTAGTTTTTTGCTCTTTCGTTTTTCTTATGTTTAAGAGTGGGTGAAGTGATGACCAGATGACTAGACATAGAGAATGTTAGTTTGAGCAAAAGCTAGAAACTTAAAGATGCTGTTTACGCTATTTGTTTGTTAGCATTAGAGAGTTATTATCATCTGCGAAAGTAATGAGCATGTCATTATACTGAGTAAATTGTACGTCATAGAGAGAGTAGAAACTACGCTGAGAGTAGAATATGAGGTAAATTATATATATATGTCTCTCCCTTTCACCATCCATAATGAGTTTTATGAGAAATTACTTATAACTTCAGTTTTATTTTATTTTTTTTTTACATTTCATTATTTGATGGAAATTTTAATGAACATTCTATCTTTTGAAAATATTTATATAATAAATTAAGCAAAACTGTTGTACCGGAGAAATCAAAGGCACTCTCTCAATAATTCTTTCAAAAATTCTCTCAAGACGTTTACTTTGACTATTTTGTTTTCCTTTTTTTCAATTCTCTCAGTATTTGTTCTTACAGTTACCATGTATCTCTCTTTATATAAACTTATATATATATATATATATCTCTTTTTATATTACTCTTTCACTGTGAATTGATTTTAACATGCTTCTGTTAGAATTTCAGGTCACTACAATCATTATCATTAATTCATTCTGATGCGCAGCATCATTTTAATTATCATTAAATAATCATCGTTATGCTATGTGTATATGCGTGTGTATGTTTAGGCAAATAGTTCACCTATATTTTGTTATCGTCGAGTAATTCTGCTGAACCTGAACCTCAGTCTGAGCTTGATATTTTATGCATTCAATGCATCCAATCAGTAACATTTTTGTTCAGTTAAAGTTTAGACGAAATTTTTCTCAATTTATCGTACCATCATTTAAACGTGTGTTCATTATGTGTGTGTGTGTGTGTTTGTGGATATACGTGAAAAAGTCTTTTAGAAAAGGCATTTAATATTTATTACTTTTAAAATAATATAACAAAAAAAAAAAAAACAAAAGAAGATCCAGATAAAGAAACATGTAAGAAGAAGAAGAAATAAGAAGTTTATGGAAAATAGTGAAAAGAAGTTAAAACAAAAGAAAATATAAAATAATAAAATCTTGTAATTTTGATGTATTTAAAAAAAATATATGAAAGAAATTTTGTATTAAAATGAAATTTATATATAGAATAAAAGTCATGAGAAAGGGATAAAAATAGTGTAAAATTGAGATACATTGAGAAAAAATATAAATATTCATAAATTTTTAGTTTTTCATTAAATTTCATTTTACGATACGCACACACAGACACGAAACGTGTGTGTGTGTGTGTGTGCGTGTATTGGTGGAATATCGCGTGTTTTTGGCACAACTGAATTTTCCTTTATACATTCCTTTCATCATTGCTTTCTATGCGTTGCTCTTTTTTCTGTTCTTGTTTTGCCCGTTTTTTTGTTTTTTTGTTAACACTTTTGGCCTCTTGTGCGAAGTTGAAACTGATTTGAAGTGAACTAAATAAAACAAATAGTTAGAGTTTGAATTGAGTGGAGTTTATCATCATCATCATCATTCAGTTTCGCGTTCTATTGTATTTTAGAGCATCACGCACATTGTTTTCGTTTGTGCGAATAAGTGTGTAGAATTCTTTGGTACATAAATACATGCACATGCATAAAAATTTCATTATTGCGCTTTTCTTCCCGGAGTTTGTTTTCCATATCATACATCACCTTTGGTACATGGTATTATAAGTATATGCAGATGTTTGTAACATCCAAAAGGAGTTAAGACAAAACCACCTTTTATTTTTCCGATTTGATTTAAGCGTGTCTGTCCATCTGTCCATAAGTTATTATCAAGATGTAGGTCGTAATTTCAGAGATATTTTAGTAAAATTTGGTATATAAGTGTGATTTGGCTTAGACAGGAATTCTATAAAAAATGCTTAAAATTGGCAAAATTTTTATGACCACGCCCCCTGTAAGGGTTTTCTTATAAAAAGAGTCATTGCAACGAAAAAAAACACAATTTTAAAGTTTAACATAAAAACCAAATTTGGTCCGGATTGGTTCACTTTTATGACCATTTCCCCTAAAACGCTTTCTTTGAAAAATGTCTTTGTATGAACAGAATTTTCAATTTTGAGAATCTTTTAAAAAGAATTGGCCGTGCCATGTATTTTGATAAAGAAAATATGCATATTAAATTTGGTCCTCATCGGTACATTTTTTGAACCTCCTCTCACATAACGAACTTTGTAAATAATTTAAAACTTAAAATTTTTCAATTTAATTTTAATTGGCTTCTACTTTTTTAGTTGATTGTATTTATATTAAGCAAAGTGGTGCAAGGTATTTAAGAGTTGGCCCCGACCGCCTACAAAATGTAAAAAGTTTGTAAAGATATTTGTGTGAAAATTTTAATCAATCTTTTGAAGATTCTTATCATCAATCGGTCATGGAAACAGATTCTCTCTCTGTTATCTCAGTTATCGAACTCAATAGTCATCAAGATCGGTTTTGAATTTTGATAACATCGACCAATTTAACTTAAATGATTTGATTTGATAAAATTTAGACAACATTTACAAAGAAAATAAAAAGATATTAAATTCAATTCATACGAGATAATCAAAAAATAAAATTTCCTTACAAAATTTAACTCAGAGCACTTTACATTTATTTTGGTCCCTTTTTCATTAAATGAACTTACTTAAAATGTAATGAATTTTCCATTTTTGTGATTTTGTGATTTTGTGATTTTGTGATTTTGTGATTTTGTCTTAAGGTAAATTTGAAAGTAAAGTACAATTTTGAAAAGTTGCCATAAATCGATTGAAATATTCTTTTTTTTTTTATTCTTTTTAATTCAAATATGATAAATGAAAGATTTGAGTGAGTGCGTGAAATGAAAGCTGTGCAAATCTCTTTCCCTTGTCTTTATTGTTATATTTGTGTTTTGGGTGTTTATCTCTTTTGTTCTTGTTCTTTATTTTTTTTTTTTATTTTTTAAATTTTTTGATAAGTTTACAGCAATAAATTTTATATGATTTCATTTTTATTAAGTTTTTCGTTTCGGCACTTTCATCCCTTTTTTGTTTATTGTTTTTTCTGGCCTTTTTCTGCAATTGTTGTTGTAAATTTAAAAAAATTATTAAAAATTTGTAGCTAAAGTTACAACGATTTAGGTTGTTTGTTCTTGATGATTTTAAATATTTAAAGAAAATTTATTTTAGGGAAAAGTATGAAGAGCATGCGACGGAGGCCGTGGCAGAGGCAGAGGCAGAGGCAGAGGAAGAAGAGGATAATGAGTACAAAAAATTTAAGAAAAAAAAAAGAAAATTTGTAAAGTTAATTACAAAATTTTTGATGGCAAGAAAAAGAATTTAATCTAAAATTGTTATATCAAAATCTCTCGATTCAATTTACATTAGATCACATAATTTTGATGATGATAAATTTCTAATGCAATTATTACAATTATACAGTTATACAAATACTTAACAGATGTACACTTGTATTTTATGTGAAGAATTTATGCAAATTGGAAAGTTCTAGGGAGGAATTTATCTTAAGTAATCTTAAGAAAACAAAATTAAAGCATTACAGAGCCGACCAAACTCGACTCTTTCACACTTGATTAAACATCGATTTACGATTAAAATGTTAAGAATAGTTATAGGCAGGCAAAAAAATTTCATCATGTGAAGTGGGGTTCAAAAAAAAAAAAAGAAAAAAAAATACCAATTCAATTCAATCAAATTTGTCACATTTCTTGTGTATGGCCAGTTATTCAAAACTATAAATTTTTCATACAAGTTTGAGTTTCTTCAAAACATTAGAGTGTTTTTCGTAGGCTCAATCTTAAAAATATTTATTGGCATTCTGCCGCCCTTACTTTTTGGGAAACCTGCGCGGAGTGAGATTAAACAAGCAGCCTGAACTCCTTTAAGATTTTGAGTGGATCTAAAGCCACATTCTTTGTGAGTGTGTTTCATATACATCGCATACAACTTTTTCTACACTTTATATCATAAATAATGTAGAATATAAATAGTTTGCTTTATATAGCAAAACAAAACCAAAAGAATTTAATTTGAAGATCCATTGAAAATTCTAATCGAAATTGATTTTTCCTTCTTTTTTTTTCTCTATGAACGTTATTGTTATTATTATTTTAATTGAGTGCAAAGCAAATATGCTTCTTTAAAAATATTCCATCGAATATTAAGAGAAAATGTTTGATGTTTCAGTTGAGCTATCACTTACAATGGCGTATATTTTTATAAAATTAATGAGACACTCGTACATTTGTAAAACATTTAAATGTCAGAAGTCCCTTTAATTTTAAATAATTATGTTAAATATTTTTAGTGATTTAATACTTTTAATTTATTGACAGACCAATTGCTTTGTATGTTTCAAGGTCTTTTCATTTAGGAAACTGAAACCTTGAAATCCTAAGAATAACAAAATTAAGGGCCGCATTTAATTTTGGTAATTTTTTTATCAGTGAATTGAAACTATTAAATGGAAGCTGATCAAATCTATTACGAATCATCACAGTTGGGATTATTATTATGAAGCTCAATATGTTCCAAAGATCAAGCAATATTAATCATGGGACCCGTTCGGTATAAAATCACTTGGTTGCTCTAATTTCATTATTTGTTGTTTAAGTCAATCATTGTCCGCTTGCTGGGTGATGCTGTTTATACTGTTTCTCATTCTTTTGCCACTAGAAGATTCTAACTTATTCTAGCTATAAAAGTCAACCCCTTTTTTAGTAGTTCTCTATGCCATCATATAATATATCAAATAAAAAAGAAGGATATTTTCTAAATTACAAGAAGTCGAGTAAAACGCGGAAGGGGAAAGGAAAGAAATAAATTCATATTTAATTGTGATGAGTTTAGGAGTATTTCCGGCACATCACCACATTGACCACAAAAGCTTTATGAAGAGTTTTTTACAAGTATCGTTAGTTCAAAGTTAAACAGGCGAAAAATAAAATTGTCGGAAATAAGAGATTTCGCATAAAAATGGCATGTTGTATTAAAAACCTGTTATATCAGAGGATGGAAAACTGGGGCAGTCATTCATATTATCTGTATATCTAAGGCAGGCAAAAAAAATTAAAAATATGTAACAAATGCTCAATAGAAATAAAGGCTTTCAAAAAGTGTTTATAGATCTTCCATTCAAGCGGTTATGAATTCTAATTCCTTTAGATTTTGTGCATACTATAAAAAAGCATAGAACTTGACGCAATATTATTTGAATGTAGAATGAGATTTTAAGTGATTTAAAAGCAACCTCACATTGGCAGACATTGTCCAGTAACTTTCAGAACTTGGGATTCTTTCTCGCCATGTCTTTAGGGAACATTGAACTTTGAAAAGTGCTTCATTAAAATTGTAAGAGCGTGCATGAACGCATAAATATTGTAATTGCCAATAATTTTGGGCGTTTGCCTTCACATTTGCTTGCCTTATTTTCTTTGTTATTTATTGCCATTGTAACAATGTAATTACACTGTCACCATCATCTCCCTAATGTAAATGTATGAATACGCTGAGTCTGTCCATTGCACGCGTAATTAATACACCAAAAACACAAAAAAAAAACCAGACACAAAAAACAAACATAGACTGAGGAGTGAAATGAGTTTTTCTCATTGCCATCCTTGACGCTCATCGTCAGGGACGTTTGTGGGTTATCAATTCTATTTTTTGTAATGTTAATGTTGCAACTAATGATTACACTTATTGTTGTTGCTACTATTGCTGCTTATATTTTTGCCGCTCTTGTTGTTATTGCTTGTGCTGTTGCTGCCTCTATAATTGCAATCATTGATGGCTGAGCTTGGGATAGGACAACTAAAAGAGCCAGAGGTAGAGATAAAGTTAGAGTTAGAAGTAGATGTTGATTTTGGGTTGGCGTAGATAATGGATAATGGCCGCGGCCAGTGCGGTAACGCTCTTTGTTATACCGTTAATGGCTCTGATGGTAATTGTAATGTTAGTTGTGGTTGTAATAGTAGTAAATATAATAGCAATTGTTGTTGTTGTTATTGTTGATTGTTGTTGTTGTTGTTGTTGTTGTGTTGTTTGGCATTGTTACCGCTATTGAATATTATCATTGTTGTTGTTGTTGTTGTTTCTGCTGCTGTTGTTGCCAGAGTTACTAAAAACTAAAAACCTATTGGTTGGTAATTATGTTTGAAAATCTCTTATGGATCCACATGGATTCAAACATTCAAACATGCACGCATACATATATATATTATATATTATATATATATGTCAATAATAATGTGACATAAAAATTGTAACTTAACACATAAAAATCTTGGCTTTTTTTACATCATTATTCTTCACTACTCTCTCTCCCTTCCTGACAATGTCTGTTACATTCTTGCTCAGCCTTCTTTGCTTTTCCACCATATTCTCATATTACATGTAACATGTTTTGTATGTATGTTATAATTATGTAAATGAAACTTGAACATAACAAATGCAAAAGAAAAAGTACAAAAATACAAAAAAGTAAGGTTCAATTTGGTTTCATTTGGTCTCATTTGGTTTGTTTCTTGTGTGTGCATATTAGCGACTGTTTGGTATATTTATATTTCATGATGGTTACAATTATTTATGCAATTTTTTTTTCTTGGCTGTTTTTGTAATTACTTCTATTTTGCCATATGAAGTTTTGTAAGTTTCCTCCCCCCCAAAGAGCAACCTTTTTTATTCTTTTTCCTTTTTAAATATTTTTTTATGGCTTGTTTTTGATGATGCTCTGATGCAACAAGAACTTTACTAAAAATAATAACAATTTTTGCTACATTGAAAAAGTTTTCGATATATCATCAGTTCTGTAACTAGCATGAACAGGAATGTCAAGAGAAATATGTGACAAAATTAAAATGTTTAGTGTTACATCAAGTCGCACTCATGTCATAAAAACTGCTGCTGCTATTCAACTTTTGCCATTAGCAAATAATTAGGTTCATAATTCCTTTAAAGTATTTAAACAATTTTTACACTTAAGTGCTTCCGTCATATGAAAGGAATTGAAAAGAAATTTTATTAAGCTTTTTAGCTAATTCGGTTGACTTTGGTTTAATCATTTGAACTAGAAGACTTTATTCAGCCAATGCTTAGTTTTGCCATGCTTAGTACGAACTCAATAAGAACGTTCCATCTAAACATAGATCATACCGTTCAGTTATTTAGTCGAGGTCCATTTCAAAGTCGTTTGTACTATAAAATTCTTATGTGAAATATTGCTACTCTTTTAAATAGACTTTCAGGAAGAATTACACTTTGCCCGGATAATCGCCATACTTCGCACAGGCTTTCGCCTACTTTCATCTGCTTTCACCTGCTTTGACCTACTTTCTATCTAAATGTCTCATAGTTGAATATGGAGACTTTGATGCCCTTTTCACAGAATGCTGTCCATTCTGGGAATGAAAGGGAGAAAAGTATTCCGTGGTTTAATTTGGGGTTTTCATTTCTCTGTGTTTGTTCATACCTCTAGGTTTATCTAGGTATTAACTGAGTTTATTTCAAAATTTAGATTTCAACAATTTTAAATAGGTCTTTGAAAGATTTTCTGAGCCTTTTTTATTATGCCGTCTTTCTTTAGAATAATTTTTGCATCTACGTTTGCAAGGCACTTCTCACTCAACCAAAAATCTAAAAAGATAGAAATTCTCACTTTTCGATTTCAAATTAATTGAATTCATTAAATATTTGCTATACGAAACTTGTTGAAAATCTTTGCAATACCTTTAAATAAGTCTCAGGAACTTGGCATTAAATGCTGAATCAGTGTTGTCATGATTTTCCTCTTCCCAGGTGCCCATCTTCCCTTTCGTCAATGTTGTTTGTGAATTTTTTGTGTCAAAATTGAAGTCTCATGTATACATTTGAATTAAACATTGAAAATAGATTGACACGTTCCAAATTTGATATGATTAGTTTACGTGGGCTCTAAATGAAAAGCACTTGTAAGTTTTTTTTCAAATTGTATTGTACTCATTGGTCTGTAACAATTGACCACAATATGAGGGACATCTGCCAAATAAAATTTTTTAACATAATATTCTGTTTTTGTTTTTTTTGCAAGCATACATTTGGGCACGTGAAAATATAAGTTTTAGTGAAAAATTCGGTGACATTTTTGAGATAAATGTGAAAACCAAAAACAAACAAGAAAAAAAAAAAACGAAGCAAAATAAGAAAAAAAACATATCTCGTTTGGTTCGCATTTAATTTGAAGTAGCGTCATGCAATTACATATATATATATATATATAATATACGCACACTTACATACATACATACAAATATATTTGAGTTGATTGTGTTTTTGGTGTGTTTTGCATATTTATGTGTTGTTGTGCCATTTCATTATTGTTGTTGTTATTTATTTGGTTTTTAATTAATTACAAAGCGCATAAAACGGAAAATGTAAACACCAAACACACACACACACACACACACATACACACAATCTATTAAATATAACTAACTGTAAACAACAAGTATATTTCAAAATATTCAAAATATTTCTATATTTTTAGCCATCTATGTATCTCATTCTTCTTTGTTCATTCTCTATATCTGCCTCACTCTTTCTCTCTTAGTCTCTTAGAAACTACAAAATACATGGCTTATAAAAAAAAAATGTTGACAATACTTTGACAAAAGTAACAGCAAATGCAAACATATGAATTTTGTATATGTATGTGTATGTGTATATATATATATGTATATGTGTGTGTATATATGTATGAATGTGATGATGATAACATAAATCTACAATACATGCATCATATTAATGTTCTTCATGTTTTCATTTTATAGGCCAATTCAGTCCAATTTAGTTTAGTTTATTTAATTTTTATATAATTTTTATTTTTTAATTACACATTTCTATTACTTTATTACAATTTTTGTATTATTTAATATACACAAAATGTCATTGTGTATTAATAAAACTAACTAAAAAAGTAAAGCTTGAAAAAAGGGGCGTTATTGCGAATGTACAGTTATGCACTTTTAGGCGTACAATAATTTGATGATACTTGTCTTTCTCTTTATCCATCACTATCTGCTTCTCTTTGGAATTTTTTATATGATATATTTATCAATTATAAATTTTATATATAATTTGGACTTTTATTGGAACATTTTTAAATTAAGTAACTAGAGGTTATTGTTCTTTTGAAGTTTTACAAACCAGATTTTGTAAAATTGTAATTAATAAAAATTTAATCGCAAATATCGAGTTCTCCGATATCTTATGCGTTGTAAAGAAGTATACTCCCTTTTCTGCCCGAGATGGGCACAGTTGGGACGCTAAGATCTACTGGGGGTTCCCTACAGACAATGGTATTTATATTTTCTACACAGCTACTGACCTCCATTAAGGATGTTGCCCACTTATCCTTCTACGTCATGCACATACAAAAGGAGAGCACTCACGGCTCTTTGGTTCGTTTTCTTCAATATAATGTATCCTTTTTTTTTTAATATTATTTCTTGTTTTCAAAAAAAAAATATAAATGAAGAAAGAGATCTCTTCTTTTACACGCATCTATATATTCTTATCGTTGTTGTCTCACTGATTGTCACTTTATTTCGTATTACAAAAATAAAATAATTCTTTGCTAAACCTGAGAAATTCACTGTGCTTTGTCTCGCCTGCTATGTTGCTACTCCTTTGCCCTACTTCTAGTTCACGAAATTCCTTTATTTCGAAGCGTAAATCTTTCGTCTAACGGTAATGCTGACTCTGATGTCAATTATTCTTATGAGGTAATGGTGATAATGAATGGGGAAGGAAAACGAGGGTAGTAAAATAAGATGAATTAAAAGATAAAACGGGCAAAGCGACTTTTTCCCTTACGGCGTACACTTCTCGCTAAAGATACTTCTATTTGGAAATGTTAAGCTATTGATTTCACATTCTCTATCAAAATATTCTTTACAGAAATTTTGATAATGAAATGTGAGGATTTTAGAAAGTGAAATAATGTTGTTGAAACTTATAAAAAAAAATTAATAGTTCCATTAGAAATTTAATAAAATTTCTGCTCTGCAGAATACTAATTAGCAAGTAGAGTTGAAAAAATGGCCATAATCCAATAGAAATTGTTCAGCTTCTTGTTAAGCATATTCAAAATTTTTCTTTTAAAAATATAACTATTTTGACATGGTGTAATCTAAATAATGCTCTTAATAGAAAATTATAAAATTCATCTAATAAAATTCATTTGAACTATCGAGCTATAAAAGAATGAATGGTAAATGGTTCCCTTGCGTTGTGCCCCACTTGTTTCTTTCTTCTTATTTTGATACATCATACAATTGTTCCTTATTCTTCTGAAGCTCTTTAATATTTGATTTATTTGAGAAACAAATTTGTAAGTTTAATTGAATGAATATTAGTCGAGGGAATATGAAAATGAAAGAAATGAGAATGTTAAAAATAATGAAAAGTATTTTACTAAAAATAAATGAATAAAATGACTTTTATTAATTGGTGCAGAGAAGTTTGGATTGGTCTAGATATTGAAGCTGCTCACACAGCAATTAAATATTAATATAATTTGGCAATTTATACAATTTTCGTTTGTTTTAATTAGATCAAAATAATAATAACAAAAAAAAAAAAAAAAAAAAAGAACAGAAAAGTAAAGAAAAACATGAAAATTATGATGCGTGTTTAAAAATATCTAATAATTAAAACATTAAAAAAAACATACACACACATTTTAACTATAACAAGAAGAAGAAGAAGAAGAAGAAAAAAAAGAAGAAAAATAATAAAAATAGAACGAAAGAAAGAAGAAAAAAAAAGTGCGAAATACTTTCCGATTGAGAAAAAAAAATATTTTTACACATTAAAGTTTGATGAGCAATTTTTCTTTCTTGATCATTTTTGTTCATTTTACTTTTCATGTTGTTTGCTGCTTATTATGTTGTTGTTGATTTAAAGAATTTTTCAATTTATAAGTAAAATTCAATTATTGAAATTTAAAGTCAATTCAATTGTTCTACGATGCTTTATACAAAAATTTTCAAATATGAATATTTTCAATGCATATTTATTGTAATATCTTGGATTCGGGTAAGTGAAAAAATTTTGCAAGAATTTCATTTATTAATCTTATTATTATTTTTTCAATAAAAGAATTTTCAAACAAAAAATTTTTTTCTTTTTAAAAACAATTTAATTGATATAAAAATGTGTAAATGTTTTAAAATGAATAATTATTTTAAACTTTTTAAAAAGAGGAATTTTTGTATACTACACCAGGCAGGTCAGGTATGGCAACATTCAATGTTAACTTGAGGGCCATTTAATAAATATAAGAAAAACTTATTCAAAATACAATGAATTTTTTTTTTTTTTTGATACTTCATTTTGAAGGGACAGCAATGGATATTTATTTTATTAGTTAGACTTATTTTAATATCAAATGAAAATGGACATTTCCTTTTACAATGAAGTAGAATCTTTTAAAAAATCAGGTACAGTGGTTCTTAAGTTATAACTGCAGATTATTGATTATCTTGATTATTTGAGTGATCCTCTTTTTTTTTTAAGTGGCCTTTGACATTTATAGAAGTATAAGTTATGGAGCTCTTAATTAATTTCGAATTCTGTATGTTAATAAATTTATTTAAAACTATAATTCTTTTATAACGTAAATCATTTTTAAAAATACTCTCATAATATTTGAAATAAAATTTCTTTTTTAATGATTATTTCAATTGCTCTTACATTCTTTCCCTGCTTTTGTAAGTCTTAAAAGATTTGTATTATTTTATTTTAAAACAATTGCATTTGTTGTGTGTGTATTTGTATATTTCCAAATATACTTGTCCTGGTTAGTACTAAAATAAAATGATTTCATTATTATAATATTTTAAACATTTAGAGTAATTGCTTTAACATGGAATAATTATTATCTCGTCCATAATGCAGCATAGTGTACCCAATTTTTTTTTTTTTTTGGCCAAAAAGTATGC
The DNA here is from genome assembly GCA_023089585.1 of Melophagus ovinus. Taxonomy (NCBI): domain Eukaryota; kingdom Metazoa; phylum Arthropoda; class Insecta; order Diptera; family Hippoboscidae; genus Melophagus; species Melophagus ovinus. The sequence continues at coordinate 20,540,518 of JAKKIB010000174.1, read as the reverse complement.
ATTAAATTGTTTTATGTTTCTCAGCTCAACTTAAACTTTGATAATTCCAAAGAACTCTAGCTGTAAGAAAATTAAAAACAGAGGAGAAGAGTTGGTACATAAAAAGGCATATAATATATAAAAATATATATATATACAGTTACAATAATTGTAAAACCAAAATAAAGGAATATAAAGAACAATGAAACATGGAAAAATTTTCAGAGATTATTGTACTAAATGCCCATGAGCTTTTAATTTGAAAGCAGAATAAAATTGACTAATGCAAGAATAAAAGCAAATAAAATTCTCGGGACTTATTGACTTGTTGATTAATTTTTTTTTTAAGTTACTACTTATTAGTAGAAAAGGCTTATGAAGTTACACTTAGATTTTATGAAACACTGTGAACAAGAAATAAATGAGTACACAAAAAATATTCGACTAAAGTATTGATGGATGAAGCCCTTCCAACTTAAAAGTATAATTTTCATTTTTGGCTTCTTGATGTTGCATTTTTTTCATTGCAAAAATACTTACCAATTAAAAATTTTTGTTTATTTTTATAACCATCACTCAGAAGTTGATGGTATACTTACTATGGCATCATGTTTGGACGCGTCAGAGTAATTACAAAATAAGTATAGTCCTGATCAGCAGCAAATTCTGAATTGATTTGGACATGCCTATCTGTATGTCTGTCTGTCCATCTGCCTGTGCATCTGTCCCAGATGACAGATGAAAAAAAAAATAGGCATAAAAAAATAGACATTGCTTTTTAATTTTTTTGGGTTTTATCAGAAACAATTCAGAACTAAACAATTTTGTCCATCCATTTAAAAATCCTAAAAATCAATGTATAATTGCACTCATCGTGACGCATTGGATCTCATGTAACTTACTGCTTACATTGAGAAAGGACATGGCAAGTACATGGCATTTTTGAATCGAATACAAATATAAATAAAATATAGACTTGGAAAAATGGTCGCTTAAATGAGATATCAATTAAGTGATGCGTCACATTTATCGAGTGAAATATGTTAATGAAGTTTGACACATAAAAACCAAGGAGTTCTTTAAGGTTTTTGATGGTCACTCGCAATTTATTATGGAAGTGTTATTTGTCCTTTTTCTATTTAAGGGCAAGAAGTGCTTTGCAAATTTCTATTATTATTCATTTATAGTTAGATGCTAAAGTCTAAAGTTATTTAGAATTAGACATTAAATACCTTCATCTTTCGTATCCTTTCTCTCTTTGTTCCTATCGCACTCTTTTTATCTGTTAATTCTTTCATAAAGCGATTTATTTTCCTTTTAATGTAAATCACTTTTTATGGCCTTTGTTTTTTGGAAAGTAACTTTCATTGTTTTCCTTCGATCAAGTAGACATTATGAAATTTTTATACGTTTATTGATCAATCTCTCTGTCTCTGTCTCTCTCTCTCTCTCTCTCTCTCTCTCTCCCTCCCTCTTTCTTTCTTTCTGTCGTTTTGTCTTATTATTTTGTACATTTATTTATTTCTGTTCTTTATTTTATTTATTTTTTATTCCTTTATTTTCCTTTGGTTCCTTTTCTTTACGTGCTCTTCACTTTTTTTCTTTGCGTAATCCCATTAATTTGCTTACAAGCACAATTTCGATGTACCTGAGTGTACTTCATTTCATTTCTCATGTTTTATTTGGAACAAGAAAAATAACAGTAAAAACGACAACAAAAAAAAAGGGAAAAAATGGAAAAGTAAACGAGAAATACGAAAAAAATTATTGGAAAAGAAAAGTCAGTTCGTTAAGTATTTTGGCAATAGATGTCAAATAAACTTGACAAAAGGAAAAAGTCGATTTCATCCTGTTCTACTTCCTCTTCTATTTTCTCTTGTACTTCTGCTTTTTCCTATAACTTTTCATAGTTTTTACTTGTCTCGTTATTAATAATAAGTTGTCGTTTTGTTTCTTGATGTTGGTATTGAAATTTCTCCTTATTTTGATTATTTTCCTTGTTCGATTTCAAGTTTTTTTCTTCTCTTTTTATATTTCACTTTACTATTTATTGTTGTTTATTGTTCTTATTGTTGTTATTGTTGTTGTGTCATTTTTTCTTCTACAATTGCAATTTTAATTCACATTTTTATTGTTGTTGTTACTATACTTTTTTATGTTACACTGCTCTGTTCTGTTATTTCTAACAAAACAACAAAAGAGAATTCGGCATATGAAGAAAAATCGACGTATCAATGAGTCGATGTGTTGAATGAATTGGCAAAACCCTCCAAAAAAAAAAAAAAAAAAACAAAAAGGAAGAACAAACAACGAATACAAAATATGAATACTTTACAGATGCGACTTTTAAGTTCTTTAAATTATTTCAATTTATATGATTGAAAAGTTCATGGCGAAGAAGTGAAAGAAGAAGCGAAGAAGATGAAAAGTGTATTGTGACTATTCCAAAAGTGTGCGATATAGGAGATGGCATCGTATATAACGATTGAGCTGGTTCAAATTTTATAAATTTTATAAATCTAATGGAAAATCATTTCAAAATTATAGATTTATTTCATGGAACAATTTTTTTAACGATTAGAGTCTCAGGTACGTTTTGTGGAACGTTGAAAAACATAAAAAGTCTTAACAGAATTAGTTCTTGATTTAAAATACATTTGCTTAAGCAAATTTAAGAATGAAATTTTAAATGTTGTGAACTGCAATTAAATAAAAATTTTAGATTAAACGTAAAACCTTTTTTACTAACTTTAAAGTGATTTAGAAGGCTTGTGAGAGTAGAACCATCCAATCAAACGCATTGAATTTGCTTTAGCATGATTTTCATTTATCTTCTACTACAAACATTTTAAAGTAGAAATAATTTCAAGTACATTTGGAAATATTTTCTATATAAAATTTTGTTTTACATTTTCTCTAACAATACTTTTGTATTATTTGTGATTCCTTTTGCTAAAATAGAGAGTTCTTTGTATTATTTATTATTATTCTTATATGCTTCTTCTTACTTTTATTTTACACATATTATTTTATATTTCCTTTTGAACTGTCAATAAAGTGAAATCAAAAAGATTAATAAATCGATAGCTATTCCAGCACCTGGGTTTTGTATTTGAACTACCAAAAAAAGTATTTATATATATATATAGAAATTTATATATATATATATATATATATATATATATATATGTAATGTGCATATGTATGTAATATATGTATTTTATTGTGATTGCTTTTTTCTTTATGCATCATTCTATGTCGCACATTTTTCGCAATTACCGAACCAGCCAACCAGCAAACCACTAAAAAGGAACGGGAAATGGAGTTGGAGTGACAATAAGAAATGGCAATCATTACATCTAAACATTTGTAGAGCAAGATGCTTAAAGTTTAAAGTTTAAGAAATCCTTTTCGTTAGTCATCTGCCAATCGTGTGACTTCTGGCATTGTCAAAACTCAAGATATTTGCGCAATACACTTTTGAAAATTCAATTAAACTTATTAAGTTTGAAACTAGAATAAATCGCTTAAATCGCTTAAATCGCTTAAATCGCTTAAATTGGTTAGTTGCTTTTTATCCGCTTTCTATGAAATTATTGTTTCTTCTTTCATATTAAAAGCTGTACAATATATATCTATATATAACCACGAAAAATGGCCAAAGGATGCTATTACTATCCTTTCATACTAATTGATATAATAAGTGTTTGTACGAAATGAAGTTTCTTTGGTCTCTTATGGAATTATATACAATAACATTTTGAAATGTTAAAAAGAATTTACTGATCCTTCTAATGTAATCTTTCTAATCTTTAGAGTATTTTTGTAGTGAGTATTCCATATTTCTTTTCAACCTCTTTTTAGTTCTTTCTTTCATTCATTTCTTCTACAAATCTCTTACTCTCGTTATATTTTTCTAAAGCATTTTGGAGTCAGGATTAAGAAAAAATTCGTATGTATAATAAATGCAATGTATTATTAAACTCAAATCTTCAAAATATTGTAAAAGTGCAATAAAAACGTGTAAAAGTGTAAAAGTGTAAAACGTGATTCAAATGATTTTCAGAACTTAAGTGTTGGCATTATAAATCATTTAAATCAAATTAGTTGAGAATTAAGATTTAAAAAAGTCAAAAATTTTTTAAAAACAATCAAAGTTCCTTAAAAAAATATCATATATGTAAAATGTAAAGGCTGAGGTGGCATAAGGCAGCCTAAAAGCTGTCAGAGTATAAAAAAGTGAAAGATAGCGGAAAGTTAAGAATTTTAAAGTTAGGAATGAGTATATTGCCCATTCCTAACTTTCTAAGGTCATTTTGTTTAACTCAACATCATAAGTTGTAATATTTTGAGAGTTCTGAATTTGAAATTTAAAGAATTAACTTCCAAGATCATAAAGAATTATTTAATAGATGAGATTTTTTAGAACTGTAGTCTAAAAGTTAAGTACATGGTCTTTACGAATTTGAAAGTCAAATATGAAGTTTAACTAACGATTTTTAGCAAGGACTAATTTTAAAAATTAAAGGGCTGAAATCCTAATAAATGAAATCCTAAAAAATTATCTGAAGGCATCAATAAAAATATATAATTGATTCATACAAATCATGTGAGACTTTTCATGGCTTCAATTTTTGAAGAAAATGTGATAACACTAAAGAGAAAAAACTTATACTATTTTTTGCGTATGTGTTAAAATATTGGCCATCATCAATGTTTTCATTTTGTCTAATTATTTTTCGATTAGTGCGAAATGGTAAAATCCTTATTTTCATTCATCGATATTTCGATATACAAATATTTATTAACATTATAATCTAATGGAAATGAATGAATTAAACTGGTAGGTAAATGCCCAAATGGGCAGTGAGAGGAAGAGTTAAAAGCAAAAGTCATGATGGCCAAACAAAATAAAAAAATTGTAGTTTGGGTGATGGTCATTTAATGTTGAATTTTATATTTAAATGAATGATTAAAAAAAAAATTGGTCCTTGAATAGAAAGGCAGAGGAGTGACAAAAAGAGAGAAAAGAAATTGATATAAGAAAATAACGACGTTTCCATTTAAAAGTAAACATTTCATTGTCTTTACATAAGTTCATATTTATTTATTTTATGGAATAATAGAATGACAAAGCAAAAAAGTAGAACAAAATAAAGCAGAGAAATAAGGATATGAATAAAATACCAATAAGAAGATTACAGTTGAAGTTCACTCTTAATAAACCTACTTGTTCAGAAGACTTGCATTTTATGATTTCACAAGGACCGCCAGATTTAAGGCTAAGTGTAAAAATAAACAATTTTTGAATGTCTGAATTTTCTTGCGTGTTATGTACAAATTTAACAAAAATTTTAAAAAATGGACAGTTGATTGGATCAATAATTAAAGTCGTTTGTTATACTTAAAAAAAATGCTCTTTTCTTAAATCATTTTTCCATGTAACATACACCAGATCAAACTGCTTGTATTCACAAGTTATTTAAAGTATAAAAATTAAACAAGTTAAAAAGTTATTGCCATTCAATTTGGCCAAGTACGTGACAATTGTTTTGTTTAATTACAAAATCAATTTCAAAGAAACAAAGAGAAAAAAACAAAGATTTCTATAAAAAATGAAAATTTTCCTTAATTTGAAAACGGTATGATATGGGCCAACATTTTGATCTTATCAAATAATATGCCAAATAAAAATTTTTAATTAAAAATTCATTAAAAAAATATTAAAATAATAAAATAAGAAAAATATACTGCTGGATGATCCGGAAAGATTTTACCTAAACTTTTCATATATTTGATTTACATTTCTAATATACATTTAGTAGGTTAATGTAATATTATTCTAAAAATATTTATGGGGAACTTAAGAAAATCGAAAATTTATTTTTATAGCCTTCCATCAAGGTATTTTCTCATTATGTATGTACGTATACTTCCTTTTAACGCTTTCACGTGAAAGGCAAGTGCCGTGGACATTATAAAGTATATATATTTCTAAATCGATTTGGATATATCTGTCTGTCTGTCCATATGTCCACCTGTCCATGGTATATTCATATTCTACCGGTTTCATAAAAATCGATATCGAGCTGAAATTTAATGAAATTTTTGAAAGTTATTGCAGGCAGGTCAGTATTAAAAATAGTCATAATTGATTAAAGGGCACGCCCACAATGTAATGTGTAATGTAATGTGAGAACACGTTGGCGTTTTAAAGCAAATTGCAAAGAATAGAAAGCTGAAATTTTATAAAACTGTTAAAGTCATTGGCCTACAGTAGCTATTCAAAAATTATGCATATCGGCCACGCCTACGCTAAATTAATTTATGAAATAACGCTAGTTAATTTTCACTTTTTTATGTTAACGTTTTTTTTATTTTTTATTAAAATAAAACTGAAAGAGACTCTGAATCATATTATCAGTGGTATATTCGTGGATGGATATTTGGATCCAGGCAAATACAATTTTCTTAATTGTTTTATTCTGACAACATTTGATAGAGAGAAGAATCAGGAAGAGAAGTATAAATAACGAATAATAATTCGTTTTATAGGAAAATGAAATTTATGAAAAATTATTCTGATTCGAAAAGAAGTTATCTCAATTACAAATAAACCTTTTAGTTGTTACATTTTTGTTACGTTTCGAATACACCGTTTCGATACACCTACGTATCGTATACGTAAAATGTAGGTTGTAAAGAACTAAATAAATAGTCGTAAGAAACAAAAATTGAAAAACTCAAGTTCATGTTTTCTTTTCATTTCATTTCATTTTACTTCATTTCAATGAAATTGAATGGAATTGAATTCACGGGTTGAGTAAAGAAGCGTGAAGAAGGAAGAAAAAGCATAGAATACAATACAATTGATGAGATGTATTGCGTAGAGACAAGTGGAGAAGAGTAGGATAGAAGAATTTAAAAGAGTTGTAAAATGAGGAGAAGAGAAAGAGAAAGTTTTACAAATAGTTATAGTTGTTGTTGTTGTTAATAATTTTATATTAAACTAAATAAGAATGTATGTATGTTTCCTTTCTTTTTTGAATTTTATATCTCCATCACTCTGTTACTTTTTTGCAGTTTTTTTTGATCTTTCTTTTTCTCTCATTTATTTTTCATATAAATTTTAAGCGTATTTTAGTCTTTAGTTATTTTGTTTATTATGTAACAAAACAATTTATATAAAATATAAAATTGGACTAAATTAAATATAATAAAGCAATAGCAACAACAACAACAACAACAACAACAACAACAACAACAACAACGACGACAATCATTAGATAGCGTCGCTTCAATTTCTTTGTTATATTTTTTTTTGTTTTTCTGAGCAAGTATAAAGAAACAAATCTACTTAAAAAATTTAACATTTTTAATGAACTTTTGAAATTTCATCTACTTTTTCAACATGAATTTTCTTGTTAACATTTATTTTTATTGTTGCATTCGAATGTTCATAAAAGTGAAAGCAAAACACTTACAAAATCGTTGCGTGCCATTAAAATGTAACATTTATCAGATAGAAATAAATAGATGCAGAGAGAGGGAAAGTGAAAGAAAGAGAAAGAAAGACAAGGAGAAGAAAAACATAGAGAAAAAAGAAGCAATGAAGGGAAAATAGTTTTAATGAGATGCAGATATTTGTGTCTTCAAATCGCAATATTCACCACTTTTATTTCCAAATCAATTTCCTTCCAGCAAATAAATTTAATTGATGTGATATTTTTCAGTTTCATGCAAAAATTTATTGATATCTGGAATTTAATTGTATTTTAATAATATTAACATATTTTCTCATAAAGAATTTTTCTTAACAAACCTTTTTTTTATAAGTAATTTATTATTGTTGTTATTATTATTATTATAATTATTATTATTGTTGTTGTTGTTCTTATTTTGTTTTGATATTAACCGTTTCATTTGTATTGTTCATGTCATATTATTTGTTGGGGCCATCAGGGCGTATGAGTATTACTTAATTATTCATACTGGCCTACACTTGATAGATTTGTATGTTTGCTTTATTTGCATTTTATTTATATGTTTGTTTACATGATACACTTAACTTGTGTAACATTATAATTTATGTTTTTAATTACATTATAATTATTAATCATATTGAAATTTTATTACAACTGAATGGCAGACTGCCTTTGTGGCCTGGTGTCTGTGTGTCTATGGGCGTGTGTTTGTGTGTTTGAGAATGAACTCTATAACATAAATTAAAGGCAAATGGAAAACATATTATTGAATTAAATTTTCTAATTGTTACACAGATGGAGACTCTTTATAAAAATCAATGAATAATTAATAAAAAATTTTAAATTGGGTAGAGTCGACTTTGAAATATCTTAAACGTCTTAAGTTTAAAAAAAAAATCATTTTAAGAAACATGTATTGATTTGAGTCGAATTTTAAATAGAAATTCATTATGCAAAGAAAAGAAATATTTTACAACCATTTATATTGAAGAATATTGTAGTTATCATAATTATTACATTAAATAATTTTTTTCAAAATGAAAAAAATTTTAATACTATGTTTGAATCAAAATTTTATCAATTGAGAAATCATAATCATAGTTACTCAACAATATATAACACGAAATTTCGTTAGATGGACAGAATGAGATCAGACAATTTAAAATATGACACCGATTCCACTGATTCATCCAAAGTTAACCTATATCTTCTATACATTTCCATAAGGCCTCTATGCTTTGCAGTACAAATGATACAGAATGTAAAACCATTGGTTTTTTTATAGTTATTCAAGGTTGACTGAAAAACAACTTTCGTAATATGCCACGTGGCACTAAATGTCAGTGAATCTCGAAGTATAAAAATTTTGACAAAAAAATGTTTTCTTATTATTCTAATTTCTAAGCGATATAATTTATTTGTTAAATTAAGATTATCGAAGAATTTGCCTGTTGAAAGAAATATTTATTTAGTTAGATAATTTTCTTAAGAGTGGTTCTTTTAAGAATAGATCCACAATTGCAAAATTTTCATATGTAAAAAAGTTTTACATTTCACAGAATTTCAAAGGCCTTGATTCTAGAAAATATACAAATAAATTTTATTATAACAGATTGAAGAAGAATTGAAAGCTACATTTAATGAGTCGATACTTAAATCGTTTAAATTGTATAAATTTAAAATTCATTGCAATGCGAGATGATTTCTTAACTGGAAAGCTTTTAAAAATCGATGTATTATTTAAAAACCATTTAACGAAAAATATAAAACAATCGATTTAATAGAAAGGTCTTTTTAGATGCTCGCATAAATTCTGTGAAACTTTTTAATGTCAATTAAATGTATTCAAGAAAAAGAAAAAATAAGAATGACAAAAAGGACAAAAAGCCAAACACCTAGTTCATATTTTAAATATAAATATCGATTTTTAATAATTCGGAAGCAATATTTCATAGATTTATTTATTCCATTTATTTATTTATTCATTCATGATAATATTTATTCAATATATTTGATGCGTTTTTCATATACTTACAAAATATTTAACTTCACTTTTTTTTTTCTTTTGTATTTCTTTGTCTCTTATCGTTTCTTGTTCAAAAATGTTTTATAGATACTTGTTATGACTTCAGGCCACTTTTACAATACAATTATCTTTCTATGTGAATATGAATGTAAAATGTATGAATTCGACATGCATGTTTGGTTGTCCCCTGAGGCTTGGACCCAACCAAAATATTGTCAATATTTCCATTGAAAGCCAATTGGTTTTATAAAAATATTCTTGCTTCCCGTTAACTAATTTTACTCCATCCCCCGCCTAACCCACCAAAAAAATTTGAACATGGAAGCATATGTATATGTGTGTGTGTGCGTTTGAGCGTGTATCTATGTTTACATACAAAATATATAAATGGTAGAAAAATACAAAACAAAAAAATAATAGAAATCGTTATTTTGTACTCAATAGATTTGATACAAATAATCGCGTACATTGTAGACTGTTGTTATTATGGTTACGATTGTTATTGTTATTATTATTATTATTTCATTTGTTCAATTTGCTGCTTACATTTATTGTTTGGATAGATAGGAAAATTGCCGCACAGCAAAATTTGCCAGTAGCTAGTTACCCGCTGCTTCTAATGTTATTGTCGCTATCTATGTGAGTGTCAAATTGTCAAATTGCCTTAACATATACACACACATGCACATACATAAACACGCACATAAATACACACGCATATTTTATGTCAATAGAATAATAAAATAAAATTTTTGAAAGTTTTTCATTAACAAAAAAAAAAAAAAAATGCCGGTCATCTCTATTTCTCTCTGTTTTATATAAATTTCTTATTCTTCCTCTTTTTTTTTGGTCAATTTTACAAATGTTACACTATTTTCATCTATAGAATATATTATATATGAATGTACGATATATATACATAGAGAAAGATGAAAATTTGTCTATACGTCCGTCTACATTTTTAAAAATCTCTTTCTTGTTTCAATTGTTATGGAATACGTTAATTTAAAAGTTATATGAAACATTATGGAAAACTTATAGATGTAAGGCGTGGCCTTATAAGCGATGTCATTTCCTCTTTGTAAAAGAAGAAGAACATTTTGTAATGTATTTATAGCGAATATTTGATACTTTTCCTTAATTGGCTTATTAAATCGATTCTTTAGAGGCAATCAATTACTTCAAAATTATTTAAGTGAAGTAACTTAAATGATTGAAAAGATCATAAATTTTGATATAAATTTGATAAAATTTGACCAGTTGAATGAAGATCCTTTACAATTGAAAATAATTGCGTTTTAAATTGGACCCTGCTCATGTAAAATGCCATTTTGAAAAAGTCTCTTTTAGAGAAAGAGAAACCATAAACGCAATTTTTGATGGTGTAATATTTTATTCAGCAAAAAGCGCTTTTTTTGGACTCACTTGATCCATATTTCTCCATAATTTGTATGCATTTTATAAAAAGTAAAAAAGAAAACTAAAATAAAAAAAAGTTTTTTTAGGCGATGCTTCATTTTCACTCAATGAATTAAAAAAGTCTCGGGTACATGAAAATTGACTCTGAAACAACAACAAAATGTTTTCTTATTTTTATCTTGTTTCTTTTTTCGATTATTTATTTATTATTCTTATCTAAAGAAAGAAAGCTGAAATAAATAATAAAATACAATGACGGACGTTTATACCAAAAAACAACTAAACATTTTAGAGTCGGCCGAAGACGACTCTTCAATACCATACATTACTTTGTTTAATTCTTTAATGTAATTAAAATCAAAAAGGAGAATTAAAAGGCCAAAAAAATTGAAAAGTCATTTGTTAATTATTTAAAGAGTTCGTTATATGAGGGGAGGTTCAAAAAATGGTGCGATATGGACCAAATTTGATACACATATTTTTTTATGTCAAAGTACAAAAACTGCCAAGTTTCGCTAAAATATAATCAAAATTAAAGTTTTATCCATTTAAAGACTTTTCTCGAAAAAGTCGTTAAAGGGGGGGGGGGGGGGGGTTCTAAAAATGGTCCAATTTTAATCATTTTCAACAGAGCACACTTATGTACAAAATTTCACTGAAATATCTTAAAATTGCGACTTGTAGCTTGATGATATCAGACGGACAGACTAACAGTGCAGTGGATGTTTTACATGCATTCCTGCCGTGAAGGCTTAACTGCATGGTACACAAACGTACATAATGTTCGCTAGCGTTGGTAGACACATCACACAGGGTGCATGCTACCGTCACGACTAGCTCCCTTTATTGCATCTTATATACATGGCTTAATCTTTGATATAAAGATTCGGAGCCTTCCTATTACTCCTCGGCTTAGAATTAGCTTAGCCCAATAAGCCTACCCAGCTAGCCATTTTATTCGGGAAATGGCACCCTGCACGATAAGCATATATATGTTTGAACGAGCGACGCCCGCGATGTGGACACCACAGCCCTCACGAAGCCAACCTCAATTTCACCACATGGGGGCACATTAAAACTGGTGATCCCGTGGTACCAAACTAAATCTTTGGATCTGATCTCGTGAAACTCATGATGCCCCCTGATGGATATGGATCAGAAACCATCTCATGAGCCACTCCCAATTGAGCAGGTGCTTCTCGGGATTGGTCGCCCCCCGGACAGACTGATAGACAAACTGACAGACATGGTTAAAATGTTATGTCTAAATTTTTTTTGGATGATACAAACATCTGCACAAATTTATTTTACTCTGTGCCAGAAGTGTTGTAGGGTATAAAAAAATGGAAGAACAATTTCTTTTAATTCATTTTCATTTTTGTTTAACTTTTTGATTTTATTGAATTATTTCCCTTGAGAATTTATTGAAAATTAGTAACGACAGTCAAAAAAAATTTAAAAAAACCAAAAACCTCTTATAAAAAAAAATTGAAAAGCACTAAGTGAAGTAAAAGTAAGCAAATAAAAGAAAAACGAGTGAGTAAGACAAAAGACTGAAAAGAAAACCGCAGCCAAAAAATAGTAAATTCCTTGGAAATTCCATGGAATTTAGTTCAATTATCATCGATTTTAATTCGTTTCAATTCATTTAATTTTGTGTGTAATTTTATAATAAAGAAAAACACCATCGATGCCACAATCGCCACCATCACCAGCAGCAACAATCATAACAACAACAAAATTATGAAATGGGAAGAAGGGAAAGTGAGAATAACAATAAATGAACAACAATTGAAACTTAGCAACAAATTTTACAATTATTAGCGACAACAAAAGCAACAGCAACAGTAACGGCAAAACAGTCATATATGACTGAATGTCTTGGAGAGCATGAATAACTCGTGAAAAGCCACCACTTTAATATACCAAACCATTTCATTTCAATTCATTTCTCTAGCATTTCTCATGTCCCGGCTGCCACAAAATGAATGAATTGAATATTCATGCATATATATTTGTATGTATGTATGTATGTATGTGCGTGTGCGTGTGCGTGTGTGCGGGTGCGTGTTTGTATATTTATGTATGTGAATGTGTACTGTAACGAAAAAATGCAAGTAACAGAAAAATAAAACGGTAAAATAGAAAATGGGAAATGAAAAATGGAAAATGAAAAATTCGCCAAGCAAACAAAACAAGCGAAAACAAACGACGAATTCATGAGCTCTCAGCAAAAGCATGACCCCATTTTTTTGATCTCTTTATATTGCAGCATCACTCCATCCGCAATACACCATTAATTTAGCCAATTCACAGTGCGTTCATGTGTTTGAGGTTAAAACAATTTTAAAACTTAAAAACTTATTATTATGTGTCCATGTGTCCATGTGTCCATGCCTCCATTTGTCCATTTGTCCCTGCCTCCATTGTCCATTTGTCCTTGCCTCCATTTGTCCAATTGTCGATTTAGCCATTTATCCATGTACTCATGTGTGTATTGCCCGCTGTTGTAAATAGTGTTTGATGATGCTTGGTCGCATTGTATCGCCATTTCTATTGTTGTTGGAGTTTTTGCTATCATTGTTCAATGATATTGATATATACGATGATGTACTGGCATTGTATGCAATTTCAAGTTCTTTACAAAACAAAAACAAAAACAAAAACAAAAACAAAATATGAAAATTGAGGTTACATAAAGCACACACACATCGTTACACATACACACACGCACCATCATAGATCCTCGTTCAAAAAAAAAAAAAAAGAGGGCTCCATTTAAGTTACACACAATTGAATTGAACTTTTAACTAAAACTGAATAAATTTATTCATATATACATATGTGTGTATGTGTGTGTGCATATATGTGTGTTTATATGAAAAAAAATAAAATAAAATACAGTGTGCTGGCAATTTACACATTTTTCTGATTTATTAATTTCATTTTCCATTACAATTTTATTTTCGTTTTCAATTTCAATTTCTCATTTCTCTTTTTTTTTTGTTATCAATTTCACCTGCTTTTTTATTTACTTTTTTTTTTATTTCAATTTCATTTTAAAAAATCCAAAAAAGAGTGCATTCTTTTTATATAAAAAAAATAAATGAAAGTAAAAACGTTTGATAAGAAGTACAACCAGATTTCTGGTGATTATTTCCTGGCCACTTGTCAATGCATTTGAAACATTTGAATTTATTTGTTTTATTGTTATTTTTTGCTGCTTTTATTAATTACACATTTCTTTTAACGTTTATAAAATGATGAGAAAAGTACGCTCTGGGTTATTTGTTACTATTTTTATAGCTTCGTATGATAAGACCTGAAGATTGTGAGTTTAGGTAATGTCATAAAATATTAGACTACCATTTCAAGAAAGTCACGTTACAATGGCAAAGTATAGTGCGCCATAGTACCACATTGCTGACTTATAATGCTCCCATTAGGGGGCCACATTTTAATGAGATATTAAAGTGCCTCCTTCTATCGTATAATCTAAGGAATGTCGGATTAGAATGCTGTGATATAATAACGCAATAAAATGTTCTATTTTATTGATATAGAAATTTTTCAGGAGCCTAAACCCATAGGACCTTTTTTAAGGCCCGTATTGCAGTATTGCCATTCCATAGTGTCATCAAGTAATTAGATGCCGCTAAACAATTGCTAATTATCCAAAAAATAGAAGTGTTTATGAAAATCATTTTGTTTGGTTTTTGTGCTCTGGACTCATTCAACTTTTATCCGCTGTTTATAATTAGACTTTACTTTTAGGCAACAATTCAAATTCAAAGCATTACAATTTTTATAAAAAATACACTTTTTCATTAACTTACCTTCCAAAATATTATTTTTTTGGTGTAAATAGAAAAATAAGAAGAAGAAAACGAAAGTTGTATTTTCTAAAGGATCATTAAAATATAAATCAAACTACTAAATGCATTTTACTTTGAATTTTATTGTAATTAATATAAATGATTAATTTGATAGAGCTAATTTAAAGATTATAAAATTAATTATTGATGTTATTTTTAAATTGAAGAACAAGAAGAACGCGCTTTTCTTTCTTGTCTCTACTCTTACTCAATCAGAAAGCTTTGCTGGTTAGTTAGCTGGCTGGCTGGCTGACTGGCTGACTGGCTGGCTGTTTACCTATTGAAAGTTTCTCATGTTAAAGGTGAATCATACAAAATTTATTACATTCATGTTTCACGTTACACATGGTACGCCAATTCTTGATGCGTGCTGTTGTTTTGTTGACGGACTTTGACTATATTGGTGTTGTAATGATAACGTAACGATAACAGCTGTGTTAGTATCATCATCACCACTCACCATTACCAGTGCCAGTGCAATTGCTATTGCCATTGACATCACCAGCAGAATCATCAACGCCTCGTTATTATCATCACGACCAGTTAGCCAAAATTCATAAATTGTTTGAGCACGTGTATACGTGTCATTCAATTATTGTGCGGCGTTTCATATCACACTCCATCACATTCTATCTCCCTCTCTTTCTTTCTCTGTCTCTCTCTCTCTCTCTCTCTGTCTGTCTGTTTCAGTATCCATATATTTTTAGCACAGCTTTTAGATACCACCCGCAAAACGCATCCCGCACACACGGCCTTGATTAGTTAGAACGTTTAATATAAATAATAATGATTATAATAATAATGATAATGATAGTAATGATAATAATAATGATGATATAAGAATGAATATGCTGATGTCTAAGGAATTATTTAATTAAAATGACAGTTGAAGGAAAATGCCAGAGGTTAAAGCTTAATTTAATAAAAACTTGAAATTTTCCAGCCAACACAAAAAGAGTGTGACGAATTAAGTGGAAAAATCTTAAAAATTTCATTTCCTCATCATTTCATTTGTCATTTATCTTGAAGATATAAAGTCTAAGAATTAATAAAGTGAAGCAGTGACTTACAAAATTTATAAAGAGTGTACTCCGTTCAATAAAATAACCCGCTTTGGGCATTACACTTCTTTTAGTAAAATATGCAAATTTTTACCAAACAAAGGTTGCATCGGGAGAGTTAACAATCAATTATATTGCTGCGATTCAATTTTCAATTGATTTCCGCTTCATTTAAATTTCCCTCCGTTTTACATGTGTTTGCAAATGGCGCGGTGAGCAAACAGTTATTCTCATAAATTGAAGTTAAGCTGACTATTTGAACCAGCCAGACTAACTGATGGGGAAGATTACTGTGCACAACTACTTGGGGGCGACAATCCCGAGAAGCACCTGCTCAATTGGGAGTGGCTCATGAGATGGTTTCTGATCGATATCCATCAGGGGGCATCATGAGTTTCACGAGATCAGATCCAAAGATTTAATTTGGTACCACGGGATCACCAGTTTCATATTTGCCCATGTGGTGATGTTGAGTTGGCTTCGTGGGGGCTGTGGTGCCCATGTCGCGGGCGTAGCTCGACCTAATTATGTTTATATAGAGTTCCACAATTATGTTTCTGTCGAGCAGGGTGCCATTTCCCGAATAAAATGGCTAGCTGGGTAGGCTTATCGGGCTAATCTAATCTAAGCCAAGGGGTATTAAGAAGGCCCCGAATCCTTACACCAAGGATTAAGCTAACTAGATGAGGTGCAATAGTGGCTTTAAATTGGAAGCTAGTCGTGACGGTGGCATGCACGTGATGTGACGTGTCTACCAACGCTAGCGATCATAAGTATGTTTATACCTTGCATTTGAGCCTTCCAGACAGGTATGCATGTAAAACACTAACTGTATGCACAACTACTTCTCATATATGAAGATTAGGCTAACACTTGAACTAGACTGATCAATTAGAAGTTTTTTGTATGACTTTTAAGGCACTTTTACCTCAATGGTCTTGACGAGATTTTGGAAATTAAATCATAATAAAATTTGACAGTATTTGGATGGTACAAGAATGTGGAAAAAGAAATGTTACTCATATGACCTGACCTCATAATACCTGAGGCATAAATTGTCATCAGATGTGATTGAGGCGTGAGAACAAATAATTAATAAAATTGCTTGGTCAGCGATTTTATAAAATAAAATATATAATAAAAAGAAGACGAGAGTGTAAAATAGTAATAAACAAAGTTTACTTCTAAATTTCTTTTATGAGAGTTAACAGTTTTGTATATGAAACTTAAAAAGATCTTTATAAAAATGTATTAACTTCTACGTGGCAATTACTCATTATTTTTTCTTCCATTCCATTTCTGCTCTCAAATAAAATGAAAATTTTTAGATTTGATCAGTTTTCTCAATTTATATCTAAATGAAATTAAACTAAACTAAATTAAATGAAATTTTTTTTCTTCAATTTTCTTGATATTTGGTTTTTGCGTCAATTTAAGATCTAATGCCAGAAACTAAGATTCTGGCATTCTGGCATTCTGGTTGTTTGTGTTGTTTTTGTTGTTGTTGGTTTTTTTTTTTTTTTTTGATATTATTGTACCGATTTGATAAGTGAAAAAGTTTTCAGGTTTATTTGGTTATTGAGTTATGTTTAAGAGACAGTTGCAAAATGAAATT
The DNA here is from genome assembly GCA_023089585.1 of Melophagus ovinus. Taxonomy (NCBI): domain Eukaryota; kingdom Metazoa; phylum Arthropoda; class Insecta; order Diptera; family Hippoboscidae; genus Melophagus; species Melophagus ovinus. Next base: position 20,523,059 of record JAKKIB010000174.1, on the reverse strand, counting down.
TGATTTATTAAAAACTTTTACTACGAATTTTTTATAACATTTTCTTCCTTCATTTCTCTTTGTCTCTCTATTTCATATTTTATTTTTTGCATTACCTTTCACTCTCTTTTATTATTTGTCTCAATCATTTTATTGCTTTAGTTCTTGAGTTTAGAGATTTAGTTGTAGCATAAAAATAATATTCAAATAATGAGATTTCTTATTCAATTGTTCAATATTGATAAATATTTATTTGCATTTACATTTCCATTTGCGTATGTATCTTTGTATGTATGATCTCTTCTTGTTTTCTTTTCTTTTCTTATTTTTAAAAGTCCTGTAATTTTCATGGTGGTTTTATTTTCATTTCTCTATTTTCCTATTGTTCCTATTTCTACTTTTTTTTTGCTATTCTTTTTTTTTTTTTTTTATCGAACTCCAATTTCATTTTTAATATGAAGCTAACTTTTTTTTTCAATATTGAAAACTTTCTCAATATATCAACTTTACTACGGTCGTCTATTGGACCATTCAACTTTAAATATTGTTTTAATGTCATTTATTACATAAATATATAGGTGTGTGTATGAGTGTGTAGATGTTTGTGTAAAGCTTAATATTAATATTCCATAACACTGAAAATACTAAAAATTGAAACTACGTGAAGTTTTTCTCAACTTTTCAAGTGAAAATCTTCCTTTCGAAATGTCCAAAAGTCCATCTACCTAAAGTCAGTTCATGTTAATATTTCTCTTTAAACTGTTTATATGATAATTTATGAAGGCAATTTAATAAAATTTTTATACTTCAGCTTCTTCTCGTCCACAGATCAAGGTGATAAATTTAAACGCAAAAGGCTTAGAATGAGACTATTTTTTGACTAGACTATGAAAAAAGTTATATTTTTCATAGTAGAAATGTGAATTTATCAACGTAAATTCATTCATCGGTTTGAAAATATTATTTTGATCTTAGAGACCAGATCAATCGATTTTTCAACTCTCTGAACCCATTGAATCGATTATGAAATTATATAAAGCTATTATAATTACAATTTTCTCTCCAATTTCTTCGCATTTTAATGCTTACAATTTCTATGGAATGAGTTTATGGGATGCGGCATTTTTGATGAAAGATTTCAATAATCAACATTTTTTTCCTCATCACTGTATACATTTTATTTCTACAAAATAATATAAATTTTTATAATTTTTAAAGAGGAATTTTCTCAACCACCAATTTTCAACAATGCCACCACAATCACAAAACAATAACATTTAAAACAACAACAACAAATAATGACTGTAACAATGCTGAAATAGGTGGTTACAGCTGGTCGGGTCCAGGTACGTGTACGAGCATGAGAAAGGCATACGCACAAACACTGAGTCCCACTCTTTGCAAACTTTTTAAACTTTACTACCACTTGTTTATTCCTTAACCAACGTTTTCTCTAGTTTTCTTATATTACTCATCTTAAGCCCAAAACAATTTCTTAAATTTTGCTTTGTTTTACTTGTTTTAGTTGTTCTTGTCATTTTCCTTTTTCCACTTCTTTTTGGTTTGGTTCTTTTCTTCCAAAAAGATCTACTTTTTTTATTGTGCTTCATCCATTAAACAGGTTTATTGTTAATTTTGTCGTTATTGTTGTTGTTGTTGTTGCTGTTGTTATTGTTTACCATTAAATTGTGTGCTTGCTTGAAACTGTTTTTAAGTTTATTGCCTAAAGCCCTGAGCCACATGTTACTTTCCTTCCTCTGTCTCTATACCTTATTCTATCTCTTTTACTCTTTTTTACAACTAACTCTTTCTCTATATTGTTCTTCTATTTTTTCTTTCATCTCTTTCTTACTTCGTCTCATCATATTAATGCTTATATTGAAAATAGGGTAACAAAACACAAAGAAGAAGACGTTCAATAAAATAAATAATAACAAACAATAATAGCAATAAACAAAATGGGAAGAGTTGTTGTCTCGTTCTGAACGCATAATTCAAATTCAAACTTTTAAACGTATGAACCATAAACAAATATGTAGTTTATCAACATTTTCAGGGCAGGCAGGTGGATACATTTACCGTTACAATAATCCTAGAGAGTGTGCCAAATGAAAAAGATAGGAAAAATATAGGTAAAGATAAGAAACGGCAAGAATAAAAAGAAAAGAAAGAGTGTAAGAAGAAAATGTTAAAGAAAATGGCTCAGAAAATAATAATGCGATATCGAACGATATGACATGGCTCGACAAAAATAATCGAACTACAGCAACAGAAACTCGAACAATTAATAAAGTTTTAAATTGACTTTAACGTTAGAAAGTAAACTATAGAGAGATAGAGAGAGAAAGTCAGAGAAAGATAAATCGAGAGAGATGAAAATAGAAATGAAGAGGATTTCAAATATAGAAATTGGAGTCTAGAAAAATGCGTGTGTATATAATGACACATTTGAAGGATATTCATGTGACCATTACATACATACACACACACACACACACGCACACATATTATATAATATATATACATAAGCATCATAAATACAAATAGAAATCAGTTTTAGACATTTTATAATTCAATCATGAAATATATTTAAACGAGCTGCATCCACATACATATGCATAAATATACATGCATGTACATATGTATACATATGAAATAACAAGGAGTCAGTCAGTTAAAGAGAGAGGCAGTTCAGTATGTGCTTTACATGCATACTTGCAGTGAAGGCTTAACTGCATGGTATACAAACGTACAAATGAGCGCTAGCGTTGGTAGTATGTACCTTCACGACTAGCTTCCAATTTAAAGCCTGCATTGCAACTTATATGCATAGCTTAATCTTTGGTATCTAGATTCGGGCCTTCCAATTACTCCTTGGCTTAGTTTGATTAGCTCAATAAGCCTTATCAGCTACCCATTTTATTCGGGAAATTGGGCCCTGTACGACAAGCATATACATGTTTGAGCGAGCAACGCCCGCAACATGGTCACCGCAGCCCCCACGAAGCCAACCTCAATATCACCATGATGGGCTATATTAAAACTGGTGATTGATAGCCGGCATCACCAACGTCCATCTCATGAACCACTCCCAGTTGAGCAGATGCTTGTCGGGAATGAGAAGAAAGGCAGAGGGAAAGAGAATTAAAGGTAAGGAGAAAAATAAAAAAAAAGAAGTAGGGAAAAAGATGAAGACATGGATATTGAAAGGAAAGACAGCTATAGAGCACGCAATAACGGGCAATAATTGAGGAAGAAGTATTTGACTGCTTTATTAATATTAAAAGCTGCAAAAACCGTAAGAACGACAACAACAATAAAACAAAGAAATAGAGCACCAACAATAACAGAAATGGGCCACAATTCTATTGACGTAAAACATATCTCTAAAATACTAAAATAGTAATGAGACATTTGATCTGGTTGAAATTTATTAAAATGTAGTTTGCAGCATAACACGCCAAAAAGGTGACGTGGCAATGTAATAGCGATATATATTACACATAAGATATAATGAAGCGTGATGAGATTTTTATGAAACAAACAAGTATACATTACAGCATGACATTGGAAATTATCGTGATAGCAACTCACGTCATTTTATTTGATTGGTCATGATATTTAAGCATATGAGCTTTACGAAATCTGGCCAAAAATCCAATTTAATGACACGAAATCATTGTCCTCCATTAGTGGATGGGTAAGCACGAGACACATTTAAGTCCTTTTCATACGCTGAGATTGGAAATCATCCATACATGGTAACGTCATCCTAACTTCCAATTTAAAGCACGTATTGCATCTTATATGCAAAGCCTCACTTTTGGTAACCAGATTTAGAACCTTCCTAAAACTCCTACATCTTGTTTGCTTAGGTCAGAGGAGTGTATTAGCTACCCAATGTACTGGGGAAATGAGACTACGCATGACAAGCATATAGATATGTGATTAAACAAACATCACCCACGATATCGTCACTACAATTCCGGTGAATCTAACTCCAATATAAGCACAATGGGCATTATTAAAACTGGTGATTCCTTGGTACTTAATTAAATCTTTGGTGTTATCGTGTAAACTCATGAGTTCCCTCATTAGGTCGACCCTTTCTGAGTCACTTTTAGCCGTGCTTATGCTTCTCGCAACTTGTTGCCACAAGGTATCAGCCTTTGAAATGAATCGATTAAGCTATCATGGCAGAGGCGTATATAAAACATTTATTAAATTTATTCAGCGCTGCCTTTAGGAGACAACAAATTATCGGAAATTGTATCTGTAGGCATAACATCAAAAAATTAATGGATTGTGAAAATAATGATTAAAAACCAATCAGCTTTTTTGCATTCAGTTTTAAATTAATGCCACACTGATTGTTGATATTTCGTTGCTGTTATTGCTGTCACTGCAATTGTTTTTGTTACTTTATTAGCATTGTTATTTTTATTATTCTCATTAGTAAACGTGCACTTTTACCAATGAAATTGTATTTTACTGTCTGCCTTAAAATAATTGAACAGTCAGTAAGTACCAAGACTAATATTAGAAAATTCATTATCTTATTAACTGAAAAAAAAGGCAAGCGCCAAACAAACTAAATCAAAACAACGAAAAAGACTTTTCAGAAAAATTAATACGAAAATTATTGGAATATAATTAATTAGTACTCGTGACTTTTTGACCCAAGCAACTTTCACTCCAAATTATTCATAAATGTCGTTTATATGAGTCTTTTACATAAATTAAGTAAAGTAAAGCGTACATTGATGATTAAAAGCACGATATAAACATGAAACGTTAAGCACAGACACGCACACACAGATACACACCCTTGCATATATCTATAATTGTATAAAATAAGCCGAGATATGAAACGATAAAAAAAGAAATTTATAATAAAATTTTGCATCGAACAAAATGGAATTATGACAAGGGATAAAAATCAAACAAAGAAATACAACAAATACTTAGGAGACCATGAGTTAGTGTCTTCAAAGATCCACAGCATTCAAGTACCCAAAGCACTTAGTCCAGGATTGTTAAATTTACTTGAATTAGATTCTCCGTCTCCGTCAGTTGCATCTACTTAATCTGAGCCCAATCCTACAACTGCTCCGGCTCCTATTCTATCTACTTTTGAACCTACTCTCTTAATTGTAGTTGACGCTTGAAGAATTGGCAACTTTGTCTATACGTGCTCTAGGCGCTAGTTTGAGCGAGCCTGGTTTATTTAAGCCAGGATTAGAATTATGAATCGCAATATGACTAGTCCAGCAACTGCACCAGAGGATACTTCTACTGATATTGTACCTTTGTCGAATAATCCAATTAACCCAGATCATTTTTCCTCTTGTCAAACGAGCGGCAGTACTTCCGGCTAAAGATGATCTGGTAGTCACTCCTGCTGGTAAGGCAAAATTTATTTCTCGCTTAGCGGCTAATACTAATGTAGAAAAGGTTGTAAATTTTATTAGGTGCAAAATCCCCGATGTTGATATAACTAAGGTTAAGATTAATAAATTTAATGCTCCTGAACCTGGGGAAATTGTCTCATTTAAATTATTGTTGCCACCTAATTTACCTGTGATGTTTTTCAATCTTTTTCTGAACGAAAACAAACTGATATTATTTATACGGATTTTTCAAAAGCATTTGACAAAATTAACCATAATACTTAATTATACAAACTTAACTGTATTAGATTTACTAGTAACATGGTTTCCTGCTTCAGACCCGACCTTGCCGCTTTTCAACCTTATCGTGTTTAATTCCTGTTACATCAGGTATCCCTCAAGGCAACCATTTAGGTCCTCTCCTATCCCTTTTATTTGTCAATGACATTCCAAATTGTATCTATAATTCATCAATATTAATGTTTGTAGAAGATGTCAAAATTTACCACTCATTTCACTCTATTTCAGATATAGGTTTTCATCAGTCTGATCTAAAAAGTTTTTGTTCATGGTGTAGGGCAAATAATATGTCCCTAAACGTCAGTAAATACAAAAACATGTCTTCCTCCTGATCATCGTTATTAGCTTCGGATTATTTTATATCTCACAAAAAACTAGATAATGCTTCCATTACCAACTCCCTTATCGGATTCGTGAAAAGATGGTCTAAAGAATTCAATGATCCTTACTTGACAAAATACTTGTACACCGTCTTTGTTCGGGCTGTTTAGAACATGCCTACGTGGTTTGGGCTCCTTTTTATCGACGTCACATCGATTTACTGGAATCTATACAATCTTTGCGTGGTCTTGGCTGGGATGTGCAGCTGTGCTTACCGCCTTATGAGCATAGACTGTAACTTGTTGATTTACCTATACTTCACAAGAGGCGCGAACTTTTAAGCATTTTATTTATAGTGTAATTAATTCGTGGTGACATTAGTTCTTCTGCATTGCTTGGAAAATTATAATTTAATATCCCGAGCAAGTTCACAAGAAATTATTTACCTTTTAGGTTATCTATCTGTCGGACTAACTGGGAATTTAAAAGTCTTTTGCGCCAGCTTTGCAGGTTGCATAACGAGACTTGTCACCAGTTTGATCAAGATGTCCAATCTTTAAATATGATCCGTAAAGCAATTATTTATTCAGGATTGCCAGAGACATATCGTTTGTAAACCCATCTACATTCTTGTAAATATAAAATATTTTTTTAATTTATGTTTTCAGTATTATTATTTTGAATAGTAGAATTTTATTGTAACTATGTGCTTAATTAATAGTAAATAAATAAATAAATAAATAAATAAGCAAAAATAACAATAATAACAATAAAAAGAGTTAGCGGAGAGAGGAAAAGGCGAAAGAAAAAACGAAACAACTAGCAATAAAATTAAATTCCTTTTAGCGTTTTAATGTTTTGTTGAAAACGTGTCACTTGACATGAATTCGATTTCGTTTCTATACACAGACGCACACAAACAATTGCTAGAGTCAAGGTAAACGTAAACGTAAACGTAAACATGTTACACTTTATTTCATCATGTTTCTCCTATCTTTGTTGTTTTGTTGTTGACTTTTTGTGAAGAAGAGTTGACATAACTGTTTCTCATGCTCTATGGAATGTAATAAGCGAAATCAGTGCTTGCAGTGTAGACTTAAGGATTTCATTTTTTGCCATAATTGCTAAGAGAACAAATATAAAATGCAACAATAATAACAAGAATAATAAAAGCAACAATATACAACAGAATACAACAAAATGTTGTAACTAGCTCTTAGCTATTCCCAGATCTCAACAGTCATATTGCAATGCAATATTCATTTGTCCAGTTATTTGTGATTGAGATGGCATAAAAAGACAAAATGCCTGAAAAAGTCACAGAAAGACCTACAAAGTGTGCAATAGAAAGTCAAAAGATAATGTAAAGGATACAGTGAAAATGTGAATGAGAATGATAGAAAGAAGATAAGTAAATGGGTAGAAATGGGCTACTGTTTACTATTAGTCTCTGTTCATTATGTATGGCAAATGAATCCCCATATAATTGACTGAGTATTCATGGCAAGATCATCAACTGCTTTGAGGCTTATAATAGCCCCAAAGAATTCTGAGCAAACAACGCACAAATGACAGCCACGAATCAACAAATGTATCATTGATTTTATGTCATTAATAGTACATAAAGCTTCAACAACTTCGACAATACAAACAAAAACAGACAGTTGTAATAAAGTTACACATTCATAATGTAACATTTAGATGCATCTATATTAGTTCGATTGATTCACTTACTCCATCGATTTGAGTACACTTTGGCCTTATATTATGCATATTTGAAGTACAAATCCTTATATTTATGCTATATAAGTGAAATTTCATATTTTGTCCCGCTGTAACAATATCTATTGTTTATTTCGATTAAGCTTGATCATATAAACATTATACGTTTTTTACCAACAATTTTTATGGCCATACTAATACCAAAATTATTATTCGAACTTAAATAGATGTTATGTTTTATCAAGCAAAACTAGTGTCAACAAAATCGGAGTGTCGTCTGTTGGGGTACTGTGGGTGTGCTTCCTTTTAGACGTTATAAATATTATGACAAAATGGGTATATAGTCAATCTCGAAATAGTGCAAGCTAATTGTGGGATTTAAAGCTCCTACAATACTTTTCTAAACTTGAGTGGTCAAACAATTGAACAAGAGCCCAGTAAAAACGGGATAATAAAAACTGATGCGAATGCATCAGTACTTATTACATATATATTTTTATATAGCGGATTACATTCTGACCATAGCGCTCCTTATTAATATTGTACAAGGAAGGATTTCAATATTAAAATTTATTTTAGCTATCTCTCGTATTCCGTATAACTTATTTTACTGATTTTCCATGATAATCAATTAATAAATTAATAAATAATGTAAATAATTTTTATACATCTAAATAGTTTAGCAATTACAGATGCCTTTATCTTAGATAAATCGTTATTTTTACTTTTAAAGTCGCTTATTTCAAGACACATATGTTTGTAACATATAAAATATTTATTTTTAAATTTCTGATTCCTTTACTTTCAAACTGACATTAAATTTTTTTTTGAAAATTTTATCGTTATTGTTTTACATTTATGTAAACTCAGTAACCTACCATATTTTTTATTTTACCTTCATAAATTCATCTAAAATGTTGTTTAATGTTGCATACTTTTAGGCCTAATAATAACTATACATTTGTTATGATTTTTGTCCAAGAGAAGCAAAATACTTATTTATACTTTTATTCTACATAATTTTGTGCTAAAATTAGTAAAAGCCTGCTTTTTTTTGAAAAATTTATTTCCAAAAAATAAGAAACGTGTCAGATGATTGTAAATTCGTTTCATGTAGTACAAAAAGAAAGTAAAAAATGTTAATAGCATAATAATTACAAAAATAATTATAATTATAAAGAGCCATTACCATTAACGTTTCCTCTAAAAATTTAAAGGGGAAAAAAATGAAAGAAGCGAAAAAAGAGTGTGGCATAAAAATTGATTAAAATTTTATGTGTTCGAATTGCTTGATTTCATAACTTTTTTTTTTGTCCAAGGTACGTATTTTTAAATTCTTCACACAGTTTTTTCAATACTTTTATTTTTTTTCATTTTTTCATTTTTTCATTTTAATAATGCGAAAAGAAGAAACTAAACAAATGAAAACAACTAAAAAAAATGTTTAATGACAATAAAAGAACTCTTTGTTGTTGATGTTATTTTATTGCTGTAGTTTTCATTTAACTCATCCCATTGAATTTATTTTATAGGACAGCACTTATACACAAACACATACACACCCATTTCAGTTTTTCCTTTGTATTGACAACCAAATGAAGACAACTAAACAAATAAACCAACTCGAGTCTTTCATCGAACAATTTACTTAATGTGTGAATGTGTAAGTGTAGATACAATATACGAACGAATATACGTGTGTATGTATATGAAAAATTATTAGATGGTTGGATAAGTCATTTTATTTAACATTTCGTTGCTTCTTGTATGGAAAAGTTGTTGAAAGTTGATTAATTTTTGATGAAAAATGATATTTATGATCTTGAACGATCTTGAACGAACCAATTGGATATTAGTTCATTTTTTAGCAACATCATTAATTATTGAAAATTTATAAAAACTTACATCTCCATTCTGATGGAACTTGTAAAATGTAATACCGATTATTTTCAAAGGCATAAGAATTTTTAAACTCTCATTTTGTAAAGTAATTTGATTCAGCTGATCATTGATTTTGACGATCCATTCATTCTTCATATTTGATAACATTTTCTTAGTGTTTCTCGAAAAAGGCAACAAGGACAAAGAAACACCAAGCGCAACCTTCTACATGGAATCAATTGAACTTTCTGTCAAGCTATCAAAATTTTGGGCGATCACATGTAAAAAAATGAAAAGACTTTCTCAAACAATCTAATTTATATATGTTGTATATGTATACAACCACACATATATATATATAAATATATATGTATAAGTGTATATATTAAATTACAATGTATTAAGTTCAAATGGTTAAAAATAAGAAAAAAATATTTTTTATATATATTTTATGGCCCAAATAGAATAAAACATAAAAACATCAACAACGATAGCAATGGCAACAATAAAATACTAATGATGTTACAATATCTCAATATTCGAAATTAAACTTAGACATAAGAGATTATGGTTAGGCAGAATTAATCAATAAACACCTTCCATAAAAATGTTTTAAAAAAATTCAATTAAAATTTAAAAAAAAAATGATAGAAATTTTTCTTTTCGCAAAATTCGAAAAAACTACATGGAAAATCGGGACCTGATTCAAAAAATGTATAAAGTAATTGGTTGGATATTTTATGGTCGAATGAGATGACCATAAAATTTTAATTATAATATAAATTTTATATTAATAATTTTACAAAAATTTTATTAAACGAGTGAAGTTGAAGACACGCTTAGAAATTTTCCTTTTTTATATTTTATAAAACTTTTCTTTTGTTTTTTTTTATTATTTCTTTGATTGGACTTATAATCAAAGAGTAAGGGTTCCATAATACAAGCAAATTTGATAAATTTTTCTTGCTGTCTTTGGCGAATGAACTTTGTACAAACAAATTGCAAAAGAAATCAATTAAATTGCTTAAAATCTTGGGAAAACTTTTAAATTCGTCATATTTATAACCAAGCTAAACGTACATACCAAAAAAAAAAAGAAGGCCACTTAATTTGTAAAAATGAAGTATTTTTCTTAAAGTCTTCAAATTCGATAAGATTTTTAAAGTTATATTTTTCATATGGCAAACGTTTAGATAAGCTGTTTATGCTCTCTAAAAAAAAAAATGGACTTTGACATAGACAAAGACAGGAATGAAAGCAAAGACGTAGGCAGAGGCAATAGCAGAAGCAGAAAAAGAAGTAGAAGCAAAAATAGAAGCAGATGTAGAGACTGAGGATAATAAGACTAACGAAGTGAGTTGTTTGTATGAAGATGTGAAATTATTTTTATTGCTTTCACAAGTGTTAAAGATTTATCTATCTTATATATATATATATATATGGATAATGTCAACAATAATAATAATAATCATTAAATGTTTGAAAATCCATAAGATCTCGTTATATTATACACAGTTGTCTACTTTAACTGAAAATCTATAAATGTTTGTTTGTATGTATTTTTTTGAACAAAATATGCTTAACTAGTCCATCTGCCTCAATTTACTGGCATTTTTTTTTCTGTTTTTCTGTTTCTTATTCTTTACTCCTCATTTCATTTATCTTCATCGTCTTTTCATTTTGTCTTATTTAAACGACCTCAACATGTATTGCTATTCATGCATGTGTGTGTGTGTGTATGTGTGTGTGTGTGTGTTTTCATGTTTAAATCTATATGAATCATTTATATAAATTACGGACTTAAATGTTCATAAATTAATGAACTTTGGAATTCGACTTTTAATCGTTTAACGTTTCTTTTATGTATCCGCTTTCATTCGTACATGTAGCGATGCATAAATTGCCTACAAATACTTTTTTTTTTGGGTAAATGTATGTGTATGCATGTGTAGGCGGCATATAACGCAGAGATCATAATAAATGTGAGATCTCAGTTATTTAAAATTTATTTGTTCATATCAAAAAAAAAAAAAAAACAATTAAATGAAATGAATTTCTGAATGCGGTTGAGTTTATGAAATGAAGCCAGAAAACTGATGATTTTATAGGCTACATAAAACCTTTATCAATTGACCACTAACAATCGTAAAATGAAAATATAATCAAATAGTTTTAAGTAATAAGCAAAATATAAAGCAAAAAATAAACAATAGGAAAAGGAAAAAAACAAAAAACAATAAATAAGAAATAACAAAGAAACAACAAAGGAAAAAGTGTTAAAGACTTTTTAATCAATTGAATGCCAAATGTGTCTTTATTGTTGAAGCTTAAAATTAATGTTTACTCTTGCTTGACCTTCAACGGAGTCATAAAGCGTTATGCGAAACAAATGAAATGAATGAATTTTATGCGCTACATAGCTTGAGATGCAGGATCTTATAAATTTATATAGATGTTAATAACACGCAAAAGAAGTTGAGCAGAATTCACGTTTTAATATAACGATCATTCTGAAACGAATTGAGCTGGCCTGTCCATCTGTCCATCTGTCCATCTGTGCATCTGCCCATCTGTGCATCTGCCCATCTGTGCATCTGTCCATCTATTCGTCTATGCTCGGCCCCTATAAATTACATGGCGCAACTTTAGTTTCTTTAAATACCTTGGACTATAGGTAAATTTTTAGTCTAAAGATAAAATTTTTTCAAAATAATTAGAATCAGACTTTTCGTAAAAAAATCCTTATAGGGAAAAAAGTTACAATTTTAAATATACTTTGGCAATTGGCATCCTTTGAAAATCGGTATTTTTTTATGTAAAATTGCTACAAAAAGTATTTGTATTAAATTTGGTCTTACCCGGTACATTTTTGATCCCTTTTCTCATATAATGAGCTTTGAAAATCATTTAAATATTACAATTTTTTACTTCCTTGATGGTGTTGAACAAAATGGCGTAAGTTCCGTTTTCGTACACATGGTCATTTGAAAAGATTTAACACGATTTAAAGATTTGCACTGATCCTTAATGGCCCTGGAGTTGTTGTAAACTCCAGGGCCATTAAGAATTGGCTTCGTAAAGTCGAAAAATGCCAACCAACAAAGAAAACTTTAAGAAAAAATAAAATATTTTTGTAAGATTTTAGCCCATCAATCAATTCTTTTTATTTACTTTAAAAAGTTTTTCGAATTCTATATTTTGTGGTTCTAATGAAACTTTTTACTTTTAACCACCAAAAAAAAAAAAAAAAAAAAAAAACAAAGAAAAGAAAAAAATCCGACTGAACATTTTTCTTAGCAGTCGCTTCTTTTTATTGGCTTTTAATCATTATCTTATTTTTACTTTCTGTTGTTCTTTTTTTCTTTTGCTTTATTTTTTTTTTTTTGTATTGATGAAGTGAAGATGAAAATTTGATTTTTCTCTGATTTTCTTCTTCTTTTTTTTGTGGTTATCAAAAGTACAAAAAAAAAAGCAGCAGAAAATAGAAAGTAGAAAGGGAAAATAATTTAATAACCCACAACAGAAGAAGTTTTCAGAAAACAAAAAAAAAAGTTTTTAAAAAAAATAAAAATTTGCATAGAAATTTTGTTATATTCGTTTTCTTTTCTTGGTTTTTGTTTGTCAGTTTCTTCTTTTATTTTTCTTCAGTTCAATCATCATTTTTATGTTTCTATAAATTTTGTTTTCACATTTTTCTATATTTTTCTTCATTTTTTTCTTCTTTTAGGTTTAAATCAATCATCATTCTCATTTCTTTAATCATCCATGAATCCATTCATTTATTCATAATAAGAAAACATTTATGTGGGTGTGTGTGTGGTGTGCGCGCGTGTGTGGTGTGTGTGTGTGTGTGTGTGTGCATGTATTTGTAAGTTTGTAATGTTCTACAAATTTTCAAGTTAAAATTAAGAAGTAAGAAAACACAAAAAGACAAAAGAAAAGAAAAAACAAAGAAAAAGGCAGAAAAAGAGGAAGAGTGTGGAAAAGAAAAAGTGAGTCAGACATTTTGCAATTTTTATGAGAAAATTTTTATACGCAAAATAAAAATACATCAAATAATAACAAAACGAAAAAACAACAACAAGTGCAGTATGCAGGAAAAGATGAAAAAAAGCAGATAAGAAAAAGAAGAAGAAAGGAAATAAAATTCACAAGTAAAATTTTTAAATTTCACTTCAGAAAAACAATCAAACAAAAGAAAAGCCCTGTCAGACAGACAGACAGACAGCCAAATTTTAATACATACAGATAAAGACAGAGAAACAAAGAGATAGAAAGATTTGGAAAAAAGTGAATTATCGAAAATTATTATGCGATTTTTAGATAATTTAACAAAGCATCGTTTTTTTGGTTTTTTTTCTTTTTTCTTTTTTGTTTTGTTTTGTTTTGTTTTTCATTTTTCTCTTGAGATAAATGATGCGTTGCAAATAATTTATTTAATAAAAATTAATGGCCGACAACAACAAAATAAATTCAAAAATATTTTATTGTTGTTGTTTTGATTTTATTTTATGTTGATTCCAAAAGGAAGTTGCTTAACTCAAAAAACTTTTCAAGTAGAAAAAGAACTTTTTTGTTTTTGAGAGTCGCGCATCAACAACAACAATTACAATTGCAATATATTTGACTGAGTTTATATGTATGTGTATGTGTGTGTGTGTGTATATGCGCTAAGTTGATTTAGAAATAAAAAAGGTTAATGAAAAACCAAACAAGAATGAAAAGAAGCAAATGAACAGATTTCAAGCTTAGCGGTCCAAGATGGAAATCAAGGGAATTCGAGTGCATTTATGGCATACATACAAACACATACAAACACACATACGCAATCAAAATGAGAAGAAAAGAGATTTTTGAAAAGTCCTTTGGAAAAGTATCAAAAAGAAAATCGTCCAAATAACTAAATCAAAAAATATGAAAAGTATGAATATAAATAACACACAAACACACACACACACAGACGGAGAGAAATAGAGAGACAAACTGTTTGAATCGAACGCTTGAATTGAACGTTTCTATTTATTCTTATAAACTAACAACAACAAAAATCACAATAAAAACACTAAAATATCAACAAACGAATATTTTAATAAAAAAAAATATAAAAAAAACAAAAGAAAATGATACAAAATAAAATGAAATGAAATTATAAAATTGATTGTTTGTGTGTTATTCTTTGAATGACAACATTTGCTTATATGTATGTTTAATCTAATTTACATATTTATATCAAACTATAAATGCAGACATTTACACAAATAATAAAATTTAATTTAATTTAAATGGAAAATATTTGCAAATAGAATCAATAGACAAATGATTTAAGGAAAATACTGCAGTCATAAGCGCGGTCAAAAAAAAAATAGGATAAATGTTAACAAATAACAATGCTAATAACAGCAATAACAATAACAATAATAACAAGCAATTTACATATTTATAAAATATGCATTTTTTTGTTTAATTAATAAGAAAACTTTGAAAAAGTCAATAAGTTTTGAGATTTTGACTTTTGCGTGGCTAAAAAGTGAATTCAAAAATTTACCAAACTTTGATTGATCCGGTTTCAATGTAATTAAATTTTGCAACAAACAGAAATTGAGCTTATGCTTAACTGCTATTTTTACACAAATCACGCAGAGGTTGGGGGTATGTACATTTTGTCAAAACCCAAGCTTCGAAAACCGTGCAGCATCAAATTCTGAATCGATTTAGACATATCAGTCTGTACGTCTGCCTGTGGGGGCGACCAATCCCGAGAAGCACCTGCTTAATTGGGAGTGGCTCATGAGATGGTTTCTGATCGATATCCATCAGGGGGCATCATGAGTTTCACGAGATCAGATCCAAAGATTTAATTTGGTACCACGGGATCACCAGTTTCATATTTGCCCATGTGGTGATGTTGGAGTTGGCTTCGTGGGGGCTGTGGTGCCCATGTCGCGGGCGTAGCTCGACCTAATTATGTTTATATAGAGTTCCACAATTATGTTTCTGTCGAGCAGGGTGCCATTTCCCGAATAAAATGGCTAGCTGGGTAGGCTTATCGGGCTAATCTAATCTAAGCCAAGGGGTATTAAGAAGGCCCCGAATCCTTACACCAAGGATTAAGCTAACTAGATGAGGTGCAATAGTGGCTTTAAATTAGAAGCTAGTCGTGACGGTGGCATGCACGTGATGTGTCGTGTCTACCAACGTTAGCGATCATAAGTATGTTTATACCATGCATTTGAGCCTTCCAGACAGGTATGCATGTAAAACACTAACTGTCTGTACGTCTGTCCGTGAACCCGTTTGCCTATGTGTTGTTAACATTCTCCCAGTCGCAAAAAATGAGATATCAAGCTGAAATTTGATAAGAACATCTAAAATTAGTACAAGCAGTTTGGTATTAATAAAAATTTAAAAATAGGCTAAATAGGCCAAAGGACACTTCCACAGTACAAAACAAACTGTGAACGTCTCGGTATTTTAAAGGAAAATTTGATTGCTTTTCTTTTGCTCAATATTTGCAAACTGCAAAAGATAGAAAGCTAAAATTTTGTACAAATAAGAAGGCTATCGTTCTATTACAGAGAAAACTGGAACAGACTCTGAATCGTAATATCATTTCGTATGGGTGATGGGAATTTAAGATTTGGCCACCGCCAAATATAATTTTTATCTTTTTTCTATATTAATATTAAAAAAAAAACAATTATTAAAAATAAAAGTGACAAACAATACTCTCACTTGGATTCCAAGGTCAAAATAACGATAAACATAATCATTACTTTCCATCTAGTTACATTTTTCTAAAATATTATTTGAAGTTAATATTCGCTAAAAATATTGAAATTTTGTAGATTTTCTACCACATGTTACGTGGATTATTGTGCCAAGACATTCTTATAACCATTTAGTTAACATCCCCAAAGGATTTCAAGTCTTTCAAATGCAACGAACTTGCCATGATATCAATTCAAAATTTTATTATGTTCCAATAAGACGTTTTTATATTACAATGAAAAAAGAAAATATCATACACATATATCGTTCTGAGATTAGACATTAATTTTGAAAAAAAAAATGTACAGCCCAAATTAAAAAGTGTCTTGCCCAATGTTAGAACAACCCTGCATCGAATAAATTAACTTTTATTGAATGCATGCTCAATTTTTATGAAAAACATTGAATAGTGAGTTTTGAAGTCATTTGTGGATCGCTCAATTTTAAAAAATTATAAAGAGAAACAGACATTTATAAACTAGAATTCCATGCGTACACTCAGGCGGAAGTGCCTGACCAAATGTATGGCGGACTTATTATTAATTAAAAAAAATAACCCAACAATCATTTAGATTGACTTTAACTTTAGATTTGCATTTGGATAGAACTTTATAAAGAAGTTAGAAATGATTTTTTTTATTATTATTTGGTACAATGAATTTGAACTCTGCAAGGAAAACAAACAATTCTTCAGCTAAATGAATGCTAACTGGTAAATTGGTAACCGGTAACTAAATGCTTAAAAATTAGATATAAATCTAATGAAACCCATTTTCTAAGTCTGAACTTTTTATTATTGATTAACTTGAAGAAAATAAAGTTGCATGCAAAGTGTATAGAAATCAAGAAATATGATTCAAACTAATTGAGCGATTTATAGCATACACACATGTACATATGTATGTTTATATGTATGTGTGTAAGTAAAACATTTCTACATTTTCTACGTTAAAATAATTTCATTAAAAGCAACAAAAGTGATAACTAAGAATAACATTTTATACAAATTGAAATATTAAACAATAATAATAACAATAACAATTATAATTTATTGCCATTGGCATATATCATTATTGTCATTATTTCTAATATTGTTGTCATCATTATTCTCAAAATTATAATATTGAAAAAAAAAAAACAAAAAAAATATGTCTGCGCAAATGGAAATCAACAGAGATGAATTTGTTATTTATAACTGTAATGTAGAAAGATGTTAACAAGAAAGAAGGAAAATGTAAAGTATCATTCAAAGTGGAAGAATACGTATGGGAAAGTGATTTCTAATTAATTCAAATTTTGAATCGAACTATTTTAAAATTTTTGCATTCGATTTTTTGTTATGAAATTTGAAATATCTTCATAAATAGGAAAATTTTTCAATGAGTGGAGTCAAATTGTGAAGGCTTATCATCCAGATATTGTATCATTCTTGCTGGGCATGACTGATTTCTATCAATTATGGTTATAACTGTTAGCCTTATTGCTGGGTGAAACCAGCCCCGAGAAGCACCTGCTCAACTGGGAGTGGCTCATGAGATGGTCGTTGGTGTTGCCGGCCATCAAGGGGCATTATGAGTCACGAGGTCGGACCAAAGGTTTAATGTGGTATCACGGTATCACCAGTTTTAGTAAAATCCATTGGGATGATATTGAGGTTGACTTCGTGTAGTGCCCATATCACGACGATGCTCGTTCAAACATATATTCCCTTGTTGTGCAAGGTCCCATTTCCCGAATAAAATGGGTAGCTGGTTAGGCTTATTAAGCTAACCAAACTAAACCGAGATGTAATAGGAGGGCTCCAAACCTATATAACAGAAGTTAAGGTGCAATATGGGTTTTAAATTGGAAGCTAGTCGTGACGGTAACATATACCATGTATAAATGATTATGAGTATAACGCTATGCGCTCATTGTACAATTGTGTACCATGCAGTTAAGCCTTCACAGCAGGTGTACATATAAAGCACACATTGAATACCAGCATTAATAGTTAGCATTAATACTGGAATAAATTTGGAAAATTCCATTTGCAAATTTTTTCGAAATTTATAAGTACTAAAAAAAAATCTCCTTACAATTTTGACCAATTTAACTTCATTTTAATATTCACCCACGAACTTACGTTCGGAACTTGAAATCGAACATAATTTTTTTGATCTGAAGAAGATCCACAAATAGGCAGACATAAAAATTGATAGACGTAGCCAAATTGATTCAAAGTTGTCTCATACTCTGCCATTTTCATTTAAAAGCTAAATCATAATTATTTTCGAAATAACCAAATAAGTAAAATAAGTCAAATATCTCGAAAATCGCAAGCCATTAAAGTTAAGGTAAGAAAAGTTACGTAATCAAATTTTATATTTGACGAAGGATTTAATAAACCTGAAGCGACTAAACAAATGTTTCTAAATCGTTAGATAATGAAGACAATCAGAAGGGTTTATGTCAAGCTCTTTTGTGTTACAAATAATTTCATAATAATATCATGCCTTTTTATTGCAATGTAGAGCATAATCTGATATTATATTAAAGTAACATTTAATTTTATTACATCCTGTTTTCTTTTTCTTTTTTGTTCAATTCATTTTCAATGTAGCAATGTGATGATGGCAACTCTTGGCAACTTAATTTTCTTATGTTCGTTGATATGTGGATTGCGTTTGTACGTTTGTGTGCTTGTTTTAATTTACTCTCATGGCCATCGAGAAAATTGATGCCAATTCTTATTATTATTATTGTTGTCATTGCTGTTGCTGTAAGTGTCGAATGCTTTTACCATTCGTTTACTTGTTTGTTTTTATTGTTTATTATTGTTATTGTTGCAATAGCATTGAAAAAGTGCAAATTTTACTAGAATATTTACTGATGAAATACTTCAACATCCGGTTTCCGGTTTTATGCTCTCTCAATTCTATATATTTTCCTCACTTTATCTCTTACTCTACCCATCCTTCTTTCTCACTTATGTTATATCCTCCATTTTGAACTCTCATTCTATTGTCATCTCTTTCATGCATTCAATTTGGCATGTTTCATAAAAGAACAACACGAAATGAGAGAGGAAATCTATCACAACAAATGATTTGTGAAAGCTAAAAATTCCTATCAAATGTTAATGAAGTTAAAACACATTATAATTATAATTATGATCATTATTATTGTAATCATTATAACGTCATAATGATGTGAAATTGAAGTAATGTTAGTTGAATGGCTGCATTGCATTAATGCAGCACTCGGTTTTGCTAGTTTCAAAGTTTATACAGAAGGAAAGTAAAAGAGAGCAAAAAACAGAGAATGAGAAAAAGTAAAAACATATATAAACACACACGAGCACCCATATAACTGTATAAATACATAATTGCTTTATAGAAAAGTAGTCTCAGCATCATCAATATTTTACATATCGTTCAAATGGTAAGGAAGCTAAAATGAAAGCAGATAGAAGGAGAAAGCAAAACAATTAAAGTTAATGTGACGAACGACATTGAGAATATAAATGCAGTGGCAAGAAGAAAAACAAGTAACCGTACAATTTTGTAAAATCGTTGCATTTATCGAAAATGTATGACAACAACTAACAACAATAATTACAATGCCGAACTGCTAATATTTCCTGTAATTTTCTATAATAACACGACACTTTATTATTATTACATTAATTATTTGTACAATAATTATATCCCTAAATGCCAGCAACAGTCAACAGTCACGACAATACCACCAATATTTAAGGCCATCTATTTCGATTTACATACATCTAAACATCCTAAATGTACTTTAGGCATTGCTTGACTGCTCCTAGAACGTGTTTTATACTTCTATTGTCTCTGTGCGTCGCAAGTTTGAAGAAAAAGAGTAACTGAGCAAGGCAACAACACAACAGCAATAGTAACGATACTCTATCTACTTTCTCTGCCTCTTATGAATTCATTTATTCACTTCATTCGCTCAATATTTTCTCGTTGTTCTACATTTTTGGCAATCTCTCCCTATTCTTATTCCACTTTCTCTCTCTCTCTCCCTCTCTCACTCACTCACACTAATTTCACAATCTCTCGCACTTGCTTAATCACTGCAATAAAATATATAGTAATAAATAAAGTAAATCAATGAAACGACAACAACAACAACAATAAAAGCAACAACAGCAACATCAGTAACAACAATTACTCATGTCACATAAAATAGAAAAACATCTAATAACACACAGAATCCTCGTGTTATTTTTATGTGTTCTCTTAAAATTCAATCTCAGTTCGTTGCGATTCATTCGTTTGTCGGTTTCTGCATTTCGCTTTCCATTCAACGATTTTATGTTTGCTTTCCACTATTTGCTCATTTAAATTCTAAGCTTTGCCAAATTTTTGTAGTTTTCAGTTATTGAGAAAGAGCTCATGAAATCGGTACATCATTCGGATTTTGCCTTTTTCTTTTCTGCTTTTTTTTCCCTTTTATATTCAGTAATTTTTTTGCCTCTCGCTTTTTTAGTTATTACACTGGGCGCTGGATATAATGAAAAAGAAAATAATGAAAATATTTCGTGATTATTAGTCGTGTGTTTGTGTGTGTGCGCGCAAGTTCTCTCTGTTTATTTCTCTTTCCAAATATATGTACAAATATAACTAAAGTTACTAGTGAAGTAAAGTGAAAGTAGCGGAATGAACACAAGTCAAAAAAAGAGAGCAGAAAATAGAAGAGAAAGTAATAAAGATAGAAAGAGCGATTTACTCCGAAATAGACAGGCAAATAATTCTGTTTACTTTTTATTACTCAAAATTTTAAATTACCCGATTTAATTTTGATTAAAAATGAGTAAAATTACAAGAAGAAAATGCGAAATATTTTTTCATATTTAACGAGTCGTCATATCGAAAACAAAAATTAACATGGAGCATACAAGTCTGTAACAGCTATCAAGAATATGTTGCAGCTAAAAGAGATTGGACTTAGAAAAATTTCCAAAACTAAGATCTAAATATTTTTCAGTGCATGAATTCAACTAATAAGCCTACTTTACCTATTCAAATTATTAGTCCATTCCGAAGAAGAATGTTGCAACTACAGATCAAGAAACTATTCAAAAATTAAAAGTCCGATTTCAGAGAAGGCCCTTTAACAAGGTCTCTTGGTCACTCCCCCAGCGTTAAATTGCAATTTTTAATACATAATGACACTAAAAAATTTAATCACAAATAAAGTGCATGCAATTTGTATTCTATTCAAATTATTCTATCAAATCTATTAATTTTTTCGGTAAGAAATCCAATATCCATGAGGTCAACTTTTAGTACACAAAATCGAATACATATTATGATTTAAATTTGATACAATTATCTAATCAATAATCAATTAATGTTTAATTTTAGATCTTCCATATTGAACGATCCCATTCTGCATTATCCAAATAAAATTATAATAAAAATATTGTATTTAAATGATATTTCATAAATAATCTCAATAGAAATTCAATGCCTGTTTTGCATTGTTAATTAAGGATTGATCCTTTTTTTTACTTCTATAAATTTTCTTTTATAAATATTTTTTATTGTTTATTTTCATTGTACAACTCTACAAAAATAATTCCTTTAAACACAATTTGTTTAGTAAAATGTTTACATAAAAAGTATTTAAATTGTAAATCTATGCACTCAACCATTCAATTATTCAATCAATCATTCACTCAAGCATTTATACATTCAATTTTTCACGTTTATGAATTGTATTGAAAATTCTATGTTAAATAAATAAAACATTAAAAAAGTATACAAAAGAAAAATTGTAATTGGTTAAAATCGACAATTAAGTACTTTATATGGCTTATCAAAAAGTTTGGATAACTATTAATGTTCAAAGAGTTCAAAGCATTGAAAGAAACTTTAAAAGAATAAATTTAATGGTTAAATTTTACATAGTGTTTGTAAAAATCGCAATTAGATCGTTTCAGCCTTTTTGAAATTATGTCAAAAAATCTCGATTTATAAGTTAGTAATAAAAATACTTAAATCAGCGGAATAAATTGATGGACCCAACTCAAAATATTCTACATTAGACTCTCTTTTTAGATTCTGCATTTCATATGGCTTGAGGCATAACAATAATAATAACAGTAACAATAACAATAACAATAAAAATAGCAATAACAAAATAGTAGTAATAAAATGGAAAAGGAAAAAGAATGCTACAAACTTTATAACGGGATTACATTCCTGTCAATCAATTTGTAAATATTGATATTATTATTGTTGTTGTTGTTTATAAACTTTCTATATAAATTGATTCGTCTTTTTTACTTTTTTTGTTACACAAAAATCTTCTAAATACATAAAACAACAGCAACAGTAACAACAAGCAAAAAAAACAAAGCAAAATAAATAAATAAATAAATAAAGAAAAGAAAAGAAAATCCAAATATAATTCAATTAGACAATATAAAGATAAAATAATTAAATGTACAAAAATAAATGGAAAATGAGAAAAAAAATAAAAAATAAAAATAAATCAGTGTTAAAAATTTAAAAAAATATGTTTCAACTTCACCTGATTTAGAGAGCGGAATAGTCAATATATATTTTAGGTAAGTACATAAATGATTAATATTTAGAAGGATAAATGTACAAACGGACAAAGGATAAATGTAATTCTAATAAGGACTTAGAAAATTTATGTATAAGAAAAGATTTCAAGGAATTTAAAAAGGATTTATATAGCATTTAAAAAATTTAATTATTGATCAAAATATTTAAAAAAGGACTTTTCTTTAAAAATGCATAAAAGAAAGTGTCCAAGGATTTAAAGTATAAAAAAAAATTTTAAAAGGATATGAAATGGTTTAAAGTAGTCAAGTTAAGCGAATATTGTAAAAGAATTTAAAACAGAAATCTAATAGATTTTTATAAAGTTTCAAATTAATTTGTAGGAAAAGGACTAAAAAGATTAAAAAAAAAAAGCATAGAACAAATTTTGAAATGCCAAAATAAAGCAAAAATAAAACATTCTGCAGAAAAGATAAATGAGCAAAACACATAAAAGGAAGCGATTTGCAGAAAAAGTAGAGAAGAAAAAAAAAACACTATTAAGTTTGTTAAAGTTGAAAAAGTCCCGAGACATATTAATTAACATATATTACATTTAATGGCTAAGTCAGATGCAAAGAAAACATTTTATTTAGAAAGTATTTATTAACTATTTAATCTTTTTTAGAATGCATAAATTATTATTATTACTGCTCTAATTTATTTGCATAATAATAAACTTCTTTTCGCATCTTGGCATGATTCGTTATCTTCTCTGATTTTCTTGGATTACATTTTGATTATATTTATCACAATTGTTTATGAATTATTGTCATTATTAATAAGGATTGTTAGAAAAGGAAAAGAAATGAAAATAAAAGAAAGGACATAAAAGAAAAACTCAAATGAACAAAGTTTCTATCAAATTGTTGTTTGAAATTAAAAAAAAAAAAAAGCTGTAAAATAACTATAAATTCTATTCTATGGATTCTATGGATTGATATAATCCGGTTGCATTAGATGACAAAAAGAAAACATTTTTATTGGATTAAATGTCAATTTATCTGTAATTAATCCTTAAAAACTTTATTCAATTGTGGTCAAACATTCTAAATTGCAAATTTCTCCATTTACGTTTCACACTCGTCAGAAGAGTAAGACGAAAAGGAATTCCAAAAAAAAAAAAAAAAAAAAATTAAAGAAATTATTTATACTTAGAGTTGATATTATCTTACACTACTTGGTAGGCGTATCCTTTAAACGTTTTGGAACATTTTTTGTGCACAAAATGCAGAAATAGTTCTCTAACAATTTAACCAAGTTTGATTATTCATTGTAAATCAAAAAGTTGTGATTTGTATTTGCAAAAATTACAACGCTAAATCGTTAGACAAGTTTTTCAAAAACTCTAAAGATTTGTCTTTCAAACAAAAGTGATGGCAATTATTTGATTAAAATGGCTCTAACTATCTTACCAAGTTTAAGTAATCATTGCATATCAAATAGTATTTTGTGATGAATGAATTAAAATATTGAATCGTGAGACGATTCAACTTTAACTTTAAACGTTTTTCAAACGTTTTTCTGCAACTCTGTTTCTCATGTTTCTACTTCTCCCGTCATCAATTTATGAATTTTATTAGGCGATTAAATAACGTGCCAATTCAATAAAAATATCTAAAACGTTTTAATAAACCATACGATTTTATCGTTTGTTAGCGGAAATTCAAGCAACAACTAAATTAGGCAGAGACAATAGAATGAAAAGCTAAACCTTAGAACATTTTAACTTACACATGTACAAAGTACTACTACTACTACCAGACCACTACAAGTGATATCAGTTAAATGGTTTTATAGATTAATATAAGAAAAAAAATTTAAATCAATCTCTTTCGTGTACTTCAATTGAAATGGAGGAGCGGACTGACCACAAAATAAAAAAACGCAATTGAAGTGTGTATAAAATATTAAATTATATGAAGAGTAGAATTAGAAAAGAGTAGATTTATGAAGCTTATATACATAGATATATATTCTAGAAATGTGAATCATATAAATCATTTTCAAAAACACACATGCACACAAATATATGTAGTTACTTTATTTAATGTCTCCACTGCCTCTTGAACGAGGATGGATATTCGTGCGTAATAAATTTTGAAAAAATATATACAAAAAAAAAAAATGACTGCGAAACTTTATGTATATAACCAAAATTAATAAGTCTCCAGTATATTTAAGAAATATATTTGCATAAATTTTTTACGAAGTTATGGCTCCTTTTAAAAGACCACAATTTATGCCAATTACCGATACTGCTCTAAATTTTTAATGAGACTTTTTTTTGTTTTTTTTTTTTGATTTTACTTTCAAAATAGACCGCAATTTCAGTAATTACTTACCTAGTTGAGCCAAATCTTCTTCAAATTGGACAAAATACTTGACTCTTGAGAACTTTATCTGGACTTTCTCTGCCCAGCTGGTGAATTTTTTGACTCATGCGTGTTACAACTTATTCATGAGTATCGCCCGTAGATCTAGAAAAATTTTTTTCGCCTACTTGAACACTACTTCTGGCAGAGTTTTGAATCTTTAAAGTAATAAACACCTTAAAATTAATTCGGTGGTCATAGGACTTTGGCATTTGTCGTTTGAAAAAAACATGAACTTTTTAATGAAATAGTGAAATAAGCACTTTAAATCGTAAGTAAAACGAGTTTTCCACAATTTTTATCGTAATTGCATAGATATACAAAATCGAGAACTTATTGACATATGTGTTATGGGGAGCATAATAGTTATATGAATAAAACGTGAAAGTGTTAACCAGAGAAGGAGCAATAGAAATAAAAATAAAAATGAAAATTTAAAAGAAAAAGAAAAACAAGAAGAAAAAAAGGATAAATAAAACCGAGTGAAAAATATAAAAGACAAAATAAAAAAAAACAAATAAAACTTTGATCCACTTGTCTTGTCTCGTTGCTCCCTTTCACTCTTTCGTTTAGATTGCTTGGCAAAAAAAAAGACGGAAGAAAATAACGTAAGAAAAAAAATTTGTTAACAAAAGAGAGCAAAGCAAAATCTATCTAACAATCTAAAATATA
This sequence comes from Melophagus ovinus, assembly GCA_023089585.1. NCBI lineage: Eukaryota > Metazoa > Arthropoda > Insecta > Diptera > Hippoboscidae > Melophagus > Melophagus ovinus. The sequence continues at coordinate 20,497,070 of JAKKIB010000174.1, read as the reverse complement.
AAACAACAACAACTACAAGAAAGTGCACTACACAATAAAAGAAAATTTGTGAAATATAAATGTTATTGCAATTGTTGTTGTTGTTACTATTTGTAAGTAGTTGTAAATTGTTGAAATAAAAATGTTCAGTGCTTATTTCGTTGTTTTGTTTTTTTTTTTTTAAATACACTAAAAAAAAAAAACTCTAGACATACATAGACACACAAATCGTACACATAACATCACTTAATAAACATCTTTCTCATCGTTTCCTGCATTCATATCAAAGTTGTTTTTCAATTTGTTGTTATTATTATTATAATTTTATATTATGATTTTCATTTCATTATGTAACACAATTTATGGTCCTTTCCTTTCAACTGCACATATTCTCCCGATTATTTTAAATTATTTCTACAATTTAAATCCAAAATCGTACAATTTTCCAGAAAGTTATAGCAAATTTTGCTTTTCCGTATTAAATTTCACAGATATATAAAATAATTAAGATAGCCTAATAATTTAGAATCATTTTTTTTGCCAGATATATCCGCCCAACTTTCCCATTTTATTATAAGCACCAAGCAAAAGTTGGCTCCTTACTGAGTTTTTCAAAACTTCAAGGCTAATGTATATAATTTTATGAAGATCTTTATAAAATTATGAATCAATGTGGCCATGTCAGTCCATCTGTTTTTCGCAAACATTGAGAAAGTCTTGTGTGTAGGTTGAAAGTTTCAAAATGGGCCTATGACTACAACTTAAACTGATGATGGTTTAAAAATAGGCCTTTGGTTTCAATCTAAATTGAACGTATTATAAAAATTATGAGTATTTATTATTTAATACTTGTAAATAAGTAACTTAAAACAATTGAAAAATTTTATGCTTGTTGTGGCCAAATGTAATTAAGCCCCTCAGAGGCAATACACTCTCTGGATAATGGATGTTTTAGCTTTTAGTTTTATCTCAAGAAAATATTCCTACTGCTACTTTTTTCTTTTATTTTTGTTTTTTTTTGTCAAATTAAACTAACAATATTCAACTTTAAATCTACCTACATCTAATACTGTCAAAATGTCAAATCGTGAAACTCTAATGTGCTTGTATTGCGACATGATTAAATTTAGGCCAGTTTAATTTTTCAAAAGGATAGAAAAATGATTTAATTGAAACTTTCATACATATATTTTGCTGAAACTTAGAACCATGCCTTTTTTAACCAGAAAATGGTCTCTATTGAAATGGACACTATTTCATTCTGATCTGCGCTATTTAACTATGAAAAGACTTTCGTTTTGATCAGCGACACAGACGGCCTACTGATAGCGATTGTAAAAAGGAAAAGACAAAGCGGGAGGCACGTAAATTAGACTCTTAATCTTATCCCCAAAGCAGTTCAAAGGGTCTATAAGCGGAATCCCTCAAGAGGCAACTGTCGCCAGCATAAAATATCATCAGCTAATTATAAATTTTCTGACCCCATATGCCAGCGCCCTGGCTCTAGATTGCAATCCGTCTGGGAGATTTACTTTCTTACATATTTACTGGTCACGGGCAGAACTATCCAAGCTTTTTCACGGTACGTCCATTCATCATTTCTCATCAGCTGATTGTCAATTTATCTTGTTGCTGCTACTGCTTTATTACTCGAATTGAAATGAAAATATTTAATTCAATCAAATCATATAAGACTATTCATTTAGAATTCCTCCATATAGATTCAGCTAGAGATTTCTGAGTCATATAAAGAAATCCATTTACTTTTTCTTTCCTATTATCTGATATAAGTTAATAAAATGTTGAAAGCAGCAGTAATAAAAAATAACAAAAACTTTATTAAACACAAATAAAACAAACAAATAAAAAATGGACAATAAATTAAGGAAAAGGTGGAGATTTATAGAGATGGTGGTGAAGTAAGATACGAAATCTAGAAATATCAAAAAAAACCGCAACATGAAGAAAGTAAATAACTAATTTAGAAACGGATGCTGAGAAAAACGAATAAATGGAAATAAACAATAATAGAAACAACACACAATAACAGCAACAACAACTATCAACGGCAGCAATATGCGAGTTCATCTACAAAAGAACAGAAGTCTAGAAAACCGAACCGAATCAAACCAAACCAAAGCAAACTTAACCAAGAAAAAAAGGAGGAGAATTGCATAAATTAGCAGGAACAATAACAACAATAATAATAAACAAATGAATAATGAAAATGAATAAGTGGGCTTATATTTTTCAATGTTCATATATTTGCATGCATTTGTCTATGTATTTGTACGTGTGTACAAACAAGTTAAATGAATACGCTAAACGAAATTCTGTATTCGAATGGAATACGAGACTTATTTACAATGTTAAAATCATCTAAATACACAGACAAAAACACACACACACACACACACACACACATGCACACACACACACACACACACACAAAACACACACACACACACACACAACACACACACACACACACACACAACACACACACACACACACAACACAACACACATACATACATACATACATAAATACATACATACATACACACATACATACATACATACACCAACACACACACACACACACATACATACATAACACACATATACATACATACATGCATACACACACACACATACATACATACATACGAAAAAAAATAAACAAAAAGAAAATAAAATAAAATGGGAATAATGAAACAGTGAATGTGAGAGAGTGACATATAAAGTGAGATAGAGATAAAGATAGAGATAGAGAGATATATCTATTAAAACAAACAAAGATATAAATTTTACATGGATATGTAGGTGCATGTGTGCGTGTGCATATGTTGCTTATGTGTCCACGTCATACACATCCGTTTACATGCAGTTTGGCTTGTTTGATTTTTCCTTTACATTTGTGCTGTGTGTTTTTTTATTATTCTGTTTTTGCTATTGTTGTTGTTGTTATATTTTGATGTAGTTTTGCATTTTGTTTTTTTTTTTTATTTCATTCTCATATCTTCATTTTCATATCTCGATTTCTTTTTTTCTCTATTTGCTTTGTGACTTTGATATGAAGCGAACTTTGACATACAATGGTGGTTTTTTCTTATCGCTGCCTGCTGTTGCTCTGATTCTTCCAATTATTTCGTTTTGTTTTTTTCTCCTTTTTCTTTTTTTTTTTTTATAAGCGTTAAGCAGCACTGAAATTACTCTGCCTTGAAACAAATAGAAAAACAGAAATTTTTTATAAAAAACAACAACAACAACAACAACAACAACAACAATGAAAAAATCACAATAATGATGCAATATAAACAAACAAACAAAGAAATAAAAGAGAACTAGAACAAAACAAATCGACAAAATGAAATTGCTTAAATCTGTTTTGGTGCAGTAATAACAAGAAGAACAATAACAACAATAAGCGCAACGATAACGCTATTATTTGCAACAAAAAAAACAGCAAACAAAATAGCGAGAAGATTTTTCCAATTGTAAAAAGGAAATTCTTTTTCTTCTACATCTGCCTTTTCTATCCCTTTTTTCCATTTTTTTTTTGACTCTCGCCACTTTCTCACTAAATTTTAATACCAAGAAAATAAGTGTCCATTTTTTTTATTTGCATGTATGTGTGACACATACACACACGTTTGTATGCATATTCATGGAAAATTATTCAAAGGCACAACATACGAAACATATTCAAATTTTATATTAAAGAAAAATATGACAACAAGCAACAACAAGCAACAACAACAGCAAAGGTAGTATCAAAAAAAAAAATAAAAAAATTTCTCTTTGCTTTATATTAGTTCTTTTAACTGTAACGTAAATATTACTTTAAGGCATTTCTCTAAAGAAAAAGGGCCAAGTTAAAAGTTAGATCAATTTCTAAATGAACTTAAATCTTTATATGTCTGTCTATGTCTGTCTGTTAGTTCATATCTTTTACTTGCATTATTTCAAAAAACGTTTTTAAACAAGATGTCGTAATTGAAAATGCAAAGGCAGAGCTCGTGAAATAGATGGTTTATTAAAGCTTTTCCAAATCGAATTTAGTAATATTTCTCTATATAAAGTATTTCATTTAAAATTATTAAATATTATGCCAATAAAGAAACTTTTTCAAAATCAAAGTACAAACAAGATTTTAAATATAATAGAATTATTTTCAAGTTGTTCGCGATTGAAATAAATATATTTTGAATATCAATACAAGTTTGCATTAATTTCACTTGGGTTTCTTCCTCTTTTAAACAGTTTATAAAATCCATTAGTAAAGGTTTTGAATACTCAGCAGGTTTTGAAATAAATCTGCGTTTTATTACATCAAAATACTACATTTGTAAATATTTTGAAAGGCTGCCATTCACAATCTTTTTGAGATATATTGCTGAATTTCAACAAAAAAATATAATTAATAATAATAAATAAACTAAACTAAACTAATTAAATTAAATGAACTAATCACCGCTTGTAAAATGACACTGTGAATTTATCTTCTAGAGAGTTGCCATTCAATTCCATCATATTAATCTTTTCAGAGTGACAACGTCTATAACGATTTTTCTATGTGTTGCGCCTAAATGTAGGCAAATGAATGCAAAATATGATTTTGGTCATGAAAAATTAAAGACCTTTGCTACCAAAATTGTTATTTGGGTAAACAAGAACAAAAAAGACTGGATGATGATCATTTAATTTTTAATTAAGGTACTACAGAATTGTCTTTTCACTAAACTATCAAATCAAATTTAATGAATACACTGGAAAGAGAATAATATTTTTCGTTCAAAAAATCGCCACAAACATAAAAAATATAAATTCTAGAATAAGAATGCAAAACAACACTTTGAAATCGGTCATGCCTTTTTTATTGTATACAAATATGAATTGGTTATTTGTAGATAAGCATCTGTAGCTAAGCGCAGGTAAAAGATTTAAAGCCAACAACAGTCAATAACAATAAATAAATTACAGAAACGGAAAACGATTGAAAACAATTCAATTAAATTTAATATTTAAAAAAAAAATTAGCTTTCAAGAATTTACCTTTTTTTCTCTGTGCCATTTTCTTCTCTTCACTTTTTTCCAGAAATTTGTTTTTCTATTTTTTATTTAATTTTTTATTTTGTTATTTGTTTTCTATTTTTTATTTATATTTGATTTTGATGTCGCCTTTTTTTGTTCTATGTTTCCTTTAATTTAATTTAATTTTATTTCTAAATTTTTTTTTTTTGCGTTTTGTTCAAGAAAACAATAAGAGAAAACAATCAATCAAAATTCAAAAGTATAAAGAAATGTAGGAATGATTGTTGTTGTAACAACAACAACAACAACAACAAAACAAGAACAACAAGTGTAATGACAAAACGAATTTGAATTTATGTAAATTGTTAAATGAGATTTCGTTGTTGTAAATATCACACACACATCCACAGGCACATACACAGGAATGTCAAAGAGAAATAAAAGAAGATGAACATATTGTAATAATAAGAAAATCAATTGTTGTTATTTGTTTTTGTTTTTATAGCTATTTATTAGTTTGTTTGTTTTGTAATGACTTTAATGCTAAAGTTAATAAAGTTATATGGAAAAAACAAAACCGGCAAATAAGAACGCAATAGAAAGATATGGAGAGAGAGAGAGAGAGAGAGAGAGAGAGGCGAGAAACAAAAAATCGAAACAGGAATCATAAAAAAGAAAAAGTTGATAAATGGTAAAAAAATAATAAATTTACACAATTCTTGAAAAATAAAAAACAATAAAAAAGGAAAAACAAAAAGAAAGCATATCAAAAGAGAATAAAAAACGAGAACAAGGAACGAAAGAGATTAAAAATTAATTCAAAATAAACTGAAATTATTGCATTGAAGCCTTGTTAGCAACTAATTACTTTACACTTAAGTTAATTAATAAAATTGGAAGAACATGAAAGTGAAAATTGTCAGATTTAAAAAAAAAAACAAATATTTATAGAATTCAATTCAGAGAGTTCAGAAAAGACTCCAAGTAATCTCAAAAATAATCAAATCATAAAAATTTTTCATATTTTATTTTTGGCCCCATAAAAATTTCTATATAAACTGGAATTTTTTTCCTCGAATGGTTTGGTTTCAAAAATGAGGCCTTATATGGGAAAAGCCCTTTACAAATCCATACAATGTGACCGTTTTTAAAAGAGTTTATATTTAGCAAGCACAGGTGACTTCTACATTTTGTCACGAAAATTATGCGAGAAAATTTACGAAATCGAAATGTGTTAGATATGTTAGACATACAAATAGTGGAAACAATAAAGAGACATTTCCGATTGACAGGTCCAAAATAATTTCGAAAATAGTTGTAAGGCGAAGGTATGAATTAATCCATCTAAGCCAGACATATTTCACGCGATTTCTTGCGCCTCAACCATTTATGATATAAATCTTCTATACGAGGGTTGATTGAGAATCATTGAGGCATGGATTGTTGGGAATCACTGGTGAAACTTCTACTTTAACCAATTATATATAAAATGTCAATCGGATGAATGGATGATTGGATGAATGGAACGATTGCTTGGAGTGAATAATATTGCTTAAAAAGAAAAATTCGCGGCAGAGCAAAAATAAATATATACAAAAGTGAAAGACAGAAAGTAATACTTACACAACAATTGGAATAGAGCAATAAGAAACAATAAAGTTAAAAAAGCACAAAAAGCAAAAAAATCAACCATAACAAAATCATCAAAAAGTACTTGAAAAAATAAAGCAACGAGAAATTCAATCAATGTTCACTCACTAAACTAGAATTAGAAGATATCAAACAAATCAAAAAGAAAATAAACAAAAAACAAAGAAAAAGAGGAAGAAAAAACAACACAAACTACAACAAACTACAACTAACGAACGAGCACAGAAGACAATTGTGAAGAAAACTAAAAAGTCACAAAAAAAAAAGAAATCCTCCGCAGTTTTTTTTTTTTTTGCTTTTTTATTTGCAGAATTTTTGATTGACGGATGAGAATTAAATACACTAGAGTATTTTATTTTAACATGCACATACATATATACAACCATATACCCATATACCCATATATACATGCATCCAAAAATCCATAAATCCATACACAGATACAAAGGCTCACAGACTCACAGATACATAGGCACGTGCATAATCTAAATATCAAGAGTTGTGATGCGCAAAACATAATGTTAAATAACATTATAAAAATTACAACAAGAACAATAACAACAACAACAACAAAAACAACAACAAAAACAACTGCATAGACAACAATGTCAATGGAGCAAAGAAAAAATTCTTTGCATAAAAAAATGTAATTTTATAAAGAATAACACGCACAAAACGAATCTAAAAAGAGAATAGAAGAAGAAGAAGAAGAAGAAGAAGAAGAACAAGAATATGAAGCATAGATAAAACATTATAAAAACAAAAACAATGACAATAGAAAATGTTGCAATACTTTAATTGATTTAAATTTATTTTAGTGAAGCGTCAAATTCCACTTTATCACTTCACTTACCTTTTATTATCGCCACTTTTCGTTGCTTTTCACTTTAGCGATGTTTACGATAGTACGTAGAATGAGTATAAATTTTTCTTATAACAAGTCCATGATTTCACTTTTTAAATGCTTAAACTTCCTTTCAACTATTTCAGTTATTTTTATCAGTTTGCTTGCAAAAAGTTTAAGTAATGGTTTCTTAAAGCTGCTTGACGAGAGTAACCATGTAGAATGGCCTTTTTTATTTATTTTATTACAAAAAACTAATCTCGAAATTTAATCCAGTTTCAAAAAATATTCGAGTCCTCCAGGCACATTTATTGAAATAAGCCTTATAGGATTGTGCTTATTTCTTCTCGGACTTTTGGTATTATAAAGGCTGGCATGACCCAAGATAGCTTAAGAGTTTCTGTATAAGCTTAAGCTTATACCAGAGAACTAAAAGTCAGAGGTCTAAAATGTATTTATGGGATTGCAGTTGATATTTAAGTTTTACGCATCTCTAACAGCTTTAACGATGCTTGTGCACCGCCTTTCGGTGTACGAGAGGTGTCTTTTGAATGCCCTCTTATATTATATTATACGTCCAAGTTTGAAACACCAAAAACCCGTAACCTTAAAATGCCATCTGGAGTCGGTGTACTATTCCTTGACGCCAAAAAACTGCATTAAGAAGGAAATTGTAAAGAGCTTAGATAAGATAACTTATAGAATTAGTGAAATAGCAAAGATATTATTATGATCGTCAGAAGGTTAAGTATGGCATTTTAATATTTTCTATCGGTCAGAAGTCATGCAAGACCATTGACTCCTTAAACGTTACTTTATGTTAGTTAGTTTAATTTTATATTTACTTATTTTGTATTTTATATAAATTTCCCATATCAACGACTTTTATGTTCATCTGTCTCTTCATCCATTTCACTCTTCAATTCCCACTCTTCTCTCTTCAATTCGTTATTTGGTTGTTAGTGGTTATTCATAGAACCATTTGATTACTTTCTATATACGTTATGATAATTGTGTATGTTACCGTGTTACCGTTACCCATTTAATCTATGGAGAATTAAATTCAATTGAATTGAGTTGAATAGTTTGAGCATTTGGATAGAAGAGTGTAAGCAAAGAGTTTACATTTTCAATTTCATGTTAAACATGAATGTTAAGCATTTCATAGGCACATACACCTTTAATGGTTACATAACTAGATTAAAGTAGACTCAAAGGTTTTCATAATCTTTGTACATATAAATATACATACATAAAAATGAAAAGGAAAATGAAAAAATGAAAATTTGAAATCTTTATTTCGTTTAATATTTTATACGGTATTTCAATTTTGGTAAAGCCTCTATCACTAGACAAATTTGATGTATTGTGGTATGTTAAATGATATAAAATTCTTTTATGCAGCGTTTCAAGCCAATTTATGAATTCTTATGTTGATATTACACGTCGTTTTGCTCCAATCTACAGATAAAATGCAACAGATGAAATTTTATGCTATAACCACAAATGATTTCATTATGAAACTAAACTGTACTAAATGGCCACCAGAGCAATTAAATTTTTAGTTTAGTTTAGTTTAGTTTAGTTTCTGCTTAGTTTATAAATATACTTTAACAATTCGCATACTAAATCGATAATTTAAGGTGAGGACATTTCAATCTCCATATAATTTATAATAATGGTTTTTCAAAGCTTTAAAAACTAAAGAGCCTAAAAATAGGCAATTACTTAATTTTATAATTATACTTAATTGAGAGAGTGGTGCAAACTTTATTGGCCTTGTTTGGATTACACATGAAAATTTTTTAACCAATAAACAGAATTTTGAATATTCACTACCGTTAGAAATTAAGAAAATGATTATATTTAAAAGATGCATTAATGTTAATTTTTAATTTCTAATAATTAAAAGTACTACAATAAAAAATGGTAAAAAGTTAAATTTATAAAAAGGAAAATTATTTCTTTGATGGCATAAAGAACAAGAAAAAGAGAAAGGAGAAGCTATAATTAATGAAACTATTATTTTTACTTGTAATTATTATATTTGATGACATTGAATGATTTCATTTAAAGACTCATTCATCAAACAACACATTTAAAGTCTGCTATTAGAGCAGTTTATTTAAATTTTCTTTGCTTATTTCTTATCGCTTTCGTTTTTGTGTTTTTTCTTTTTTGTCCACTGATTTAATGTGCCGCAATAAATTGCAAAACTCACAACATTCTTTTAAAATAATTGCAACAAACGTTACACGCATTTCGGTTATTTATTATAATAAAATATTACACACTCAAATAGTAAAAAGGTTTACTTTAGGCAATAACGACAACAATGTATCATGCGACCGCATCATACTATTAAAAAACTTTAGTCGTATGTTAAAACCAAAGCTAAAAATTGAAAACTGTAAACTAAAAACTGTAAAACTAAAAACTAACAAAACTGCAAACTGATAAAAATGAAGAAGAGAAAACGGAATGAAAAATTAAAGAATTAGAAGTACTTTACACAAAATTTGTAGCATAGTTTTAGGTGAAAACTATATGTAACATATGTTGCATACTTTTCTCCTCATGCCACATTCATTTCTTCCACTTTCTTTCTCGTCTTACCACTAGGAAAGTTTTCAAAATTTTCCAACTAAGAAAAACTACTAGAAAATATTTAGTCAACTAACAAGAAGCTTATATATTCCCTTTGAAGTACCAGAAACAGAAACAACAATAACAATAAAAAATTCTCTCTTTAGGATAAAAAAAAAAGAAAACAGAAAACTTCATTTAATGTTAAAATAGTAAAACCATATATTAAGCTAAAAATGTCTATAAACAAACAAGCAAACAAGCAAGCAGGCAAGCAGGCAAGCAAGCTAGCAGATAAGCAGGCTGGCAGCCTGGCAGCCTGGCAGCCTGGGAGGTTGGCAGACAGACAGACTGACAGACACACTGAAAGCTAAAGATAGTTTGAAAGATTTTATAAAATAAGTAGTGTTAAGCTTTATTGAGGCAATAGCTTAATATTCATATGATTTTTAAAGATTAAGGTCAATTTATTTCAACTTTATCTCCATCTATCTATCTCTTATCTCCTCTTCTCAATCCATTTATCTACTACTTTGAATGCCCTTCTTTTATAGAGATGGCAAAAGTTGCATATTAAAAATAATTTTTAGATTTTTATATTATCTTTCAAAAGATAATATTTAAAATTTTTCAAAAATATATAATCTTTATCATATATTTACGTACCTATTACTGCTTCAATAGACTTTTACATATTTAACATATTTTTTTTTATGCAAAACTGTATTAAACATATGTGAATATATTTAAGGCAAATTTGAAAATTAAAGGCATTTACTTTTTATACTCACCCATCGAAAGTTTAGACATTTGTACATTATAGTTGTGACATCTAAAGAAAAGTATCGAAGACACTATGAAATATACATATTCTTGATCAATATTAATTTCTGAATCGATTTGTCATAAATTGTCATCCAAATTGTTACTTTTTTTTATTTGGAATTTCTATTTTCTTATTTAAACACCACAAAATGTAATTTTGAAATTATATGGAAATTATTGTTCTATGATAAATTACAAAAATTGCCTAATCGAATGGTGTTTGCTTTACGATATTTGACCCCACTCAAATATAATATTCGTATTTGTTTTATTTTTCTTAATACTAATTATTGAATTTTCTACAATTTTAGATCAAATGAATTGAACTTAACTAACTTGTCTTTTCAATTGTAGATTGAGCTATGTAAGAAACATCTCTTGATAGAACTTGCATTTTGGGCAGAAGCCTTATCAATCATGTGGAATACAAATAAAATTACATTTTCTTCTACAAATTCATTCTGATTAATTTTTTCAATATAAAGTCATAAAATACAATTCAATTATTTCTAAAATGCTATTAAAATATTTACAAAAAAATTTATGCTTCACAAATTTTGTAACCAACAGTTGAACAAACATTTTCAAATCAATAAAGAAAGTGATTCTACGTTAATATGAAAACCCTTTGAGCCATTGAAAGTGTACATAAATTTTAAGCGGAGATTAAAAAGCAATTTCTTAGAAAAACTACATTTATAGAGAAAAGCAATCAGTAAAAAGTAAAACAGAAAATATAAAAAATTTGAAAGGAAAATGACTAGAAAAAATGTAAAGAAAATAAAAAATGTAAAAAAAAAAATAATAAAAAATAAAATAATAAAAGTGTGTATTAAATGTGTTAGTTATTATTTATTAAGTAAATAATATTAAAATATTTGTCATCTGTTTCTGCCATTATTATTGAAACTATTATTCTTACTCTAATTTTTATTATTATACATTCAAATAATAAAATATTGTTTACCTTAAAAATGGAGAAAGCACACAAATTTCATAAAATTAAATTGCAAAGGAAGTGAAATAAGTATAAGATGAAATAGGAGAAGAATAATAATAATAAAAAGAAGAGGAAGAATTTAGAGATGCATTTAAAAAAGCATATGTTTATGTTTGTGTTGTTCTTGTACTCTTTTTTTTAATTTTTTTTTTTTTTTGAGCAATGGAAAATAAAGTAAATTTCCTTAAAAATGTTTCATATTTCATATTTTCATATTTTTATTCATAAATATACAAAAAAAAAAAAACTATAAATTTATGGTTTTAGAAAATTTCTATTTGAATTGTACTAACTTAATTTCAATTTAAGCATTTATCAAACTGAAAAATGGAAAATGAATATACGAATAAAATACAAAATTAAATAATCGCATAAAAAAAATATCCTATATATTCAAATCTATCAAGTAAAATAAAATAGTAATCGGTAATTCGTTTTTATCGTTTATCAATTCTATTAGCAAAATTAAGTAGTTAAGTATAGAAATTACATGTTCAAAAAAAAAATAACAATTTTTTTTTAGAAATATTTAGAAACATTGACTAAAGTTTGACTTTTATTATAAATTAAACAAATTAAGTAGTCATAAATAATAAGATATAATTAAGTACAAAATTTAAATGACTAGAAAGAATACACAAAATTTCTTTATTCTTTGCGTATTATGCAGCATTCAAAAGTGTTAAAAATGTGCTTAAACTGTAACATAATTATTTGAACGTTAATCCTTTAAATATTTATTCTAAATACTTAAAAGAAAAGAAGCTATTGGAAAGAATGCTTTCCAATTCATTTAATTTAAATTACATTTCATTTCATGTGATTTTAAGAAATTTTTCGAACTTATTATTATTAACTAAAATTATTTTCATAAGTGATTCGAGCAATTAATGTGGCGCTAGTTAAGTACTAGAATTAAATATTTATTTTCATTAATTAAGAAAGTAAAATATTTTTATAAACCCATTTTTTAGCCTTAATTTTTTGATCAGCTTTTTTTTTTAGGTATTTTCTGAAATACAAACACAAAGTACCTAACTTTTCAGGCAAATAATAATAAACGGAACACCCAGTGTTCATACACCTCTTTTTTTCTTCTATTTCTATTACTATTTTGCTTATTTATTTTAAAAGATTTTAAAAGATTAATAGGATTTTTGTTAGTTTTCTTCTCACTGATTCCAGCAACCATCCCTCTACCAACATACAGAAACCAACGATACCAACGACCAACCATACTTCAATTTTCATCTCTTTCCTCTATACAACATTTCATTTCTTCGCATTGCATAACATTTCATAGTGAATTTATAGTGTTCTTGAGTTACAAAATTTTCATTAAAAAAAAAAAAAATTTATTAAAAAAAAAAGAAAGAAAAAGAAGTTTATAATAACAACAAATTGACAACAAAACCTTAACTAGCATTAACATGAACAACGACAACAATAATCCTAAAAGTATGTTATAAATGTGTTTGCTCAAAATTTATTTGTATATGTTTGTACTAAAGTTTAGATATAACTAATACAAAAAAGGTAGTTTTGTTTATCTAAATCACTCTTTCTATTCCTCTCTATCTTCATCTCTTTCCATCTCTTTTTATCTATTGCAAATTATATGCTTAAATGTTGGCCTGTTTCATATAAAGTAAAAAAGTTTCTATATATTTTCTTTCACTTAGTTTTTAACCCTTTATTTTCATATTATTTCTATTTTATTATATAAAACTTGGATATGATTGCTTTTCCTTCTCTTAATCTCTCCTCTTTTTTCTTATCTTTATTAGTTTTGTATTATTATAATATATAAATAAATATATTAAGTTACTGCTGATGAAGGTAACGATCCAGCAATAATTCAATATCCATATACATTTCTTTTTACAATTTTAATAAAATTAAACATTTTTATGAAAAGTTGCAACGAAAATACTTCTCTGTTATTCTTGTCTGCTTTTTCACCCAAAAAGCTTCTACCTTTTATGTGATGAGAGAGTCTTTACATGAAACTATAAATTGAATCCATTAACAATCTAAATTGAGTAATAAAAAAATTGCCAAGAAATCTTGTTTGAATTTAAAGCGGCTTAGACTTTGCCATGTTCTTTATAATCCCTCGTAACTTTCTTTCTAAAGACAATAAAATCTGATATTTGAAAGTTCAAATCAAGAATTTTAATTAAGCACTTTATCACTTAAACCTGAACCCGAATCCGAAACCGAATGCGAACCCGAGCTACGAAACAATTTTGCTTTATTGCTGTTACTTCAATTTATATTTTAAAATCATCTGAAGTCGCTTATTAAATTTTGAATAAATTTTTAGCTAAATCGTAAAGTCTATTTGCCCGAAATTCATTCAAATAGTTCTGCATTTAATTTGAAAGTTGTAATTTATAAATGATTTATTTAAATGTGCATTGGTCAATGAAAAAACTCTACACAAAATTGTTAGAACTGGATTATTTTACTGTACCTTTTTTTTTGTATGAATACATATGCAATTTTTTAAAATATCAAATAAAATTCATTTCATTCATTTAAAAAATTTGTTAAATATTGATATATTTTTGGTATCTATTTCATTGCTTTCGGAAATTTTCAAAAACTTTACAAATCTTGACAAGAAATACAATTTTGCATAATACTTTTTGATTTCTTGTAAAGTGTTCACCTTGTCGGTGCTCACCGTCTTATTACCCCTTTACTTTTCTTTTGTTTTATGTTTACTTTTTTGTTTTTTTTTTTTTTTTTATTTGATTTTAATTCCATTAAAAAACCATTTAAATGGTTTAAAAGTGCACGAATTTCAACTTGTTGTTACTGATGTTGTTGTTGCTAGTAGTGGTGCTGCTATTGTTGTTTATGGAATTTTAAAGAAAGCTAATACACACAAATTTTTAAGACAAATTTTTACTTTTTCTTATATATGAAATAAATTTTTATACAACTTAAGATAAAGAGCTTTGTGAGGCAAAAAAAAAAGAAAAGAAAAAAAGGAACAAAATTGTAAAACGAATTAATATTATTTTGAAAATTGAAAGTGCTACAATAATAATAAATAAAAGTCATTTAATTTTTATTTTTTCGTATTTTTTTTCTTTTGCCTTTTTTGCCACTTACATTTTTTACAGAATAAAAGCTCTAAAAAATAATAAAATTTTAATAATTTACGTTGATTAAGAGAATTAAATTAATAATAATTTTGTAAAAATGTTTCAATTAGCTCGATTTGATTTTTTTAATATAATTAGAAAGATAGAAAGAAGTAAAGAAAAAAAAAAGAAATTGAAAAATCTCAAATATCGAAAAAATCGAATTAATTAAATTGAAACAAAAATTTAAAAAATCAAAATAACAGTTTATACCGATTTTAAGAACTAGGAACTAACAAAAACAGTGAACTTTCTTGCCAAAAAAAAAATCTTCCATCGTTGCCAAAGTTCATGCAAATAAATTTTTGATATTTTCAAGCTTTCTAAGATTTATATTGAAATTAAAATAAATTTAGCTACTAAACTTATACTCTTTATAAAAAAAAGGATTGTTAGACAAACTGGCAAATAAAGTTAGAGATGTACTTAAAAAATGATAAAGCATTGGACGATATAAATCTGTTGTATCTATTTCAAATATTTTTAAAAGTTACATACATTCGCCCAAATTTGTAAAATTATAATTTATAAATATCAATTTAAAAAATACATCTGATTAAAGTAAATTTGAATTTGTACAATTGTTCAATTTTCAATTTTGACATTAAGTTTGTATGAAACAATTGATTTCTTTCCTTAGAAAAACTTAAAGATTTATAAAAAATCTTTTTCCGTGATACATTTTCTTAAAATATAAAATCATATTTCTTTCTAGACGATTATTTCACTTCAATGAAATATAAAATTTTTAATATGAATAAATAATAGCAAATAACAACAATAACAAATAATATTCTTTTTTTTTTGTGCGGTCTTTCAAATTTTATTATAAAATTTTTTCTATACAATTAAAATCTTATCTTTAAGAATTTATATTGGTAAATATTTCAATAATTAATTGGCTTTTTTGCACCTAAAAGTATGCAATACATAAACTTAAAAATTTAGATAAATTTCATCTAGACTTTATCACTTGCTTTGAATTTCAGTAACAAGAAAAAAAAGAAAAATATTGAATTATAAAACTAACAAAAAACAAAAAAAAAAAAAAGAAATAAGAAAAATGCAAAACTCAAGCAAATCCTTTTAGATAACAAACTGAAATGCATTTAAAGGAATAAACTCAAGTTGTGCGTTGTGGATAATCACATATAATTTTGTATTACAACTAAACAATTTATAAATTGATGGAATAAAGCGAATAGTTCTTTCTTTATTCATACTTTTTTTTCCAACAAAATCGATGATTATTTAGAATTGACATCTGTAAAAGTAGCATGACATTAAATGGAAACATGGTGTGTATTAACATTGATATTGATATCAATCTCTAAATCTGTTATAGATTTTAGTTTTTTTTACATTTTGCTACTACAATCGCAATGTGTGTGTGTGTGTGTGTGTACGTGTGTGTATTTGTAAACGATTAAAGGTTTGATGGGTGGTAAGGAGGAAGGGTTTGTGTGTGTGTGTGTGGGGGGGGGGGGGGGAGGGGGGGGCATATTTGTATGTGCACTTTACATCTGTCTTGAGGTAAAATATTAATGTTACAAAACGTATGTAAATCCCCACAACAAAAAAACTATTTCAATCCGTAAAATTTTCACATTTCTTCCCAACTCTCGTTTACACATATAACATTTTCTAAATTTTATAAATATTGCACTTTCATTTCTTCTTCTTCTTCTTCTTCTTCGTTTTTTTCCAATTCACTCTTTCGTTCTATCATTCAATCGCTTCTAGATTTTTTTATACCTTATTACAGTGCATTTTACGTATCTATATATGAAATGGAAATTTTTATGTGTCTTACATGCATGCACGCACTTCAAGTGACTAAAGAAAACAAAAAAAAGAAGAAAAAACAACACAAAAATTAAACAAGACAAATAAATGAATATATTTATTCTTTATATCTCGTTTATGAAATTGTTGTAGAAAAATTCAAAAAAAAATACAAAATAATAAAAATAAAAATAAAATAAGTAAACCAAAGAAAAGATTTAATAAAGATTTACATGCATGAGATATATTATTCTGATACGTAAATCTACAAACAAGAATTTGTATTGCAATCGTTTCAGGAAGAAGAAGCAAGAAGACAGTACATATAACAGAAACGTAACCAAATCAAAAGACGTTATTTATGTAGTTTCTTGGATTTCCATTTAACATAGAAATGCAAGCTATTATTATTGGAATATGAAGAGGGTTTTTGGAAGGGAAGTTTAGAACTAAGCAAAAGGAGGTTAAAAATAGAATTAAGATGAAGGTAGAAATAAATATAGACATACAGACATGAAAGACAAAAAAGAACAATTTAATTGGACACTTAGTGAAAGAACAAACGAAAGAGGAGATGGGATAGCTTGACTTATGTATCTAGAGTGGAAAATTTTACCAAATACATGTCTCATTATGCAGCCTTACCCTAAGTAAGTTAAAGATGCCGAGAATAATTATACCAATAAAAAATTTGTGTAAATCGAATAAAAGGCATTAACCACAGCAACTATGATACTTCTAACAAAAGTCCTACTATATAATTGCTTCAAAAATTTCCCATATCTGTACTACATCGTAGAAGACATGGCCCAATGTAAACCAAAGAACAGACCATTACTATGCCTTTTTATAATTGGGCAAAAGAGATCTGCTTGAGACACATAAAGTCCTTTGAAGAAGGCTTCTGTACTTAATATAGATATATATAGCCCCTAGGAAGCTATAACCATGGTTCTTCCTGGGGCCATTGCTATGCCTCTTTTAATTCAGGAAAAACAGATCTGCTTCACACACATAAAGTCCTTCCGAAGAGAGGGTATCTGCACTTGATATAGACAACACATCCCCTAGAAAGTTACAGCCATGGTTCTTCTGGGGCCTAGGGCCGCTCAAAGAAGACATACCCTTTAAATCAGTCTCTGCCTTAATAAGCTTATCTAACGCTCCACTTGGAGACAATTTTACGTTAGAACTGACAACAAGGTCTGAGTATATTTTAGACTTTACTAAGTGTCAATATGAAGCTCGGTTTTGTGTTAATTTATGGAATTTCAGCAAAAACAACTATTTAATGAAAAAAGTAAGCACGGCGATAACAGATAAAAGTTATGAAAATTGCAAGTACAAAAATATTTTCTTTAAAATTATCATTAAATGTTGATTTCAATTCAGTAATATGTCTTAGTCTATTTTCTCTAATAAACATCATAAGAAAAAAGAGAAAAACAAACAAATGAAAAAAAATAAACAAGAATAAGAAAAAAAAATTGAATAAATGAAAAAAGGAACAAGGAAAATGAGAACAAATTTATCAATCTCGCAGTTTATGCTTTACTTGTTTTTCCTTTCCACATTATTTTATTCTCCATCAATTTGACACAAATAGAATAATAATAATAATAATAAGAATAATGCAAGCAGCAACAATAAAAATAATAGTAACAACAATATGATACCAGCAGCAGCAAAAGCAACAGCAACAGCAACAGCACTAACAACAAAATGCCATCCAAATTTATTTTCATTGATATTGATATAATTTTACAATTGTTGTTGTTGTTGTTCTTATTAGTATTATTATTATTATTGTTGTTGTTACAAATTTATATAATGCATACACAGACACACACTAAGACTAAAATTCTAACCATATTTTAAGGTTTGGTTTTTTGTGCTATTGCTCATTCCATTTCATTTTATAAAAAAAATTTTTCAAATATTTTGTAGATTTCGTAAAAAAGAAAGAAATCAAGATGAATTGAAGAAAGAAAAAAAAGGAAAATTATTGTAAGGAGAATAAAAGAAGAAAAGGAAACACACTTCTCAAGTGGCTCTATGTAGCAAAGCAAGCAAAAAACCATGAAAAAGAAAAAATATTGAAGTACTTTTCATTTTTTCATTTTACTTCTTCTCGAGTTCTTCTCTTCCATTTATTTAACTTATCTCCCATTGCCACATTCTTGCGGCTTATATACATGTGCCTGTGCATGTGTGTTTTATAACCCATTTGTAAAGATTTCTGTTTTTTTTTTTTTCTATTCATTTTTTTATACCTTTCGCTACAAGCAGCATAAACTGAGCAGCTCATACCAAAGTTCATGCCAAAGTTTGGGCTAATAATAATCGAGAAGGGAATGCCGGACTATTCAGAATTATTCCTTCTAACAGGTCGGGGTAATTAATGGGCATATAGCGTTTTGTGATTTTACAATTCAATCACAATAATTCTCCAAGCGGTCATATCAAAATTTCAATCATTTTAAAACCATTCGATATATTTAACTTAACTTTTTTGTTCTATAATTTTCTACGAAATATTCGGATGATATTACTTGATATGTCACCATAATAATTACGTTCCTCTAGAAGGCTAAAACAAACGGACTCTGATTGTAAATTAAAAAGGAGTCCATCTATTATGGAATCTATTATGGCATCTACGTAACCCTCTTAACCGTATTACAGATACAATAAGTCCATCATCTAATTAAGCCAATTTAAATATTTAGATATAGCAACCATTTCATAAAATTTCGCCAAAATATTTTCCATAAGAAAACCCTTCACTTTGAAAAGAAATTATTGGCCAATTTCTAAGATTTCTTAACAAATCGTGATGAAGACTGTCCGAAACTTCCATGTGAACAAAGAAGCGAAACTTCTCTCAAAAATTTATTTCTAATCTATCTAAATTTTAAGATCCATTTCATTTCCATTATTGATTATTAATTCTTGTCAAAAATTTTTGCTTATTTTGAGAATTTGATTTAAATTTCTTGTTTATAATAAATAACATAATGTAGGGTATTTAATAGTCGGTTACAATATATAATTTTCCCAACTTTATTATTTAGTTTTTATTTGCAGTATTTTCTGTTATTTCTTGCATATTTTTCTTCATGACTAAGCCATTGGATATGGTTGTCTGGTCACACGAAGACGCGTTATTTTTTTCCATCGTCGGTCTTTGCCAGTCTTTTTTATTTATTTCTTCTTATTTTTCTTTTATATAACTATCTAAGTAAAACTGATATAAATTTATTTTATTCACACGATGAGTGCGATGTGCGTCTGCCTCTGCCTCTGCCTTTATACGTATAGATTTAGTGTTGTTTATTACGCAAAAAAAAAAAAAACGCACAACCAGAACAAATCAAGAAGAAAAATTACATTTAGCTGGTGCCAAATTTTAAATACCCACCAACCAGATATGATTTGATACTTTCTTTGTCGTTATTTATGTTGCAATTAAATAATTCAAAGTTTAATAATTTCAAGCAGGTGTGAACGAATTCTTTTGTAAAAATTTATTTTTCTATCTGTTGCATTTGCAACTTGTAAACTAAAAGGTAAACACACGCCCACCATGCAATTGACATGGCATGGTGGGCGTGTGTTTTAAAAGATTTGACATATTTTTAATAAAAATCGGATCGCAAGAATTTCCAATGTTCTCGCCAAATTTGAAGTCGAAATCTATGTTCTTTTGCCCTTAGAAGAATGTTTATCATACAAGGACACACGGACAGACAGACAGACATTTCTAAATCAATTCAAAATTTATTTCAGATCAAAAAAATATGTATAATTTGTAGGATCCATGACACTTCCTTTTTAGGTGTTACAAACATCATGACAAAATGAATATACACCCAGCCTCTATGTGAAAAACTTCCGAATTGTTAGAGTATTTTTGCAATAAAATGTAAAGAAGAGTAGAATTCTTGAATATCATTTAATTTTCTATGGTAAATTCTTTTCATTTCATTTCATGTTATTTTTCTTTTTTTTTTTTTTTTTTTGGTTTTTCATTAGATGGCTTTTATTTTTATGTTGGATTTTCTTCCTACTTTAATTTGGTTTTTTTTGCCTGAAGAGAAGAGATATAAAACATGAAACATAAAACATAAAACATAAAACATAAAAATGAAAATTATATCTGACACGCAATTTTCAATTGTTGACTTGAAATACTGCAGAAATTGCCATTCATTTTATATGGCATTTAATAAGAATAAAAAAAAAGAAAAAAAGGAAAAAAAAATATAAAACACATATAAAACAGTAAGACAATCAAAAGACAATCAAAATCGTTATTTCGATTCGGTGTTTTATGTGGAATGAAATTTTTTCTTAATTAAATGAATATTTCTCCTAATGCCATGACAATCAAGCATTATTTTTCATAATATTCAAAGATGTGAAATAATTTAAATTGAAATTTGATCATACGATAAAAAAATTTCACAGATTTAACGCTAACTTTGCATCTGATTAATCTCTGATCTATTCACTGACGGCAAGTATAGATCAGTGTTTGAATTTTGATTAAGTCTAAGTTTATGGACCATTCATTTATTCAAACATATTTAATGTAACTTAAATAAAGCTTTCCAAGAAATTTCGAACATAAAATCGTTTTGCATTTAAATCCTTAAACATTTTACTCTGGCAAAGCGCCAACTTATGTTAGATAGCAATACGAAATACTTTACGAAATACTTTCCGTATTGTTGTTCCTTTAAACTGTACACGCCCCTAACACAATAAATTTGATGTCTCAAAATGTGATCTGTTTCATTCATCCTTATAAAAGAGACTTGTACGATCCATACGTGAAATTTTATCTTAGTATTGAAAATCGATGTGTCACGCCTACTTCGTAAGATTTGATATATTTACATAAAGCAACAATGTACCATTAATTTTGTCATTTTTATTGCTTATTCGCTTGAAAGTGAATTTTTTTTAAGAAGAAATGCGAATGCCAGAAATGTTTTATGCCTAAAAATTTTTCGTTTTATTAGAGACTAGATATTAAAATGAGGGAAATATAGTTAAGGAAATTTTTTATCTAAACTAAATGGAGCCATTTATTGTTATAGTACTTATTATTATTTGTCATTTTTGTTATTCTCGTAACTATTTTTTTTCATTTTTCGCATTTCCATTAATGCTCCTCTTACTTTGTAATATTAAAGATACGCATAAATATGGAACAATAGTGCACAGGCCAACACACACACACACACACACACATACACACACACACGTATAATATAATATATAATATATATATATATATATATATGTGTGTGTGTGTGTGTGTGTGTGTGTGTGTAAGAAGGAAGAAGTAATATCTTTAAGGAAACCCATGACTCAGTTGGCTGCTGCTAGTTTCCATTCGCTAGTTTAGCATTTCTGACTGCCATATGTTATTTCTCTATTCATATACACCTACACATATGCATTTACGCATACATACAGATAATATATGTACATTTATAGTTTAGACAATTGCTTTCTAGGAAGATTCTTAAGATACAAATTGTGATTATAGAACTAGTTGCCATTTTTATACAAACATACAAATATATCGCTCTAGAAGCAAGCAAGTACCTTGTAATATGTACCAGAATATGTTACAAGCAACCATCTTTATTCATATTCACATAAAAGCAAACATTTGCAAAAAGTATTCTGTTAAATTAAAGTCGACTGCTGGTGGATAATATTTCAAAAAAAAAATTTTCAAAAAATTTATCGATGATTTAAATTTTGGTGTAAATCGATAAATTTTTATAAATTTTAATCGGAAACCAAAAATTCTCAAAGAATGGAGAAACGATAGAACAAGTGAACAAATGAGAACGAGAGAAAAATTTTGAACTATATCGATTTTATATGAAAACACCAAATTAAATAGAGAAGGAAAGAGAGAGATATATATATAGAGAATGAGATAGAGAGAAATCTAAGATGATTGAAATTTTGGTAGCATGAACATTTTATAAAAAATTTAATATGAAATCTTGTCATCTATCTAAACTTTTATATCGCATGAACGAAATCATACAAAAAGTTCATCTCAAATTTTTAAAATTATCTAAATGCATTTAAAAAACTGTAATACGACAGCTTATTTGTAATTTGCTAATTTTTCAAATCGCAAAATAAATTTTGGACTTTATAAAGTGAAATAATTATAAAAATTGCTTCTTTCTTAGCAATTTTGTGACATTTTAAATTCTAATGCTAAAAATAAACCATCAAAGCTTTAGTTTGAATTAAGCACTTAGTTAAATGGTAATACAAGTTAAATAGTCACAGATATTTAAGGCAGACATTAGAGTCATAGACAATCAACTGGCTTTTACTATAAAGAGATGGCTTCATCTCAAGCCCTTTTTTTTGTTTTTGAATGAATTTACCAAGCATTTACATTAAGTAATTTTAATATATAACATAAATGATGGAATGTAGGGTGTATCAAATACATAATACTTAATATTCATCTATAAAAAGGGGATGTTACAATAAATAAACAGCTAAATATTATAAACATGAATAAATGCATTCGAAGCATATGGATAAATACAATACACTTATTAATAAGTATATATATGTATGTATATGTGTGTGTATATGTATGTGTGCATATACACATATATAGTTAAATATATAGTTAATGATAATGCAATGTGAAAATGTGATGAAAGTAAACGAAATGTAAGAAAAAGTGGCTAGAAAAGCAAAAAAAGAATCCTTAATGCTCTTTGCTGTTATGTTACAAAAATTCTATGAAAATCTGGTAAAAAAAAAAAAGGATCAATACAAAACACAAAGCAAAAGAAAAAAAAAATAGAGGAGCAGTAAAGCAACAAAGAAAAGAAAGAATGATAAAGAAGACAAACAAAAAGCGGAAATTAAGTTATTTATTAGCACACGTTTTTTTTTTTCCTTTACTTTTTTCTCTTCTTTTTCGTTTAATGCTTTTTGTTTTTGTACATTTTTGTGTAAACCATATATTTTACTCCCTATTCTTTTCATTTTTTACATTATATGTATATATATATATTTTTTGTCTGTCCATGTGTCTGCCTATCTATCTGTCTACCTGCCTGTTTGCCGCAATGAGAGAAAGCAAAAAATAAAAAAAAAAAAGTTCGCCTTAATGTATTTTTCACTATTTCGTTTGCTTTGCCTTCTTTCTTTCTTTCTCTCCTTTTTTTTTTATTTATTTGCTTTATTTGATCAAAATAAATTACACTTTCATATTAGATTTACACCACCCACCCATAGACGCATACTAAATGCTTGTATACAATCACCAATGTAACATTTATCGATGAATTTTATTTTTTCTTTTTTTACATAGTTTTTTCAGTTATTTTTATCTTTCTCTATCTATCTGAAAGTGCCTATTAATTTAAAATTTTCATAAATTTTAATCGAAAACCAAACATTCCAAAAAAATGGAAAAATGATAGAACAAGTGAACAAATGATAATGGGAGAAAAGGAGAGAGGATAAAGGATAAAAAAGATGCCAGATCTTTGTTATTTTATTTTGGTTTAAAAAAGTACTTTTAATTCTTTTACATTTATTTTTCATTTAAGAAATAAGATCAAGACCCTCTTTTTTTATAGAAAATTGAGCTTAGCTCTTAAAAAAGCTATTTTGATTAGAATACTCTAGCGCACCAAATTATTTTGTAAAAATTCTCTACATTTATTAAAAATATGAATATTTTTAATCATATCGTTATTGAGAAAAAGAATTTCTCGTTACCAATTTATTAAAATTTACTTTAAAATCGTAGTAACGCATGGCAATTTCGTTATTTCAAAACTGTGCGAGTTAAGTTGCCTTAATTTTCAATTTCTATTGTCATCCCTTTAAAATGTGTAATGCGTTAAAGATCAAGCGATAAATTATAAATTTTTATATAATTTTTTCGCTTCCTTCTTCTCTTCTCTTGTTTTTTTTTTTTTTTGGGCCCTCTTACTCGCTCTATATTAAAAGTTGATTACGTTTTAGCGTAATTAAATTTTAAATGATATTTGTTTATTATTTATGAAGAGTAAATATTATTTAATATTATTAATTATATCGTGTTATTGTTATTGTTATTTTATATAAATCATCCTTTTATGAAATTTTATTCAAACCGCCAATCGGAAGCTACAGAATTGAATTGGTCTAAGTCTCAATGTCGTTTCCTGCAACTGACCGATATTTGATCTCTTTCTATTAATAATCATAACAAAAAAAAAAAAAGGAAAAGTCGAAAAAAGCAGTATCAAAATGCAACAACTTGGAGCCTAAGACAATTCTTTTCAAGCTCTGTGCCAGATTACATTAAAAAAACGATTTAAGTAAATACTTAAGAAAATTCTTGGATAAAAACAATTTGACATTTAGAAAGATTTAAGTCTTGGATCTTTCTCTTCTAAGGAATTTCTTTCCGAAACTTCAGAGAACTCAAAATGATTTTAAAAGATCTATGTATGCTTTTACATTTATCTAACTTGAAGTTTTGAGATTTATCTAATTTAAAGTTTTATAAATGGAAAATATCAACCATCGCGCGATGTCTTTATATAGATTACGCTTTTGATATGAAAAATTTTTCAAACTTTTTGCAATTTATCTTTAATCGATTATTAGACGCCATAATGCAGCATACTTTACAAGTGACCTTAATGAACTGTAATATATTTATTGAGTTTAAAGGCACAAAATGCAAAATATTCATGACGGATATTTGTAGCACTGAAAAGACTTCGAGATGGGTTCTTAAGGCGTTTCTCTCTTTATGATGCCGCATACAAAAATGCGCCTTCAAGTTCGGACGTAAAAATTGAGAATGAAAGAATTTGAAAAAAATTCTACATGCAAAAAATTCATAAAAAAATATAAACTTTCAATCTGAAAATATTTACATTATAACAAATTGCTTCAGGTGTTGTAATTTTTACACTTCTTTCTTGAAAAAAAATGCCACCTTGACTTTCATAATTTTTATTGATTTTCTAAAATTTTTTTAAGAGCCTGAGATGAAGTGTTCTAAAGCATTTAATGTATCGACTCTTAATGTTTATTCACGGATTTTTATTTTAATTTTTTTTTAATGAATTGTTTTTGTGTTTTTCGGATTGTTCGGGTTGAGACGGCAAAAGTGTGCACTTTCTATTGACATTTTGGCACTTTTTTTGTTGTACATGTGTAATAATTAACATTTATTTATAATAATAATAATAATTGTTATTGTTGTTGCTATTATTATTGTTTTTGTTGTTACTTTTATTGGTAATACTGCTGTTGTTATAAACAAATATAGAAATTTAAGTGATTTATTGTAATTTAATATTTTATCTATGCCTGTCTCTATTTCCATCTATCTATCTATCTCTCTCTCTCTTTCTCTCTTTCTCATATGTTATCTCTCCTTGTTTCTCTTCTTGTCTTACTCCCTTTAAGAAAACATTAAAAAAACGTAGAATTCTATGGCCAATTGTCAGAGTCCTCTCAATTTCCTCCCCCCCAAATTTTACCACAAATGTTTGGCTGACCAATTTAAACATGTCTAAATAATTCCGCTAGTATTTGAACGCTGTTGTGTATAGGTGTAATTTTTTTTTACTATTCTTGTTGTTGCTGTTGCTGTTGCTGTTGCTTTTGGTGTTGTTGTTGTTGCTGCTGCCACTTTTTCTGTATTGAAAAGCATTTAATTTGAAAAATGATAATATTTTCAATAATTAATTAATTAAATTTAAGGCAAGCATAGAAAAATTGATTGCCAGAGCAGCAACATTGAGATGTATACTGCTAGAGAGAGATAGATGTATAGACAAAGAATGAGATATATTATGCTGCTTGTGATAATTTCGGTTTATTGTTCCCTTTCTAAAATTTCATCCTTCCTAACCTTCCTTCCAACTTCTTATTATAGGTTTTTTATTATCTATTAAATTTCTCTATTCCCTATCAAAATTTGTAATTAATTATCAACAATTTATAGAAAATGCCAAAAGAAGAACGTGTAAAGCGAGAATAATGAGAAAAAGCAGAAGAAAAGACAAAAGAAAAAAATGCACTAACCAATTTTAATATGTTTCGGTATTTTTAGGAAGTTTTCCTTATTTTCCTTTTCCTTTTGACTTTTCATATATTTAACAAAGAAAAAAAAAGGAGGAAAATTGCACTTTAAAATAGATTTTATTATGAAATTTTTCTTATATAAATTTATTCCGCATTAAAGTAAAACCAAAAAAGAAAAAACAAGAAAGCACAAACTTTCATAACTTTTGATGCAGATTAAAAGGCATAAAATTTATGTGAAAATATATACAGATTCATGTGTATGTGATTGGATTTTTACAGTTACCATTAATTTTTTGTTAGAACAAGTGCTGTACCCAGGATTAAGCGGCATTAGGGACTGTGGCTCTAAAGCAAAATAGCGCCATAAAGTTATAGCGTTTATCTCTCTTTACCTGTTTATACGATCGGCCCTTTGCTCGACTCAACCGACTTAACTAAGCGTAATTGAGTAAACACTGAAGGGCACGATTAAACGTAAGTCTCAATTTTGATATCAAGAGTGGCAATAATTATTTTAAGTATATGTTAAGTGACCTAAAAAAATCAAACTGTCAAGGTGTACAAGGGGCAACCAGTCCCGAGAAGCACCTGCTCAACTGAGAGTGGCTCATGAGATGGTCATTGGTGATGCCGGCCATCAGGGGGCATCATAAGTCACGGCATCAGAACCAAAGATTTAATTTGGTACCACGGGATCACCAGTTTTAATATGCCCATTGTTATGATATTGAGGTTGACTTCGTGGTGGCTGTCGTTCAGGGTCACATTTCCCGAATAAAATGGGTAGTTGGGTAGGCTTATCGGACTAATTTAAGCTAAGTCTAGATGTAATAGGAAGGCTCCGAATCTAGATACCAAAGATTAAGTTATGTATATGAGGTGCAATGCAGACTTTAAATTGGAAGCTAGTCGTAACGGTAGCATGCACCCTGTGTGATAGAACTACCAACGATAGCGCTCATTATGTACGTTTGTGTACCATGCATTTGAGCCTTCACGGAAGGTATGCATGTAAATGACTCACTGCAAGGTGTACAAAGTAGTGTAAAGTTGTGCTAGAAATCTACACGAAGCTAACGTGGTAGAGTTCTCTTAGATAGCCAGGAAAATCCTCATAACGGATATTTAGCTCACGGTGACAAAGCCAAGTAAAAACTGTTCTGGAGTTGAAGAGAAGTAAGCACTAAAACTTCACATTTAGGAAAAAAATTAGTAATCACTTTGTTGAATTTTATAAATATTTACAAAATTGTAAAGTCAACCTTATAAAACAAAAATTCTTTTACAATTATTTTACATGCATTGTGAAAAGTAGTAAAATATAGCGAAATGAATAAAAAGAAAGGTAAAAAGAAAGGTAGATTAAAAAACGTTATGAACATTTCGCTTTTGATATAAATGAAATTCTTTTTTTCTTTATCTTCATCTGTCGTTTCCCGTTCCTTTTCTTTCATTTTTTTTTTGTTTTTTGGTTCGCTGTCTTTTTTTTTTTTTTTGATGATTAAAACAAATTACCAGAGACTTTTTGCCATTTACTTTTATACATGAACCAATCAGATCTGACTTTTGAACCGATGAACATCGATAAATATTTCACAATCAAAATTTCAAAGACATAGCACTTTGAGTTCTTATAAGATGCTTAAAGGATCTGTATATTCTCTGTTTTCAGGCACTTTGATTAAAAACAAAAAAGTATCTACAAATAAAATCATTTTAGCATTAAGTTATTTAAAAATATGCATGGCTAAAAGAAAATATTTCCAATTATCTGAACTGTTCTATTCAAACTTAGGCCATTCACATATTAGAAGAGAGTCCATTGCAATTAAACTCATTTTATATAAATGATTCGATTAGTGATGAAGTCAGTATCATAAAATATTAG
This sequence comes from Melophagus ovinus, assembly GCA_023089585.1. Lineage (NCBI taxonomy): Eukaryota > Metazoa > Arthropoda > Insecta > Diptera > Hippoboscidae > Melophagus > Melophagus ovinus. Next base: position 20,468,215 of record JAKKIB010000174.1, on the reverse strand, counting down.
AAATCTTATTAAAACTCTTTCAAAATGTAAGAAAAAATTAGAAGTAAATTTATATGGAAAAATCTATTAGATGGAAAGATAAATAGATGGATGGATGAAGAAAGTAATATTCTAAATTAAGTGAACGAGCGCTTGAATTATTGAACGTTTACTTGCCAGATAAAATAAGACAAATTAAACTCAGATCAACCTCTTTGTATTTCTAGGTAACGCTTCAGGTATAAGTTAAGATGTACGATGTTAAAATACCGAAACTTATAGTCAAATAATAAATATGAAGGAGCATTCTTACTTTTTTCTCAAGGCACTTTTTTTCCTACTTCTTTTGCCACATATTTTATATAAAATTTTATTTGGTTTGGTTGGGGAAGTGAAGGAACGATAATATATATATATATATATATATATATATATATATATGTGTGTGTGTGTGTGATGTGTGTAATGAAGCATGCACTCCCAGACAGATATTTGGCCTTGTGCACACGATTCATACCTTAATAATAACGACCAGAATGTGAAAAGTTATTACTTTCCATTTTTTTTTGTGTGTTCATCTTCTTCCTCTTCTACATATTCTCTTTAATCGTATGTTATATAATATAAATGTGTAGATGTGTATGTTTGCCTTACATGTTTGCTGAAGAGAAAAGCACAAAAAAAAGTTATAAGTATAAGCCGCCAATGATTCTTAGCCACAGTAGAATAAAATATTTTTTTATATATGTGCGTATGTGTGTACATATGTGTATGTGTGACTAAATAAATATGAAATTATACCGTTATATGGGGGACGTGTTTATTAGCGTTGTGTTTTCTTTTTATTTATTCATTTTTTTTTTTATTATCATTATCATTATTGTTACAAAATATTATTATTATTATTTTTATTATTATTTCTCTTATCGTGTTATTCGTATTTCTGAAGTGTAACTAGTTTTCCTGATAAAATGCAACATTGTTGTTAAATTTAATAAAAAGCAAAGAAACAGTAAAACTCAAGAGAGGTTAAAGAGAGTCATGTAAAGCATTAGACACAAAGGACAAGACAGTCAGCGAAAGAGAACGTGAGCGAGTAATGATAAATATATAAATTGAAAGATCAAAGTCCTATAATTTAATCATATCTTTTAATTTTCAAATTGTTATGTCTTGTCATACTTTTTTATGATATTTTGTGAATTTTTTTGTCATTTTGCGCCACTTTTTTATGTTTTCTTACATTTTAAGTATATTTGTAAAATTTTTTGTGATTTTTTTTTTGTGACATTTTATGGAACTTTTATGACATTTCGTGAGTTTTATTTGATTTTTATAATATCAAAGCATGTTTCCATGTTTAAAATATTTCTATTATATAAATAACATATTTGTAATATTTCAGAAGAGTTTGTAAAATAATTTTCTTATGACATTTTACGAAATTTTATTAATTAAGGTTCTGTGAGTTTTTTTATGATTTTTATAATGTCTAAATATACGCTTATAATATAATTGAAATATTTTTACAATTTGATTAACGTGTTTATAATGCTTTGCGATAGCTTTTAATATTTTTGTGATAATTGTGGCGCATAGCATTTTTTGTGACATTTTTCGTACTTTTAAAATATGAGTAAAAAGAGTCGTATTCAAATAAAAATCGCATTTTTATTCTATAACTATAAACTCTTCAAGAATGCTTGATTCCTAACTATTTGATAAAAACATAAATAAATATAAGTTGCCGTGTGATATCAAACAAAATCTCATTATTATACCTTTGAATAATTTTTTTAACAATTTGTAATTCCTACACTTTATGAACTGTTCTATACCAGCATCGATTTTAAAATAAGATCTAAAGCTATTTAACGAGGTTTATGAACTTTGAACTAAGAATAAGAAATAGCTTGGCAAGATACTTTGGCTTTACTTATATTTTATTATTTCTCTTTTTGTTTTTTGTGAATATTCCTTATTTACATTTTCATCTAAATGTTTTCATATTTCAAACTTGTTATTTTTACTTTTAAAGTTATTGCACGAATTTAAATGTATTTGCCCCATTTTTTGTCTATTTCAATTGGCCTGCATGCCTCTAAGGATATATAAACCTTTGATCCTTCTTACAGAAATATGTTAAAGAAATTTTAAGCCTTTTCTCAAGAACAATAAACTGATGAAATCACATTTTTTTATAGAGATTTTTATGTGTCATCAAATTTGAAACCTCTGCTTCACAAAGTTCACTTTTATGAGAAAAAAAAGATAATGGATTTAGATGTAGAGTACCAAAATAGAAATTTTAAACAATGTTAAACAATTGTTTAAAGTTCAAACAATTACTCTCTAATATTGGCCAATTTCTTTTGTATTTAATGGACTAATTCTATAATTTTGCCACGTCCTTCCATAAATTTTACGACATCACTTTTTTTTTCTTTTTTTTTTTTTTTTTTTTTTTTTTGAAAATACATTTAATAAAAAGGAAACAAAAAGCAATACAAATATAAAGAGAAAAATATTTAAGGAAAAAACCAAAAAACAAAGAATTTCATTATAATTTTATAGTGTTGACCCGAATCGTTTTATAAAACAATTCATGAATTTTATTCATACTAAAAACGTAAGAATTTTTGTTTTGTAATATTCTGGCATTTGTTTTTTATTTCACATCATTGTTCTCTGGATTAGATGATGGTTGTGCTTCACGCATCACATTTAAAATATCATCATATACATCTCTTTCATTCTTATTGGCTTGCCTCATGATGCTTTGCTATACCTGCTGCTTTATGCATCTTTATCACTTATGATGCATTAAATTATTTCTATCTGAAATGATTTTTTACGCTTAGTGCCTTACGACTTATACATAATGTGTGACGTTTATCGGCTTACGCTTAGTCTCATCTAGCTTATCAAATTATATTTTTTAAGCTTTATAATTAATAAATCATTTCTAATAATTTCTATAAATAACTTGTCATTAATTCAGGCATCATAAATTACAAGTGCTTTTCACTTTACAAGCCTTGTCAGGTTTTATATTTAAAATTTACTCCAAATATTTATAATGTAGATTTTGTAATACTTACAAAATCTATTCACTCTAAAATGATGAAATTATCGTTGTTGTGTTGTCGTGTGATAAAGTTAAGGTTTCATGATGGCCTTCCACTTATTATTCCCGTACTTCATATTCTTAAAGAGTACACTTTAAATCATCTTTTAAAGTCATCTGTAAAGTAGGCAATAATAATTTTTATTTTACTGTTACATTTGTATAGTTGTTTGTAAAAACTATAAAATTCTTCATTTTACAGCTGCCGCATGCTGCCTCTGTTATTGTAAGATCTATACTATACATTGCCATCATTATCATTATAACTGTTATTTTCTTATTACCGTTATTTTATTTTTATTATTATTATAATAATTTGAAGCTATTTTTTTCATACGTGTCACAAAGTTCTTTAAAATTCAGTACAGCATTGTAGTGGAGAGTGTAAAGTAGCTTAAATTGGACGCGTTACTTAAGTTATGGAAAATAATTTCATTCAATTGTTTAAGCAAAATAATAACTTAGAAATAAAATGCTGAAATGCTAAGAACGAGAAAATATGAAAAAAGGGATTAGAAATTTGATATGAGACCAGAAGAACAATTTTATGACAATGACAATTGATTATAAAATAGTTAACAAAGATAATGCCAGAATTGCGAAATCTAAAGACACATTTTTAAGGTTATGGAAAATTATCTCAGATTCTCTGCTTTATGAGATTGCGATTCAAGAAATATGCCAATAAGTTATATCGAAAATTTTAGCAAATCGCTGTTCTGGATAAAGAGACTTTAGATAGCAAGAATGGTACCCATTCACTTTATGCCACATAACACTTTAAATCTTATACCAATCATAAATAATTTTAAACCCGAAAAATTGGATCAATTTAATAAAATTTTTAGAAGAAGAATGTTTTTAGAACTGGAATTTGCAGAAACAAACTTCAACGGGCCTAATTAGTTATAAAAATGTTAACGGGACATTTAACGGTTAATGGAAGGAAATACCTTCTGCAAGTCTTAGAAATCCAGTTGCAACTCAAAATCGCTTTTTAATTTTCATTTCATACATTTCTCTATGTTTTTTAAAAGAAAAAATGAATTATTAAACTAAAATGCTTCATAATATTAACTTTAAAATACGATAATTTCAAAATTTTATGCATTACTGAGTGAATTTTGTAAAATTTAAACATTTGTCTAAAGTTTATGCATTTATCTGGACATGTTGGTTTTATTTAGTGCCGTATCTACATATCCTTAAATTTCTTCTTCTTCATCTTCTTCTTCTTCTTTTTTGATTTTCGTTTTTATTTTATTTTTTTCAATATCTTTTTTTATTTGTAGAGTAGTAAAGTTTTTAACCTAAAACTTTTGTTAAAAACTTTTAAATGGAGCGTAATAGAGTAATAGCTAACTATATAATAAACTCAATTCGAAGATTAAAACAAAAATGGAAAATAGAAATAAAAATAAAAATGAAAATAAGAAAAATAATAATAAAAATAAAAATAGAAATAAAAAGTAGAAAGTAGATTTGTCAGTGAATGCGTTTGCACAAAGTTAGACAATTATTTCAGTAATTTGTAAAGAAGACTCTTTTTAAAAAAGAGATAAAGAATTCATATTATTCATTCAATAAGAATGAGACGAATATATTTGAGCAATTAGAAAAATAAAAGGAGATATTTATCTATATAAAAAGTTAAAGAGAATGAAACTTTAGCAAACAATGGGAGAGAGAAGTAATGACGAAGTGCAAGGAGATACGAAGTAACCGAAGCAGATGTAAAAACGCAAGAATTTTTAGTTCTTCCCATTTTGCATTTTTTACATTACAAATTGAATCTTTCATAAAAGATTTGATGACTCAATGTTATAATTAGAAAGATAAACGCTTGCAAGAATAAGATGGAGAAATCGAAAAAGTGATATGGCAAGAAAAAAGGGGAACAATAAATAAGAGAAAAGGAAGAAAAATTGTAGTTTTTAAAATTTCTCCATAAGTCTTCAACACAAAGAAATAAACTAAAAATTTTCACTTTTTATACCCAGCAGCTGTAGACTGATGGAAAACCCATTTTGTTATTGCGTTTGAAAGCCCAGCAGACTCTCTAGAATGTATTTATCCTTCAACAGCATCAAATTGTGCAATGTCTGTCTGCAGAGCAAGCAGACCGGTAAAAAGCAAATTTTCAGCTTTTTACTGTTTATGGGCTTGTGAGTTTTGAAAAAAAGCATACAAAAAGAAAACCGAGGTCTTCTTAGTTTACGTTACACGGTGGTTGTGCTATTTGGCCGGTTTCACCCATTTTCTACGCCCATCTCTGTGCAAAAACTTACAATGCATCTGCCAAATTTAAACGTAATATGACAAATTTTCCAACAAGAAGAATGCTAACTCGACACAGGCATACAGTCACCTGGACGGACGGATGGACAGTTAAGGTTTTCTATTATTACCATTCACACCTTTACCTTGAATTTAAATTATATGAAAATTGATTTATTATTTCTTTGATGAATATTAAAATCCAAATCGAAATAAACATCCTGCATATATTTTAATCTGTTCACTTCCCCTTCATCTCACTCTAACTCACTAAAGCTCATTCAAATGGTCACATGCACTCATAAAAGCATAAACAACAATAAGTCGACAAGAATCCATATGGCAATAAGTAAATGAAAGCAAAATAAAAAAACAGCTTGCTTTGTGAGAGAGATGAATAAAGAAAAGCAATAATAACAGTAACAGTAAGCAATAACAATAGCAAAAATAATAAAGACGAAGAACAAACTGTGATAGTAACAATAAATAGTAAAATTAACAGTAACAGTAAAACAGTAACAAAAGGCAAAAATAATAACGTTAATAACACTAACAAATGTAAAAGAAAATTTATTGTCGAAAAATTGCCGTTACGTGCTTGATAAACAGCATTATTCTCTTGTTAATGCCGCCTATATTTCAATAGAAAACAACAGAGTATGTGCGATAGATAAAGATAGTTATAGAGGTAATCGTAATGATAGAGACTGTGGTAGATAGATAATGATAGAGACACTGATAGAAACAGTTACAGAAACAGTTACAAAGACAATGAAAGGCTGAAAGAGAAAACTGAAAAATTTATAAAGACTGAGTACTTCGATTACACTCTAAATGGATACATACATATGTATGCATGTATGTTTGTATACATGTATCCATTAGTGCATGTACTAACACGTTAGTTAGTAGGTGTAAAATGTTTATGTTCATACATAACCTAAACATATATATCGCTATACATTTACAAGCGGAAATATTATATGGATATATATGAATGTATGTTTATGCATATTTTGTGCATATTTTCTGTTGATTGTTACATATATTTTTATCAACATGTTGTAAATTTGTAAATTTGTAAATTTGTTGTGTAGACATGCAAAATTTAACTGTTATACAAATGTGACAGAAACAAAACATCCAACATACACCCAACAAATTATAGTACAATTTTTTTTATTGAGATGACTCTTAAATGTTTTGTTTGCTGTTCTATTAAAAATATATGTGCTTGTGTCTATATCAAAATTTTATAATATAATTTTATAATTTTATGGTTTCATTGAATTATTTTTTTTTTTTTTTTTGGAGAATAAAATTTTATATCAGAAAATTTTATCATCCAAAACCAAATCTCTTGATATGAATCTTATGATCCATTTCTAATTGACGAAGTGTAAATAAAATTGTACTCTTTAATTAATCACTCTCCTTTTATTATTAAAAGAGCCTGAAAAAATGACAACGCAAAAGTTGATCTTAGAAAATTTCAGTTGTAAAGTTACTTTGTTACTTACGTTTCTGAAAATGCTTGATAAGTAACAAGCGATATATTAAAAATATGGCTATAACTCTTAATTTAAAATAAAAGGCAAAATTAAGTATTAAAAATTTGCGAAAAAAAGAAAAGCAACTTATCGTCACGTGATTTCATTGAAAGCAAGTTCTATAAATAAAATTTTCATATAATAATTGACATAATAAAAAAATTTAAAAATAAAGGTTCCATATTGTTCAGCTTGTTGTTTGCTATTGCTTCAGTTAGTTCACAAAAATGTTTACGATTTCAATCAATAATTTCCTTTCCCTGGTTATTTTTTCTATTTACATTTTCTCTTTTGCCATTTCACATTTTTATTAACATGTTACCAACAATTGTTCTTTGTATCGTGATTCTGTTTCTTTTAATTTCTTTTTTTCCAATACTTTTCCTACACCACTTGTCGTCCAAGATATTATAAGTTTTTGCAGGAATTTGTAACACCCAAAAAGGAGTTGAAACAGCTACATCTTTTATTATACCAGAAGCCTTAGAATCAAGTTTCTGGCTGTCCATGTAAATTTTGTTATCAAGTTACAGGTCGAATTTTATGAGGTAATTTAATAAAATTTGGTACACTAATGTGTTTTGACCCAAGAATGAATCTTATGGAAGATAACTATAATTGAACCATTTTAATTGGACAATCCATGTAACGCTTTTTTTAAAAAAAAAAGTCATCATATGGAAAAAAATTGCAATTTAAATTGGCGCTGAGTTGCTTTTTAGCGTAAAAAATATGTGTAGTAAATTTGATCCAAATCCCAAATCGGGCAATTTTTATGAGCACTTCCCATATGAAGCCTTTTTCAAAAAATGTCATTAAATAAATAAAAGCTTCCATTATGAGTACAATTTAACAAAATTTAGAACTGCCTTGCATTTTAACATAAAAAATATATCTATCAAATTTGATCCAGATTGATCCATTTTTTGTAACTCCTCTCATATAACGAACTTTTCAAATAATTGAGAAATTACAATTTTTAATATTAGTGGATTATAATTCTCTTTAATAGGATTAAGCAAAGTGGTCTAGGGTATTCAAAAATCGGTCCGGACCGATTGTAAAGTTTTTGCTTGTTTTTTTTTTTTTTTTGTTTGTTGATTTTTTTTCCCAAGCAAATTGAACCAAAACATATTAGCTAATATTTGCCACAGTTAGTCAATTAGTCAGTCAGTCCATCATTCAGTTCATTTATCAATCAGTCAGTCAGGCCATCAATTCAACAATCATTTCAAGTATGTACGTATGTTACATGATTACAATGAATATAAATAAAAGTTCGTATATCAATTTATTTATATTGAGGGCGTATTTCCATAGATGGAAAAAAAAGAAATGAAATAATAACCAAAGAGAGGAACAAAAAACAAAGGGAGGCGTAAAAAATTTGTTTTGCACATAAATGCCCATGAAAAATGTTATTACGCTTATGCTTAAACTTTTACATGATTTACATGATACCAAAGAAAAAGAGCGATACGATGCAATTTATGTACAACATAAATATTTATATACAATAAAAGTGTTATAATTTATTACATATTTAGGTAATTTTTATAATAAAACACTACAACAAAATGTTTTCGGTTTTCTGATTACATAAATTATTTTTAAGTTGTTTGTAAATTTTTCTATGAAAATATGAAAATCTAAGATATCGCTTCAAATTTAATTTACATGGGCACTTATTTAGGGTAAATTATTTCATACAATCAAAGAAAGACCAAAATATAAAATGTTATAACTCTCATTTATCGTAAAACTCATCCTGCAAACATTTCTTATCTTTCATTTTACGCGTTACTTATATCTAAAGTCGTAAGAGCTTGGGTTTTAATGCGATTCTAACATTAACTGTTCAGTTCTAAGAGCAATTGATCGCATAAATGTTTTGTATGAAAAAATCATAAAAATCATTTACAAGTTCGATGTATCCACAACCGTTCAATTTTTATCGTTTAATATTATCCATGGAATTTTAAATCGAACTTATTGCACAAATATTTCATAGAAACATTAAGTATCGTTCACGCGATTAATGTGCGACAACACAAGTACAAGCTTTATCGTTTAAAATTATTCCTTAAACTCTAAAGGAAGCATATCGCATAAATGCTTTATATCGTTCACACGTTCGATGTATCCACAATCAAATTTTAAAAATTTTAACTTGACTTTTTAAATTATAAGCAAAATTCTATATTTTTTTTTTAATTCAATGTAAGTGTTAAAATCGAGTCAAGTCAAGATAGGGCATACAAAGAGATGGACTAAATGGAACTGAAGTTTCCACTGTAATACCAAAATACTTTTAAATCAAGCGATTTCATTTGTAGAATGCAAGTCGAGCTTAGTCAAGCTTTTGTTCAAAATTAAAAAATCGAAATCTTTCATAATGTTTTAATGAAATTTTATTAAATTAGGCTGGCATATGAATTCAAGCGAAGTTTACACTTTTTCTTTTCAAAATAAAATCCAATAAATATGAGAATATGAGTCATTTATTATTTATAAATTTTTAAAAAAATTTCTAAAAGAATTTTAAGCTTTAAGAATTTTAGAAAATTAATTCTTTTTCAACATAAGCAACTTTATAAATTATAATTCTTAATGTGATAACAAAGTTGAATCATAAGTTAGTAAAAATAATTTAAACCACTTCCGCTCGCTTTCTAAGAGCAATACAAATACAAATACAAATACAAATGCAAATAGCGATTTGGAATATTTTAGAAATTTTGAAATCTTGCAAAATTATGCGCATTTCAATTACAGAAGGAAAAAAAAAATCATTTCCTTTAAATTGAGTGATTTCTTTTTGTTGTTGTTGTTTCTTTTATGCTTTCTAAATGGCCTTTGGAAAAATTTGCCATCAAATTCTCTAGTTCAATATAAAATAAAAATAATTGTATGCGTATGCTCTTTAAAAACATTTAGATAAAATAAGAACGGACAACTGAACTAAATGCAGTAAACAAAAGAAAACAAACAAACAAAAAAATAATAGTAAAGAAAATAAAGGAAAAGAAATTAAACGGAAATACCCGAAGATTTGTATTAACGTATTTGTCAATATCTATTGCTTTATGGAAACAGCTAAAAACAAAAACAAAAAAAAAAAACAAAAACAAAAAAGAAGAAATAAAAGCAAAAAGGAAAAAAAGGAAAACGAGAGATAAGAAGAACAACCACAAAGAGGAAATAAAACTTGTTCAACTTTGAAAGAATAAAAATTAGTGGAAATAAAATGTAAGGAAGGCAAAGAAAAGAAGCTAAAATCACCTGAAATCATTTTTGAAAATTTTAGTTTTTTTCTTTTTTTTTTTTGCCTATTTTCTGAAAAAGTTTCACACTTTCGATGCACTCAACACTTTTAGCTTTTGTGTACACACACGAATTTTTCACTGCAACTTTTTCGATATTTATTTAACTAGTTTCTTTGCTTAACTCTTCATTCTTTTACTTTTCTTTTCTAATAACTTTTTCTTATTTTTCTATTTCTCTTTTTCTATTTTTATTCTGCTTATTCTTATTCATATTTTATCGCTTTGATTGTTGGCCAAAAAGACGCAAAGATATTTAAATTGTTAAGAGAAATCTTGACAATTATTTTTTTCTTTCAAATAATTTTAACGTTTTGTTATCGCTGCTTTGATTGTTGTTGTTGCACACGCTTTCATTTTAAGTACGCATTTTTTGCTCCATTCCGTTTTGAGAGTCTAAAAGTTCGGTCTGAATTTTAAATTTGATCATAGCAATTGAAAATTTATGTCAGCCATAAAAATTAATATTTTGATATAAAAAAAATTTTGAGCTAAGTTTAAATCGAAGCCGCTTATTGGCTTAGGGCCCACTTCTCATTTAATGGATGTAAAAAGTTTTATGAAAATTTATCCTTTCAATTTTAAGAAGCAATCAATCAAAGTAGAATCAAAAGTTTGCTCAGATTAATTTCGCGATTTAAGGTATAACAAATCGAATTCAAGCCATCTTGAAGCAACCTGCTCCTTGTTATATGGGTAAACTTGACATAATTTACATGCAAATTTCTTAACTAACGGAATTTTTCTAAAATTTACGCAATAGGCTTTTGATAAAAAATGTCGGCGAAGTTGACTCTGACCGACATCTATAATTTTATTTAGATACATCTCAATTTTTAAAGCTTTCAAAACTAATATTTGAGTAGCACGTCCAAACACACACAAATGCATACACACACACACAGGTGCATATACAAAAGTAAAAACTTTATCATTTCTCAAATATAGCAAAATTTATTTACATACACACATCGAGAGTAAGACCAACATCATATATTTTATCTCTGTTCTCTCTCTCTCTCTCTGTCACCTTCACCATCTCACTCACTCTATTTGTCTAATGCTTCTTTGGCCGCCTTTACTTTTCACTTGCATTGAAAAGTTTTGTCATAATCCTAAAAGAGATTTATGTGAATGTGTGCGTGTGTATACGTATGTATGTCACCTAACTGACGAATTGACTAACTGGCCGAACTGACTTTCATAGAATTATTGTCGTAGGATAAAGTTCAAGAATAGAATGACAAAAAAAACGAAGTGCCTCAAATACGTTAAAGTAAATCAAACAAAACATTGCAACAAAAAAAATCAAATGCTTTTTTCTTGTGTTTGTGTGTTCGTATATGCAATGAATGAAAAATTTATGCACATGTGACGACAGACACACACACACTCATACACACAGGCGCACCTCACAAATGCATGGAAATTTATAAATATAATTCTTATACTTAACTCTTTCTATTTCCTTTACCATCTTTCTTTTTCTATCTCTGTATCTCTGTATCTCTATATCTCTCTAACTTTATTTCTTTTCAAACAATCTTTATAAATTTCATTATTAAATTGTTAAAACGAAATTTATGATAAAATCATTTTTCCACTTTTTTCACTTTTACTTTTTCTCCTGACAATTCTACCGCTTTACTTTCTTCCTCCACTCTGTTTCTCTTTTTTCCTAATTTTTTTTTTTTTATTGCACTGATTATATTAAGATTTTGATTTTGATCTGCCCACACATGCACATAAAATGTATGATATGAAAATTGTTGCTTCAGCCTTTCATTTCTTTACTTAACTTCACGGATTTCCTTTATCTAAAGTCGCTCTTTCAGTCATTCAATAGGGCTCTTTTTTGCCTTGGCAGAATTTTAATGCCTTTTTCCTATTCGTTCGGGAGTAATAAGCAGATAGCAATTTTTAAGATTTTATCAGCAAAAGAAGGAAACGAGTTTACTAGAAAAAAATTTTCAATGGCAAAAGGCAAGAAATCAGTAAGCGACTGACAAAAATCCCTGAGAATTCTGAAAAACTTATAAAATCATTCGTAAATATGGAACCAAATGGACTCATCTGGAACGATTTATTGAAACATTTTTGCACATAAACATTTAAAATTTTCGTGTGAGAAAAAATCATTGGATTTTTAATATTTTCCATTGAAAATGAAGTTCCGGTCTTAAATGCCTTTTTGCATAAAAATGGAATTTTTTTATTTAAAGAGAAAATATGCTTTTTAGAAATGGGTGGGTCCATACATGAAGCTTTTTTTCTTTTTTTTTTTTTTTGCTTAAAAAACATGATTAGCATTTAGAATAGTTAATCGCCCAGTTAATCTGTCATCCTCTTTGGTTAAAACATCTAAAAGTCTTCGCATATTAAATTATATTCGCTAACGATCTGAAGAGTTCATTTTATATAAAAGAGTTTGCAGTTTGAAATAAAAGAAACTTTAAATTAAAATAGGCAATTTTTATATTTCAAGTTTCTCTTAAATCTACCAAGCGCTTTTCCTTTGCAGTTGAATATCAACTTTGCCCAAATAGAAATAATGCACTTCTCGCTTTAATATTATTCAAAATCATTGTTGTTGTTAAGGTTTCTAAAGTGTTTTTATTTGTTGTTATTTTGCTGTTTGTTAAAGTTATCTGCAACTAAATTAAGAAACTTATTTAGTTAGCATTAAATTAAAGAATTACAGTAGATAGGGAAAGAGAGTAAGAGAGTACGATAAAGATAAAAGAGTAAGAGTGGAAGTTAGGTAAGAGAGTAAAACAAAAAGAGTAAGATGCTTAGATTACATGTGTGAATTTCATATGTTTTCCTCTTCTTTAATTAATATTATAGGATTTCTCTCTTCCACCATCTTTCACTATCATTCTCCGTTTTAGGTCTATCTCTTTCCATCTGATATCTTGATTATTTCATCATCTAAATTGCACTTCTTTATATCTCTTTCACAAACTTTTCATAAATTCAAAGTGTTATCATTATGGACTGTTCTATTTATTTTTATAAATCGATATGTATAAATATACATTTGTACATGTAAGCGTATGTTCTTATGAGTGTACTTATAACTGTATACGTTTTCTTATATGTTTGTTTGTTCTATGATGATTACTTCTGGCAGACTTCATCCCTACATTTTTTGATTATTATTATTAGTATTTTTATTGCGATTACTACTCTAATGCTTGCATGCACACACACACATGCAAACGTATTAAAAAAAATTTTTTTCATAGAAAACTAAAACTGTGTAAAACGTAACTGGCATAAAACGTGGGAATGTTTTTGTCTCCTTCTTCTTTTCTTCACTTTTTTTTCTTCTTCTTCTTCTTCTTCTTCACTTCATCCATTAAGTTTTTACGTTTTCAAATAACTTTTCACCAAATAAGTTTCAATTTTATATTTTTCAATTATACCGTTATAGTTATTACATATATTTATATATGAATGTCTATATGCATTTACAGTTATACTACTTAGATACCGTTAGAAAACTGTATGTATTTTGTAGATTTCATTTTAAAATTTTTGTCAATGAAGTAAACTTTTTATGAAGCTTTTATTAAGTTTTTCAAGCAGTTTATGTTTAATGTGCATGCATGTGGCTGTGCTTGCGTCTGTGTCTGCATCAATTTGTGCCTTTATATGTGCCTTAACTCTAGAACACCAAAAAGTTTCTTATGATAGAATCAGAAAAGATTTAAAAAAGTTAAAAAGCCAGATAATTTCAAGTGATTTAAAATATTTTGACGGCCGTCTTTTCATATCTTTCTCGTAAATTCTATTAAAATCTACGTTCCCGTAATATTTTGAAAGCACTGAAAATTGAATTGAATTGAAAATGGACTTTTAATGGACACATTTAAATTTTAATGGATACGATTTAATGCGATTGAATATGAAAAAGTTAAATCGCAAGGGCAAAGTTTTTTTTTTTAAATTATCACCCATAAAAAATCCTATAAAAAGAATTCTTATGAAATTGAAGTGAAATTGGAAATTTCTGGAATAGATATTTAGATTGATTTGAATAAAGGCAAACTATTTTCCCATGTACTTTTTAAGAAAAAAGGCTTTACTCTATAGGACGCATATCGCTAATTAAATCGAATTTGAAAAAGTTATATTGTTATAATTTTGCTCAATAAAAATGAACTGTGCTAGAAATAAACCAGGTCGATCATGTAACATGTAACATCTCATTTGAAAAAATACATTTATTTAATAAAAATTTCAAATAATTTTTAAGAAGAACTAATTAAAAAACAGCCCAACTTCAAATGTCCAAGTGAAGACCTTAAAGTGAAGTACGAGGCAAATAAATCCATTTTTACGATATGAAGCCCTTTCGCTTTGTATACAAATCGAACCATATTAAAAATATAAACCATATAAAAATCTTACACATTAATTAGAAAAAATGATGCATTTTGGGAAAAATATTAAAATCTAATAAAAAATAAATTTTCAAGCTTTGTAAAATTGGCATGAAATCGATCAAGTTCAAAAGAGGTTTAATTCAAATTGAAAAATTCATAAAACATGAATCATTTTCTGAAATTATCTGCCCTATTAAGGAACTCGTAAGAAAATAAAACATTTTTGTTATTGCAAGTGCTCGTTTTACGTAAAACGTTTGATGAAATCGATTAATTTATTTGCCAAAGTTTTCCACACATGACTCTTTTTTTTTTTTTTTGAAAAAATACATTTTTTATATGACAAATTTAATTATTTTAGATAAATTATAGAAATACCTCCAAGGCCAAAAGCTTAAGCTACGTCCTTGAAAAAAAATTTTAATGAAATAGAGCAAATTTTGAAAAGTATCCCTGCTCTCTTAAAGAGTTCTTACATTATTTAAATGTTTGTGCAAACATTTTTTCATGTTGTAACTTTACATTTTGCATAATAAAAATTAATTGGCAATCGATTGAAAAACCTGATCGCATGAGTTTCCATATAAAAAATTTAATTGAAACTTTTCAAAAAGATACCCAATTTTTTTTTAGTATAATTTCTCTTTTTAATTATATTCCATTTGAAAAATGATATAGAATTTTCAACAAATCGATCTATTATCAATTTTATTTATTGTTATTAATCAAAATCAAAATATTATGACACTTAATTTTTTAATTTTTATTGTTTTTCATTTTGCATTTTTCATTTTTCATTTTTCATTTTTTATTTTTCATTTTTTATTTTTCATTTTTTATTTTTCGGTTTTTCCGTTTATAAAAACTTACTCATAATTTATATGTTATTTAATAGACATATGTTTTTTTTTATTATATGTTTTTTATATGAATGTTTGAATGTTTGTATTTTATATATATGTATTGCGTGTGTAAAACATATGTTGCAACATATTTTTCCATCTAAATTGATGGGTTGACATTATAAATAAAATACTGGATACAGAACAAAACAGGCAGACACAATAAATTGTCCAGTCAATCAGAGTAAAATAAGAACAACAACAAAACATAAACACACATATACATACATACATACAAGAGACAAAAAAAGAGAAAATAGAGAAAGAAAAACAAACGCACACATGTAGACACATATTAACCAAAAAAAAAAAAAAATAAATAAAAAATAAAAGAAAAAAAAGAGAAAAACATGTTACTTTAACGGTAAATCAGTAAATTTTTATAAAATTGTTCATTCATGTATGTGTTTATATATAAATATACATATGTATATGTGTATTATTTATGCATGTGTTGCTTATATTCATTTTATTTAGATTACTCGTGCTAATTTTTTTTTTAATATAAATTCCCTTTTTTTTAAATGTAAAATATAAAACATTGATTTATCTTATTTAAATAAAACCAAGTGAGTATTTAATGAAAGATCATAAAAGAAAGAGAGAGATGAGAGAGAGATACATAAATTAAAAAAACAAAAGTTATGCAACAAAGTTGATTAATAGTAACTAGTAACTAGTAACTAGTAACTAGTAACTAGAAATGCAATGAAACTCTATAAAACGCGCCTAACGTTATGCTACAATAAATTAATATAAAAAAAAGTAAAAAACTAAAAAAAAAGTATGAAATTTGAAAATTTTATGTTAATTATCAATTTATTTCGATTAAAAGCACTTTCCAATTTTCTAATGAAGAAAAGCCAGAGAAAGGGCAAACTAAAAACAGTTATAATAAATAAATACAGTAAGTAATAAGTTGAATAAAAGAACTTATTTATGTGATAATAATTTAATCAAGAAGAAGAAGAAGATAAAGCTAAACTACTGAAGAAAAAGCTTGTTTTCATAAAAAATGGAAAAAAAAGAAAACGTGCCGTGAAAAATTTCTCTGAAAAATTATACATAATTAAAAAATTTTTCTATATAATAAAAATTTTAGTCAAATGGAAAGAATTAAAAATATTTCTTTTTTAAAAGTTTTCAATTTCAAAAAAAAAAGGAAGGAAATTTTATTAGATTAGTTTTTGAAGAAATTTACACCACTCATACAATGTACACACATAACATAACATGGATACATAAATAATTGCAAGAATGAATAATAAAAAGACGTGAAATTATTCTGCTTAATCAGAATTAACACTTTTTTTAATTATACACAAAAATGTACGTGGAAGTTATAGAAATGTAGCTGCAAATGTAAATAACAATAATTATGAATGAATGAATTAATGAATGAATGAATGAATGAATAATACATTAATACAAAATATAATCATATATACATTTATTATAGATAAATATTTCTATATATGTTAATGTAAATATTATCAGCATCATGAATTCAATCATCAAAATCCTTTAAATTGTATGTTAATTATTGAGATCTTTCAAAGAAATGAAATTAAATATCATGGTTAGATTAAATATCTCAATGTTAAAATCGTCATCGCATCAAATCATAGAAAACTCTAACTTTAACAGAAAGCTGATAAAAACATTTATTCGTAGTAGTCCTTGGAAAAGTTTAAAACTCTTAAAACGAAATTTTAATGTCAAATTTTTAGGAAAATGTTAAAAATTTGCTTTTTAATGTTAAATAATAACTGGCCTTTGCTTCGTCTCTTCTATGAGGTGTTTTACAAAAAAATTAACGATTTTTTTCTTAATTTAATTCATTCATTCATTATTTTCTCAAAGAAGTTTGAATCATTCTGAAGTGATAGATTTTTCTTTTCTTTTTTCATGATGCTTAAAGTTGTTAAGCAACATGAAATGATTAAGACTATTTTTCTTGTAGACTATTTCTTCCAGCAATCTCGTCTGGCAGTCAAAGTTTTCTTTCAAATTATAATTTTGCCACAGTGCCACGAACGGGCAGTTGATCTTATATAAATCTTTCTAGAATAATAATTATGATTAGTTTAGATGTGACTTCATTTAAGTAGTATAATCGCTATAGCCCTTTCAATTTAATTAGCCCAACCAATAGGTCATGTCATTTCCATATTCTTACATCTCAAATAATTCCATTTCAACTCTAAATAAAACAATCGGAAATTTTAGAAAAACTTCTAAATACATTTACATTTATAGTGGCCTTAAAATTTTGACCACTCGTATTATTCACACTTCACTTCAAATGGATTGAGTTGCAATAGCATAAATAAATAAATAAAATTCCAGTTTTTTTTTTATTTTGAAATGAAAATTTTATTTCAATTTTTATATTATGTGTAACATATCACAACACAAATTTAATATGCCCACTTTATAATAAATATAAAGTGTTAATATTCATTTAATTAAGAGTTAACAGAATAGAAAAAAAATGTGAAATTTTTGTTTGACATCACACATGTTTCAGTCTTCAGTATTTAATGGATCAAAACAACAACAACAACAACAAGAACAACAACAACAAGAACAACATTAAATAAATGTAAAAAAAACATAAGTAACAACAATAATCACATTTACACAATTATGATTAATTAATTTCTTTGCACGTTTGCAAAATATCATTTAAAACTATTTGTCTATCCGTCTGTCTGCTTATCCATTTAAAAATTTCATTATTTCATAAAATTATTTTTCTTGAAATCATCAAAGTCTATTAAATAATTTTTATGCTTTTGATGTTGAATATTTGATTAAAGAAAGAAAAAAAAACTGACTCAAGCAGTTAAAAAGAATTAGATTGAAAATTAATTAATTAAAGGAAAAAAATTTAAATATTTTTCTTCATTTACTTGAATGAACTATAAAAAGTGATGATCAAAATTAATGACGGGATGATGTAGAGACGAAACAATGATCAATTTATGGCAAATTTTGGCAAATTTAGTAGACTTAACGTTGTATAAAGCACAAAAAAAATTATCTGAATCGCATGTTTTTATTATTAAATTATTACACCAATAACATCGTCATACCTTTCATTACCATCCTTATACCATTATAATTTATCATTATTGTCAACATCATTATTA
The DNA here is from genome assembly GCA_023089585.1 of Melophagus ovinus. Taxonomy (NCBI): domain Eukaryota; kingdom Metazoa; phylum Arthropoda; class Insecta; order Diptera; family Hippoboscidae; genus Melophagus; species Melophagus ovinus. The sequence continues at coordinate 20,449,511 of JAKKIB010000174.1, read as the reverse complement.
TTATCATTATTATTATCATTATCATTATCATTATTATCATTAACATTTTCATTAGTATTATCAATATCATTATCATTATCATTAGCATTATCATTAGCATTATTATTATCATTATCATTATTATTTTTATTATTATCATTATAATTATGATTATCAATATCATTATCATTATCATTAGCATTATTATTAGCATTATCATTTTTATTATCATTATCATTATTATAATTATAAATTAAAATTATCATTATCATCATTATATTAACATTAATCATCATCAAAATGATCATTAATATTATTATCATTATCACTGGGATCAAAACTATTAGTAATTATCATCATAAATGATATTTTTCCATTAAATTATACTTATCAAAATGAGTATTATTATAATGATCATTATCATTGTTTTGAATGATGATCATTATTAGAGTTGAATCATTAAATTCATGAAGCATTCATTCATTCATTCATTCATTCATTCATCGATTATTTGAAACATAAATAACTCCAGCAATCAAAAATGCAAAGTGAAAACATTTACCTGTTTTTCTTTTTTTTTTGTTTTGTTTTTTTCTTTTTTTAACTTTTTTTGTTTTTTAAAGGAATCATGTTTTATGTTGTTATGCTGATGCATTTACATACAACACATAACACGCTGAATTGTGTTCTATTATTTTTTATTGTTGTTGCCAACCTAACTAACATACATCAGCAACATACATACACAAACACTCACACACACACACATACATATATATACAAATGTATGCCTACATACGCACATACACATATTTAGACGTTTTTAATATTATACATTTAATAATCGTTGCCTCAAATTACAAAAGTTTCCTCGGGCTGCAGCTCTTTTTTCCTTCGCTTCCTTTGTGCCAGTCATTCATTCATTCATTCATCCATTCATTCATCATTAGTGAAACTCATCAACTTTTAGAAATATCACTTCATACTCATTCAATCGTAATGATTTCTTATGAGTTTGAATGTCGCGACAAACAACCAGAAAGCAAAAAATAGCAACAACAAGAAAGAAATTACAAAACGCAGAAGTAAAATATAATAAATAAATAAATAAATAAAACAACAGAAAAAACTTACAAACAAACAGCTAAACGGCAAACAAACAAAAAACACAAAAACAAAACGTAATACAATTGTCCTCGAGCTTCTGAAAAAGAAAAAAACTACGAAAACGGAAGTGTTAAACTGAAATTGAGCAAATGCTTATGTTCTATATAACTTGATGTATGTTTCTGTATGTTTCTATTTAAGTGTCTACAATTAGTAATAGAAGAGTTAACATAACACACACACATACATACATATATATATATATATATATATATATATATATATATATATATATATATACAGAAACCAGATGCAGATACATATATGTATCTATATACATGTTTATAGATGCATATAAACATTTCTGCATGTAAACTTTTATTGTAATATAAATAAAAAGAAGTCTATGTGAATGCATTTTAGGTGGCTTTGTATGGATGTACGAATGCATGTATATATGTATGTATGTATATATATATGTGTGTGTGTGTGTTAGTTTTCGTGTTAGGTAAAATGTGTATGTGTACATGTGTATGTGTATGTTATTGCCTTAAAGTACTTTTCTTCTCTCTCTGACTCTCTCTCTCTCTCTCTCTCTCTGACTCACTTTCTCTCTATCTCACACTTTGTTTTCTTCAATCGTATTCTTATTACATTTGTTTAAAAAAATTTTTTTTTTATATATATTATTTCTGTTTTGTTTCTATTACTTTTATATGCTTCACATATTTTTTTTCTTTGCTTCATGAAACTTCTACACACATCACTTACTTTTACCTCTTACGTTAAAGTGCTTATTTATTTTTGTTCATTTATAATCTTAAGTGCTACTCTATCTCTCTTAGAAAACTCTTATATACGTTTTCTTTCTGTCTCTCTCTCTCTATCGCTCCTCTCTCTCTCTCTCTCTCTCTCTCTCTCTCTCTCTCTCTGATTTTTAAAGGCGCTGCAGTCTTACCCTTCAATCATATTTTACTTTTTTAAAGAAAGCATTTCACTTTAAAGAGGCTTTTTGTAGTTTGATCGATTTAAAAGGTAAATGCAACAGAGGCCTGTAGTTTTTATTTCAGTTCAATTCGATTCTACGATCATTTAAAGATACTACCTAGGAATTCTTTTAAAATTCTAACTAAAGATTCTTCATTCTACGGATTTGATTTAATAAAGTTTTACTTATTAAAGAGATTTTACTAAAAGTACCATTTTGTATAACTATTGCTATTACTAGGCCCCTAATCCGGAAAAAAGAATGAACTTATATATAGAAAAAATATACAATTTTTAGAAATTAACACGATGAGTAAAATATTATAATTATTTTCTACAAAAAAAATAGGTTTGTTACGTAAAAAAATTTGCTTCAAAATTGGCCAATTTTTTGAACTTTTTCCCTTGTAAAATTTTTGGGGAAAAGAACTCTTTACAAAGGCAACAAAATATCCTTAACTTTCGAGTTAAAAAGTATGGCAAAAATGTTGAGTAGATATGGATCCAATATCGGTCCATTAAACGACATTGTTCAAAATATATTTAATTTGCATTATGCCCATAAGTCCTCAGCATATAAATAGATTTTTTAGAAAAAAGCAAATGAACACTGAGAAAAAGCTTAAAATTTTGATAAAAAAAATAAACTTTTAGTGGTTTTTAAAAAAGTTATACATAAATCTAGACCATAAATATAAAAAGAATAAGTGAAGTGGTTATACAATTTAAGAGAAGGAAAATTAAATCTGAAAAAATTTTGCAATGATCCAATAAGTTAAATCTAATACAATAAAGATTTTCCTATGATAAAAAAACGATTCCGCTGATTTTCTAGTTCGATTTTACTAAAGTTATCAAAGTCATCAAAATCGCTTTATTGAGATATTTGGAATGACAAACTCCTGCAGAAATAACATTCATATAATTTTTATGATCCTTCATAAATTTTCTTTCAGACTGCACAATAAATCAAAATTTTTTTTCTATTCACCAATTTTGACAAATTTTGAAAGGGGCAGCTTTATTTTAAAGGCACTTTTCAGGTTTTCTGTTCTTGATAAAATTTCAGACAAAACTAAGTCAATGATGAATGATTATTATTATTATCAGAAGAAAATATCTGGAAAGATAATTTCCATCATCTGATGCTGCTGAATTGAACTTAGCTCTCATTTAGTAAATAGGTTAATGGTGATGATGTCTATTGCCTACGAAGCAACTCATAATGGATGAAGGAAAAGTAATTAAAACAATAGCAACAATAACAACAAAGTATAAAAACACGTTCGAAAATAAGCGAAAAGAAAAGAAAAGTAAAGGAAAATAAAATAAAATAAAATAAAATAAAAATAAAATGCAAAAAAATAAGATTAAATGCTAAATTAAACATTCGAATGCATTCAGAGCTTCTAATGTATAAATATAGACATACACATACACATATACACATATACATATCAAATATACATAATACATATACAAATAATACATATACATATACATATACAATACATATACATAATAACTATACATATATAAATACATATACAATATACATATACATATACATATACATATACATATACATATACATATACATATACATATACATATACATATACATATGTACATACATATGCACATCTACATTTAAGCATTAAATACTTATAATACTTTGTAAAGACGGTAACAAAGGTTAAAGTTTATATAAAATTTTTTTCTTTTATGCATGAACTTCTCGCCTTCGTCATCTCATCTTTCATCGTTCATTTTTCATTGGCTCTTGAAAAGAATTAAAATAGAAAAAAAAACAAGTACAAATATCAATGAAATTAAAGGGAAGCAAAAGAGCAATTAAAGAAAAATTATAAAACAATTTGAAGGGTCGATTATATTGGACAAGTTTATATTGCAGGAGCTTCAACATAGCAGAATGATAAAATGGAAATTTTGTACATAGCAAAATTTCAGACCAAACGGAATACGAGAAACAAAGATATCTAAACCGATACGAAACATGCTCAATGAACCTTTCTCTTTTTCTCTATCTATTTCTATCTCTCTCTATCTATCTATCTCTCTCTCTCTCTCTCTCTCTCTCCTTCTGTGAATTTTATCAATAAAAATGTTGTAGGAAAAAAACAAACAATTTGGTCCGATTTAGATTACTGAACATGCAGCCAAGGCATCCCGCCTTAACAAATTAAATTTTTAATAAAAAACATGGTGCTATTCACAAATCTGGCAACAATAATTTGTTTATAACAATTGAATAAATGCTTTTGAAAGATGGCAAATGGTTTTTCAGGAGCTAATTTTATATTAAGATTTATGCAATTTAATAGCCTAAAAATATATTACATTGATTTAAAAATTTTCGAAATTTTCTAATGAAGTATGCCAGGCAATATTTTGTTATTATAGAAAAGTTAAACGTGCTACAAAAATATATCGGATGAATCAACTTCAAAAGGAATTTAGAAGTAATTGGCCCATATGCAAATCACTTTGGTTGGTTGAGTGTCACTAAAAAGAACTCCTTAAAGTGAAATTATACTACCACTGGAAGGCCAATTTAAAAATTTAAATTTAAATTTAATGGCAAATCATCCAGCATATATTTTAATATATTTTAATCTAAATAAAATTCAAATTCAAATAGGTCAATGTAACAGTAATAAATTAATGTATCAATGTAGTCCGAATTCCATAAAAGTAATTTATATCTTGAGGGATTTACTTATAGAACTTATTAAGCATATCAACTTTAAAAACAATTTGTTGTTGTTTGTTTTTCCTTTTTTTTTTTTTTTTTAAAAAACCCTTTGCGGAAAGGTGATTCGAAAACATTTGTCCATTCGTTCCAATGAATCGTTATACTGAGTATTTTTTTAAAATAAGCGAAATCGGAAGCATCAGCCTACCAAATACCGGGATATAAATTTCCTTTATTTTTTTTTCGTCAATGTGAATAAATTCAGAATTCTTGAAATTTCTGGCAATAAAAATTTAATAGTTCCCATAAAATTTTATGTTTTACCTAAAAGAAAATTATAATAAAATTAAATATGAGAAGTTATATAAAAATTTTGCAAAAATTTGTTTAGATGAAATATCATAAACGAAGGTAAATATCGAAGGAATTTTTTCTAATTACATTTTTTTAAAAAAAAAAAAAAAAAAATTAAGCCTACTAACCATGAAAAATCAAACGATAACATAGAATTTGAATAAAATTTACACGAAATTTGAACACGTTTCAAAATTGATAAATAACTTCATTTCAATTGTTTTATGTTAAATGTTACATATGCTTACTTAAACTTTATATGCCATTATAATAGTGTAGGGTATTAAATATTCTTCAAATATGGGGAAAAAAAATATCATCTATGAAATGTGACAAAAGAGAAGAAATGAGAATGGAGAAGACACTTTTCGAATTAAGAATTTTATTTAGTTAGATAAAATAGAAAATACGTGACAAAATACGTTAATAAAATAAATTAAATGATAATGGTATAATTTTTAAATAACAATAGTTACAGCAACAACAACAATAAAATAATAAAACAATAAAAAAAAATGGAAAATAAAATTACAATTAAAATAAAATGAAATTAAAAGAAATGGGAAACCAATCGGTAATTAAATGGAATTCTAATTGTAATTGTCATTGTAATTGTAATTTTCAAATAACGGGAAACATTTTACAATTCTGTTTTCTCTTCCATGTTCATTCCATTTTATTCCATTTAATTAAAAAGCCTTATAAAAGTTAAATGTATGTATGTATGTGTGTACGCATGCCAGCATAAACTATTTATATGTCTGTCAGTCCGTCTACCCAACTATTTCAAATAGAAATTTTTTCCTTTTTCACTTCTCTTCTCTCTCTTCTCTTCTCTGCTCCTCTCTTTCTGTTTCTGTTTCTGTTTCTGTTTCTGTTTCTTGGGAACAGTATTTTTTTTTTCTTTCATTCGTAGTTTCCATTATTTTTGTGTGTTTTTAAATTTGCATGTGATGTTCTTGGATATAGAAAAAATATGGCATTATTGTGAATGAAATTAACAGCAATAGCAACAACAACAGCAACAACCATGACCATACATTTACAGCAAAAAAAAAACGTAAAGTGACAAAAGCTGTAGAAACATTTCGATATAAATTAGTCAAATGTGACACACGCACATTATAATTCTGCATATATACATGTACTATATACATATAGTTACACACACACGCACACACACACACACATACATACATACATACATTCATATGTATATATGAACAATTATTGTCGAAAATCTTATCTCTACCATTCTCTATTAATTTTTCTAAAATTTTCTAAATATATATTATGCTATCTCTTTCTAACGTAAAATAATATTCACACAATACATATATGCATATGCATATGCATACGGATATACATTTATAGAAATGAAAATGAAAGCATTTGAACAAATTTTTTGTATTAACAACATGAATCTTTTCAATAGATTCATGAATATTGAAATGTTTACATGTGTGCTTATGTGTTTAAGTGTTGATGTGCTGATGTATATATACATGCAATTGTATTGAGTAATTTTCCAATAACATTAAATGTTTGATAAGGCACTCTGACTTAAATAGACTCCCAGATATTGTTGTTCACATTCATGTTAACACATGTTTTTATTTTGCCTGTTCGTTCTTCCATCCTTCCATCCTTCCATCCATTATTTTCATTTTACTTAACTTTTCTTCTTCTTCTTCTTCTTCTTCTCTTTCTTTTTCTTTTTCTTATATACACTGCTTCTTTCGGTTCTTCATGTTCTTCATCTTCTTATATTGAAGGCTTAATGCGTGCGAGTGTGTTAATATGTATTCATTCAATTTGTTGCTGTTGTTGTTGTTGTTGTTGTTGTTGCTATTGTTGTTGCTGTTATTGCTATTATTATTATTGATTCCTCCTCTTTTGCTTCTTACATTTTAGCTTATTTCTTTTCTTTGTCGTTGTTGTTGTTGCTTTTGTTGTTGTTGTTGCTGCTGCTGTTTGTTGCTTTTAATTCTTTTCTTCTTTTGTTTTTGTAAAACTACACATTTCTTTTAACTTCATCCTTTTGGTTTTCATTTATTATTATTGGTATACAAACAATTGTTATTTCAACTCAAACACTGATTTACATTTATATGAATGTTTATTTTACTTAAGTTAATGTTTTTATGGGATATTATTATTGTTGTTATTATTAATGCACATAAACTAACAGAATAATTTCATAAGCATTTTATATCACTTTGTATCTTGATGTCTCTAAACGCTCACAAATAGAGACTGTTTCCAAAAATGTAAGTGAGTGAGAAAGTTGCTGGAAATTTTAAAGAAACAAAAAAAGGTTCAAAATGAAAAAAGTTTTTTCTATTCTATTCTTCTTTTTCCTGTGTGATAGTTATTTTTCTATCATTTGTTTTCTCTTTTTCTTTTTAGTGTACTTTTACATATACATACACCTACATATATACATACATATATACGTATGCACTTATTTAATGCATTATATATTTTTTCCGTTATTTGAATCTACTAATGATCTATTTTAATTATATTGCATATTTAGTATACATTATATTGCCTGCATGCAACAAATATACCAATAGCAACATGATCATCATAAGCATCATGTGTCTACCAATAATAATTATGAATATAAGCAATTAACTCTTGCTTAACTTTTGTATGTAATTATATTGGCAACAATGTATATTTTCAGATATAATCATATTTGCATGTATATAAACAAAAATGGCATGGTACGCATGCAACAATGTTGATATTAAGAATGATAACGGTAATAACAGTAATAACGGTTACATTTTTAATGCATATCAAGAATCTTTGAATATTTTCTTATATTAATAACTTAATACGTTGCATGTATTCATAATGACAATAAGATGGTAAAAGAAGAAGAGAAAGATGAAAAAATGGAACTACTCAAAATGCAATTTACAAGTATACACACTTAGCAATTCCCAATTCCCAATCACGTGCTTTGAGAAAACTTTTTATTTAAAATAAATCTGATACAATGTTAGTGACTTAAAGAGGAAGGGAGAGATAGCTAAAAAAAATGCATAGAATAAATATTGTGAAAGAATTTATTTTTCTTTTTTTTTAGATTATTATTATTGTTATTTTTTTATATTATTATTGAATTGTTATCATTATGGCATTTTTTGTTGTTACTGTTGTTGCAATTGTAATAACTATTTATAATTTATTATTAATGTTGCTGTTGTTGTTATCGGTGTTGTCATTGCAATCTTAATTATAAAGAGTCACGTTTGTAAAAATTGGAAAAAAGGTATCAGAAAAAACGCCGAGAAAAATATGGATGAAAAATTTTCGCCATTTCTTTCTTTTTGTACCTTAATTTTTTTGGATTTTTTTCATGTTTTTCTTCGTTTTGTTTTCTTTCATAAAATTTTGTTATTAGTTCTGTTGTTGTTTTTGTTGTTGTTGTTGTTACAAAAAAAACAAATAACACGTAAAACAAACTAAGAAGAAGGACAAATCAACAGAGAGAAATATTGTTTATTCTGTTTTATGTTTTATGTGTGTGTAAATACGTGCATCATTTCCTCACTCTATCTCTCCCTCTCTCTCTCTCTCTCTCTGTCCTTCTATTCAGCTTCAGCACCACACACACACACACGCCATGGTGTGTGTGTGTGTGTGTGTATGTGTGTGTTTAGTTAATAATTTTAGTTTGCCAAACACGCTCCCATTCATATAACAAAAACCTAAAAAAAGTGGAAAAAGCAGAAGAAGCAGAAAGGAAAAATATAACAAAGAAATAAAATGAGAATTGCAGAATGTTTTCAACTGAACATTAACAGTTCAGTTGTTTCGGGTAACAATAAATTACAATGATAACAACAAAAGCAATAATAATAATAATAATAATAATAACAACAACAACAATAATAATAATAATAATAATACGAAAAAGAAGAAGAGTAGCAGTCTCTCCCAAAAGCGCCATTCAAAATTCAATTATCATGTATTTTCTATTTAAAGGAAAAAAATCTTGATCGGTGATAGATTAAAATTTAACGAAACTTTGTGGTACTTAGTGATGTTGAAGATTGAAGATTGAATCTCATGTGGATCGATCATTCAACCATTCCATAAAACCTGATTTATATAAAATATGCAGGAGAAGGAATGTTAGGTCAAATAAAGCCAAGATATTCTGCGGCAGCAAATACATTTTTTTTAAATTTAAGATCAAACTTTAAGTTTCTTATAACTCAAAACTCCAAAGAAACGGATCTTTAAAAAGATTTATTTCTCTCTTTCTCTCACAGGCATAACTTTGAATATTTAGAATTTGAAGCATAAATAAAAAAAAGTTTATCACTCAAAGTTTTGAGAATCCTAACAGAGCTCCTTGACGTTTAATATCAAAGGAAAAATTATTGAATTTATTTATGAAAACCGTAAATTTTAAAATATGACGTTAAGAACCCATTTTGGATTAAATCAAACACAAATTATCCATGAGTTTTGATTTCAAAGAATTTTGAAAGAAATTTAAAGCTACCCCAATATATAATATTTTTATTTAATTGACAACGATTTGTTTAAAAACCTTACAACGCGATTTATTGATGCAAAATCGCTCAAACAACTAAATTAAAATTTAATGCTCCTTGAACCAGTAAAAAAGTAAACATGTCTTTAAGAGACTTGATATAAACAAATGAGTACTACCCTCCTTCAACAGTATCAAAATTATTATCAGTAGATTCCAACCTGTAAATATAATCTGCATAATGTTAATGGAAAATTAAGTAAAGCCAAAAGAATGCAAGTTCAAGCTCAAGTTCAATTCGATATTTGAGACCCCAAAATTTCAATAGCATGGAGTTTTCATGGTTTCTATGAGTTGGCGTTAAAATAAAATTTTTAAAAATAAAATCCCTTAAATAGATTAATTAAAATTTTTTAATGTTTCCAGAAAAAATATAATTTACATATAATACTTTTTTTTCTCTTCTTTAACAAATGAATAAAAAAATTTTTTGTCATGTTTTATTTCTTATTACACTCACCACCATTGACTTAGTGGTATATTCATTTTGTTATATTGTTAACTACAACCAAAAGGAAGCGTCGCAGATCCTACAAATCAGTATATATATATTCCTAATCTGTATCAAATTCTGAATCGATTTAAACATATATGACTGTCTGTCCGTCTGTTTAGCTGCCTGAAAGTGTATTGTTGGCTCTCTCCCAGGCACAAAATATAAGATAATGATCTGAAATTTGGCAAGGAACATTACAGGTAGAGTGGTATTAAATAAACCTATATTGGTCAAAGGGCACGCCTATTATATAATGTGAGAACGCATTGGCCCAATTACGCAAAATTCTATGATAACAAAAATTTATATTTTATTATGGTAATATTTTCTTCCTACCACAGAAAATTGAAAAAAATCTCTTAATCGTAATATCATGATACTTCAGTAGTGGGTATTCAAGGTTTAATCCCAGCCGATTATAATTTTCTTACTCGTTCTTAGTCTTACATTTTTGTTGATTATTATTAGTATTGTTTTCTCGTACAAAGTAACACAAAATAAATACATTCCTCCCAGCCACAATGCCATATATCAATGTTTCAATGCTTTCAATGTTTCAATGTTTATTCAATGTTGTTATCGTTTATGTGTAGAATGTTGAATGGTAAATTGAATTGAATTGAAATGAATTGAATTGAATTGAATTGAATAGAAAATAGTAAACGCATATTAATACGGTGACTGTGAATTGAAGACAATAACGAGAAGAAGAATTTACCAAAAAAAAAAAAAAAGAAAATAGAAAATGGAAGAAAGAAAATAGAAAATATAAAAGAGACGGAAATTGCATGAGAAATTGAAACACGCACAAACGCACTCTAACACAAAAAGTTGATTATTTTATTGTGATTTAAGTTATTTTTCTTTCCTTTTTACTTATCTCTTAAATAACTCTAAATTTATTGAAGTGGAACAAATAATCATGAAATTACAATAATAATAACAACAATAACAACAACAATATCGTTTATAACTTTGATGTTGAAGAGACAAGATTTTATGACGAGTAAAACGTTAAAACGGTAAATCGGTAAATCGGTAAATCGATCGCTTGTTTTGCTTCCTCCAGATAATCATTTTCTAAATCTATAAGTTTGAGATTCTTTATAGTAAATATGAAAGAGGTCTTTTAAAAGAAAAATAGCGCTCTGATAAATTTTAATTAATTTTCTTTAACGCTTATGCTTTTTTTTGCATTTCAGCAAGAAATTCTCATTGAAAAAATTCAATTCAATTTTTCTACACAAATTGAAAAAATGGTTCTCATTGAAAAATGTTCAAATTGTTGTCTGAATATTTTGGGCCATATATTAAAAGTTTCTGAAAAAAAAAGCGAATTCTTCGCTTCGAACAATTCATCAAAATCCATTAAACGAATTTTTCATAAATCTTTAAACTAATCTAAACAAAATCCGCAATATCCACAATATCCGCAATATCCGGAAGAAGAACAATAGCAATAATAATAAAAGAAAGAGAGAATTTATAAACAAATAGAAAACAAAGCAAATCAAAATAAAATAAAGCAAAATTGTCAAGAAAAAGGGGAAAATTTCCATAAAAATCATTTGAGTTTTCATTTATTCATTTTTGAGAATTTATTTCCATATAAAACGATGTACCATGATAAACATTAAATAGAGAGTCGTTAGATTGTAAACTTTTTTGTGAATGCTACGTCATTTAATTTAATTGTGTCATTTAGAACGAATATTCTTCTAGTAAAAAATCTTAAAAGTTGAATGATGTGGCCCATAAACCGGAATTTTACTAAAAACAAAATACTTCAAACATTTTAAACAGTTATTAACCAAAGGAGAAGATTAGAAGGCCCTTCAAAAGTTCACACTTCTCGAACTTGTTAATTTGATTATTAAAAATTGATAAAAATTATCTCGGGAGGTGACTCAAAAATTGATTAAATGTGCCAGGCAAATGAATGAATTTAACATGCCACAACTGTAACACGTATAACACATAAGTTGCCCAAAGTAAGGGGTAGAATATAAAAATATAAATGGATCTAGATTATGAATAATGCAAAACATTAAACCACTTGACCAAAAAATGAAAAAAAAGCGGCAAAAATTGGAAAGCGAGAGTTAGAGATGATGATGATGATGATGATGATGATGATAATGATGATGATGGTCGTTAGTGATAGAAATAGACATAGAGATAGTGCTGGAGTTGTTGAGGGTGAGAAAATGAGGGGGAGGCTCCCTAAAATACATTAAATAGATTTATTTTGTAATGGGAAAAAACTCTGGGGCAATGAAAATATCAATGAAAATATAAAATAAAAGGTAAATCATTATATTTGTTGTTATTGTATTAAATTATAAATAAAAATACATTCAATTATTTATATAAATATCAGGTTGTTCAAGAAGTTTAAAGAATTTCAAATGGAAAAATGGTTTTTGTTTTATTTGTAAAGAACTAAACGAAACGTAAAATGACGTTTTGCATCATGAACTTTTTTAGTAACATATTATCCTGAGGATAAAGGAAAAAATTACCGCATAAAAAGAAATCAAGAAAAAGGAAACGAAACAAAAAAAACAAAAAAAAATCTCCTTTCAATATTTGATTAATGATTTTTCAATATCTGAATGAAATGGTCTCATAAAAAAAAAAAAACCAGGCGAAGGCAAAAGTGCAAGAGACAAAAAGTGGATGATGATGAAGTGAACAGGGCGAATGAGAACAAACAAAAATAATAATATTCAAAGTTGTTTTAATAGCATGCTGTTTGGGGAAATGCAAAAATGCAGCATCACGCATTCACACAAAAAGTGAAGCATTCAAAAATATTGTCAAAATGAGTTCAATTAAAAAGTAAAAGGAGCAGGGAGAGCATTGAAGAAAATATATGACAAAAATTAATCTGTATGATATCTTTTTGTCCAACTGTCACAATGCTGATGTGAACCCCTGTGCTCAGATTACCCTTAATTTTAAAACGCTTAAAACATAAAACGCTTATTACGATTGATGAAAGTTTCCTTTAAAAGAAAATATAATCGATCTTCTGTCAATTATATTATTTAAAGTTGGAGTAGTTGTTCTAATTGTTACCATAAACTGAGTTTAATTCATGGAGAAGAAGAAGGTTTTGATAATCTGGCTCTAGAGAATAAAAAACGCTTGAGGAGAAGGAGTAAAACGCTTTAACTTTAGAAAACCCAATTTTCTTAATACTGAACAATAAGTAAAAAATTTGTACTTGGTTGGGGCTTGACGTTGCCTAATTTGAATTAGGCGTGGCCATTATTATTTGTACAAGTTATTATAAAATAATGACCTAAAAGTTCAATGCTCAAGTTATGAGAGTTGTTCTTAGTTTGCATTGGACTCTGGACATGTTTCTTAGACCGATTAGGCCGTTTAGGGTTATTTTTAATCTCAACCAATATGCACATAAATTTTCACAATTTTCAAAGCAAAATTAGAAGTCGATATTTCTTATTTGGCGCTCAAGAGAATGTTTACTACATAAGGACAGATGGACAGATGGACAGATGGACGGACGGATGAACAGATATGTTTAAAAAAGTTATGAAAAAATGAGTATACCCCTGAACTTTAGATGGAGGAGGGTATATAAGAAGAGCAAAAAAGGAAAAGAAAATTAAAAGCTATAACTTTCATTTATTTTATTCATTTTACAAATGAGAATGAAAAATACTGAAAAAGTTCTTTATTTATCATTTTAAATTGAAAGCTTTTAAGTGACCGAATAAAAATATGTGAAGAATATTTATATAAAATAAAAATGCATAAATTAAATTAAGTCAATTTAATTAAATTTTTTTTTCTGTGTTTTGTTTTGTTCTTAAGAGCTAAAAGTAAAAGCAGACCAAAACAAAACGAATTGAAGCATGTAAAATCCAGATGAACAAAGTGAAGTCAAGTCAAGTAGTTGACTTGTCAAATCAATTAACATGGCATGCAAAATATATTACAATTACAACTTGAATAAAAATCGTAATAAACATATTTTTTAGGATGTGAATTTTTTTAAAGAAAGAGATAGCAAATATATAAATGCTTTTATTACTATTTAAAAATTATGAATGCAATTGAAACGAAATTTTATACATTCATTGTATTGCAAAAATCTACATTTATTTTTGTTTCTTTTTTTGTGTAAGTGTAAGTGTATAATTATGTATAAATGTGGTTACATGTGTGTGTGTGTGTATGTGTAAATAAAATTTAGTATGCTGGTGACATTTGTTTTCCCGTTTTATTCATCCATTAGATTTTTACTGCTGCTGCTGCTGCTAATGTTGCTGTTGTTGTTGTTGTTGTTGTAAATCTTTTTTGGGGTCCTCTAGATGGCCCAAACAAGCATAAGCTTACAAATCTTAGTTCATGTGCTCTTTTAGTTATACATTTCTTTCATCTTGGGCCCGTCTTCCGTTTCTGTTTCATTTTCTTCCATTTTACTTTTAACTTATTGTTATTGTTTATTGTTATTGTTATTGTTATTGTTGTTTTTGTTGTTATTATTATTATTGCTATTATTGTTATAATGTTTAGCATTATTTTCTTGCTTCTACAGAGACAGACAGGCAGACAGACAGACAACAATTACAATTACGCATTGGACTGACTTTACATTTTTATTTAACATGGCATGAACTAACTGCTGCTTGGTATCTTTTTGACTTACTCTTCCATATTCACGTCAACTTTGTAACATTCAGCATTCAACTAAATGTTTTTGTGTTACGTATTATTATTATTATTATTATTATCATTATTCAATTCTATTTCATTCTATTCTATTCATATAACAAAGATAGCAACACACACACACACACACACACACGCATTTAGATGGAGAGCAAGTAATTGTAATAATTGCAACGTTTAATGTTTCGCTGTCATTGTCATTTGTTATTGTTGTTGTGATTATTGTTACTTACATTGTTGCCATTGTTGTTGTTGTTATTTTAAATGTCTTATTATAATAATGCTTTGTATAACATTTCCCCAAAAAAAAAAAAAAAATTATCTCTGTTGTTAGTATTTAAAATACGTGACTTGCCAGATGGACTCAACTTTTTCTTTATATCAAACATATTAAAATCATTTTATTTGAGGAATCATCAATGTATGTCTATCTGTCTGTCTGTCTGTCTGTCTGTCTGACTATTCATGCTGCAGCTACCAGTTTTTAAAAGATATTCCTGTTGGATAAATAAAGCAAAGCTCTTACTGAAAATTATTGGACAGCAAAGGCCTCTCCTTTGTAAATGTATTTGATGATTCTAAAGAAGAAACTATTTCTGTAGAAAATGATAAGAATGGAAATGATAACAATGATAACTTTAATTAAGGTAAGAGAATGAGGAAGAAAATTACTTGGAGATTATTTTTAGAACTGATTGAAAAGTACGTTCAAAGAATCTGAACAATGAAAAAGGGCAATGAAAATGACAAATGGGGAAATAAAAGAGTTTCCAAAAAGTTTAGAAAATTGTTGGAAACAAATCGGTAATTTGCATTAAAATGAAATCAAGGAATTTCTATGGAAGCAAAATTACTAGCTAAAGGATGCTATCAAATGTCCGACGTAAACTACATAAAAAATTGTTTCATCTTTTGTTCATTATGAAACAATTTGAATGATTTCTGCAATTGCTGCAAAATATGAGCTTTATTTGAAGCAAATGGATGTGAAAACTGCTTATTTGAATAGTAACTTTTGTGATGAAGTGGAGTGTATATGGCTGAGCTAGAAGGATTTATCAATCAAAGATTCACAAATCATCTTTTAAAACTTAAGAAAACTTTATTTGGCTTTAAAACAATCAAACAAACGTTAAAAGAATTTTAAATTTGACAGTAAACTAAAAGGAATCAGATTTCACTGGAATAAAAGTGAATCTTCCATTTGTGTGAAAGCCTGAAATATTTAAATTAATATAATCATAGAATACGTAGATGACGTGGCACATATAAAAAGGCAAATCGCCTCAGATGTTAAGCTTTTGAACTGGAAATAGAACGAAGTAATGAAATTAGGCATTGGCCATCAGAGAAATTGCAACAACAATATGGAATGGAATATTGCATGGAATGGAATATTGGTAGTATCACTTGATTATGGACATCAAATCAAATATGAGACCACTTCATATCAAAAAGTTAGTACAACGTATTATCAATCACTAGTAAAATCTCTTATGTGCTTAGCAAGAAATACAAGACCAGATATATTGGATTCAGAATGCTCATAGCCACAAAGGATTAGCAAATTCCTATAAGGAAGATTTAACAGCATCTGAGTGTATATTTAGATATTTACATAGTAGAAAATATAGAGAAAACAAATACCATAAGACTGAGAAATTCCTGGAATTTTTCTCAATTTTATTGAAAGTCAAAAATCACACAACAGATTTCTCATTTTCATGGCTGGAAGAGTATTTTCATATGAGCCCAAAAAACAAATAACAATAACATTAAATACCCATCATGTTATTGATTTGAGATACTGGTGTTTGAGTAAAATTGTAGCGAACATATTCACGAAAAATTTTCAAAGAACATGAATCATTATAAATTTGTATGAATATTAAATTTTGTTAAATTAATGAAATAACGACAAATAAACAAATAACAAAATATTTCCATTAAGGGGGCATTTTGAAAAGTACTTAGTCTATATCAAAGAAAATATTTTGTATAAGTACACTTAGTTTTCTATGACAAAATGTAAAAAGTTTTTGCTTAAAAGTTTGCAATGTATTTTTAGTTTCTATCAAAAAAAAAAAAAAAAAAAAAAAATCCAACAACATAAACTTCTATAAAATAGTTTTCAGTTCATAATAACAACTAAACTATTTTAGTATTATTAACAAAAATTTGGAAATTCTACGATTTAGAAGAGAAATTGGTTTCAAGTGGAAAAACACTTCAATTTTCAATTTTTTTTTTTATTTTTTGATATTTCTCTCTCCTTTCCAAAGGATGTTGCTTTCAAATATTTCAATAATTAATAATTGTCCGTTTCTTAGATGGAATTATAAAATTAAAGAAACTCCTTGAATCATCCATTGATAGGCTTTCTCTTAATCATTAAGTTGAATCATAAAAATTTATATAAAGAAAAAAATCGTTAACCTTTCAATTTCTGGGCAATTTCTAAGCAATTTAAAAAACTTCTTAAAAAAAAGGGGCATGGCATGCAATCTAAAAATCTTGGTTTTAAATGAACGTATATTAAAAATATGATTTTATTATTTTCATATAAAAATATGGCCTAACCAAATCTATGATTTGAAGAAATTTTCAAATTTTACCAAAAAACTTTATTGAAAGTCTTGGCTGAGGAGAGATGGAATTTAAATGTTGTTACGATCTTTGAAAGCTTAAGATTTTGTATATTCTTGTTAATATTTTTTCTTGCCTTAATTGTTATTGTTATTGTTACTGTTACTGTTGCTGCTGCTGTTGCTTTGTTGTTCTTATCATTTGCAAATGCTCTCTTTGATAATAAGCAGTCGTTGTCGTTATCGTTGTTGTTGTTGTTGTTGTTGTTGTTGTTGTTGTGCCATTTCCATTTTCATTTTCCTTTCCATTCCCATTGTCATCATCATCATCATCATCATCATCATCGTCCAACGTACAATTGTGCAATTGTACATGGCTGAAATTTTTTTATTCGCGTTTTCCTCTTCTTCTGCTTCTTCTCATTGTTTAATTGTACGTGTTTAAATGTGTGTATGCATGTGTGTATTTATAATAATGTTGATGACACATTTCGTAATAGGTATCTTAACAATTTTTGTGCACACACACAAACAAACATGTAGACATAGACGCATTCATATAAAAGAAAGGACACAAAGATTTCTATACAAATATACATCTGGATGAATATAAAATGTTTGTGAGAATATACAATTGTGTACATTTTTTCGACAGAAATATTTAATTGTCCAAAATGGCAAAAGCGGTAAAAATGATAAAAAAAAAATGCATTTAAAAAGAAGCGAGGAAGAAAAAAGACAAAAATAAGGCAGAATGAGAGAAAAAGGGCATTCAGAAAATTTTTATAAGAATTTAAGTAAAAGCCTTTTAAAGGTAAAATATATAAAAGATAAAAATTTAATGAAAAAAAAAGGAAGGAAATGTTCAAGATGTAAAGAAAAAGCGAAGAACAAATTTTGATAAATTATTTAGTTTATTAACAAAAGTATTGTACAAATTTTATTAGATGTTTCTTTTGCTTATTAATCTCAATATATTTAAAGTTACTTTTTTATATCAATCATTATTTTCTTGGATTCTCTAAAGTGCTTTTGAAAACTAAAACTAGAACCAAAACTGATTAAATAGATAAATATATTAAACTAACTAACTGCTGCCCCAATTTTTCAAAAGCCATCATTTTGAAAGCATTTTTAAAAGCAATACAAATATAATTATTTATGAATTCTCCAATTGTTCCTCTTTAAAAGTTTTCGATGTCTTTACATAACCTAACCTAACATATCGCTTTATATTAAAAATTCATCATATTGTATTGACTTTAGTCAATTTATGCAAATTTTTAATGAATTACAAATTCAACGTTTCAGTTAACAATTTGGAACATTTAAGAAGCAATTTTTAGAGCAATTTTCTTTCGGAAGGTTGAAAATATATTCATTTTGTCATTATGAATGTAACACCCAAAAAAAAAAACAACGGAGATCCTACTTTTGATCAGAATCAAATCAAATCTGAAACTGAATTTCTCTCTGCCTGTCTGTTTGTCTGTCTGTCTGTCTGTCTGTCCATGCGTTGTTACAGAGATATGGAGCTTAAATTTAACGGTAACATCGAAAGTTCTTGCAGGTTAACTTGCCATGTTGAAAATGGGTAATGGGTCCTAGAACACTCTCACAGTGCAAAATGTAAGCTGAGAACATCTCGAGAACATCTTTTATGCAAAATTTGGTAGTCACTTTTTATAAACTTCAAAATATCGAAAGCTGAATTTTATTACAAGTAGTACTAAAATAAGCCCTGAATCGTAATACTATTCTGCATTTATGGTGGCTTCTCTAATATTTAGCCCCAACCAAATGTTTTTAGTTCTTTCAAAAAACTTTAACTAGTTAGAAAGTTCATGAAATTAATCCGGGGCTCTTACAAGAGGCGTAATAGTTGCCATTTTACTAAACAGCACTTAGCAACAATAAATTACATATAGGCCAGAATAGATTCTATTATGAATGGCCTTGTACGCCCCAGCGATCTATAATATTAGAAGGCCAGTCTCTTGTCAACCTTGTCAAAGACTAAAGCTTTCACTTTAGCAAATGAAATTTAGCTAAAGCCAACTTCTCTAATGGCATTAAAGCAGGGAGATTGCTGCTTTAAAATTTAGAGTACACTAACAATTAGAAAAAAAATATTTGACAATACGAGAACATCAGAGTTTTTATTTATAAAAAAATATTGAAATGAATTTAAATGCATTTTTACAAATATCACAATTATTTTAAGATCCCAGAAATGAAATAAAATTTTCTCGCAAAATTTTAAAATACACATTTGTGAAAACTTTCTCAACATTTAATCCAAACAAAAAAACGAAAAAGGAAAAAGGAGTTGTTATCCTTCTCAAGTTCTATTGGACGTTAAATAAGCATCCAATAGAAACTTTGTTTATTTTTTTTTTTCAAAGCAAAAGCGAATATTTCTCTAACTTTTTAATTGAAAGTTTGAAACATTCAGTTAAATAAGGAAAAACAACGGTATTAAAAAGAAAGACGATTAAATGAAATAAATAACATTAGAGACAGAGTTAATGTCAAATACAAACATTAACTCTGGCACATTAACAGATCTTTTCATTACACAATACTTATTACTCATTTGAATTGTACCATGTACAACAACAAAATAAGAATACAAAAAAAAAGAAGAAAAACAAAAACAAATGAAGAAGATGATATAAAAGAGAAATTTTAATGAAATTAAAAGCGCCCTATGCCATGGCCTGATGCAGTTCCATCAATATATAGCACTTATAAGGCAATGGCAATAGATTCAGTTCAGTTTCAAAAAAGGTTAAAAATTATTGCTTTACATCGGGCGTTATGAATCGATTTAGCGTCAGTACACCTATCAAAGGTCTCCTAACTAAATCAAATATCTTTGAATAAAAGAGTTCCATAAAATTTTGTTAAAAGTCTTTCTATTTTAAGTTCAATTTGTGAAATTTAGAAATGGATTACATTGAATAATTTAAGCAACAACTCAGATTCAGAGTAACTGACTTTTATAGGGATATAAAAATAAGGGACTTCTAGAAAGCTTCTCCATTGAAAACCCGAAAAGTAGATGCCATAACAAATTGCCATGAAAATATCAGTTAAACTAAAAAATTTTCAAATTTTCAGTAATTTATAGTCTGAACAACAACTTATGACATATAAGAATGGACTATATACAATTTGATTCAAATATCATAATAAAATGATACATAAAAAAAAGTCATCTAAGCCGCAAGCAGATCTAAAAAAGGAGACTAAATTCTTTTGTTTCACGGTCTGCATATTTTTATATTTGACATACAGGTTTTATCTAAATCGATTAGTATACTTCTCCTTCTCTATCTTTTAACTAAAAAAACTTTAAATATTTATTTATATTAAGCAATACAAAGTAGGGTTAATAATGATGGTTCCATATCGCTTGTAGTGATTACTAAATAGCGTTATATACATGAACAAAAAGTTTTATATACATGAAAAAGATATAATTTCTATATAAATTTCATGAGTACAACCTTTTCTAAGTACGTTCCATACATTTATATATTTGAACCTTTTTGTTCTCTCTAACATTCTCCATGACGCTCCAGCCATGACTCCTTTAACTATGCTATACTCTATATTTTACTATTATTACTATTATTATCTTCTTCTTATTTTCCTTTTTCGCCTTCTTCTTCATCATCGTCATCATCATTTGCCTCTTCTTGTCAACTTTACCTGTTTAATGAACATGGAATACATGAAATAATGACTTATTCATACACACAGAGATTTCCATACACACTCAACAAATAAAATAAGACGAGAAAGTGAAAAATATAAATATACCAAAAAAAAAGAGGAAAATTGTGTAAAGGCTTTGTACATAATATATATATATATATATATAATATATATATATATATATATATATTATTATATATATATATAATACAGACTTATATACATAAACAGTAAATTTTCCTTTGAAGTCAATTTCCCTTTGATTTAAATAATAAGCATCATGCAGTTCCTTCTTTTTCTCTAAGCATGCTTTACTTTACATCTTATTCATGATAGATAAATTTCTATGTACAATCGAATAGTTCTGAAGAGAATAGAACAAAACGAAACTAAACAGATCAACTGTTGCCATTATACCCTACAAATTTTCGTAAGCTATTTTATATACATTAAATAGAAATAATTCGTAGAATATCAGTTGGATAATCATTTTTAGCGATCCTAACAGGATCTTTAACAAGGAGTTAAAGATTAATGTCCTTAATGTCCTAACAGTCTGTTGGATTTTTTACATACGTACTTTCCGTGGTGGCTTAAGCGTACTGTACATTTAAGACATCTTTAAGTCACTACGTAACTGGTACTGTTACCTTAGCTTAAAATTTAAAGCTTCTACTGAACTTAATCTATGGCGATTAGATTCAAAGCCTTTCTAAAATACTTAAGCCTTGTTTATTTAGCTCAAAGGGCTTGGTCAAAAACGAATTTTATTGGGAAATGGAATGCCAGCATATACATATATATTTGTGAACGAGCCTCACCTGCAATGTGAGCATCACAGTCCCCATGAACCCAACTTCCTTTACCACCACAATGAACATTAGTAAAAATGATGAACTAATTATATCTTTGGTCCGTTCGCCTGAACTCATGAGTGGCCGCAAAGGTCGATCTTTCCGTTCTCTTTCATGATTCACTTCCCGTTGAGCTGATACTTTTTAGGACTGCTAGACCCCGTTAATGTCCTTAAAATTTGTTAAGGCTACATTATACCACCTAAAGGGCATTTAATAAATATTTAGATGAGATTTCATATTGGCACCAAAAGAAACTTAGGACAACAGAAAATAGTTTAATTTGAAAATTTTTAAAGGTCACTTCTTATATAATGCCTTATTTTATTTTGACCAACCAAATCACTATGTAAAAAAAAATTTTCCAAATCTTTGGAAAAATTATTGGAAAGTTTTATTTTTAAATTATTGAGTAAAATGAAGAAAAGTAAAGGACAGAGAATTATATGAGCCATAGGTTTTTGAATCCCTGCCAGAGCTAGACTTTTTATTAAAAGAAAAATTCTGCATAAAAAATTGATTTAATGTTAAAAGAATATTAATGAGTAATTTGAACTATTTCAGTGTTTTGATGGAACATTTCAGTTATAAATTACAGTTATAATTTCAGTTATAAATTTGAATCGAATCAATCCATTTTGGGGGAACATCTTCATCAAACTTTTCGTATATTTTTAAAAAAGTGAAAACTACTTAAAGTAAAAATTCTAAACTAAATTGATAAATTTTTCGAACTTTCATTAATGTAGGCTACTTTTATAATCGGCTCTCGATTGAATTTAATGATTTCACATTTATTTGTGTTTTTATTTATATAACGTCATAACTATATAAAAACTTCTAAAATTTATGGCATAATGAGATTAAAAGATCAAAAAATAACAACAAATAACATTTAAAAGAAAAAAACTGAAAGAACAAACAATTTATAAAAATATTTAATGAAAATTAAAGAAAAATTTAATATAATCAAAAAGAGAAATCTAAATAGACTCAAAATGCCACAAATCGAATATGAAGTAATAAAATTTTTATTTTTAAGATTTTGCAGTACTTATAAATGGACTTAGAATATGTCGATAAAGTTTCGGTAAACATGAAAGATGAGTAAGATCTAAAAATTCGATTATTATTCCACAATTTATATCCGATCCATTTTCTTCATAAAACTCACGAAATTTTTGTTATAGGAAGATTTAAGAGAAAGGCAATACAAAAAATGTTTACAAAAGAGGCGTGATGATGATATAAATCGATGGCAGGCAATTTTTGGCAATAAATGGAAATAAGTTTTATAAAAATTGCCTTTATTTTAAAACAATTTATTAATGAAAACAACTTTAAAAAGTATAAGCGCCGTTTCGAATTGATAACGTAATTCCCAGACTACTTTTAAGGAAGGTCGTACAAAAGCCAAGGCCAATATGATGTAATTTTCGAAGCAAATTAAAAAAGGAGGGCAGCTTTAGGTATAAAGATAAACTTCTAAAATTTAGATGGAGTAAATTATACGAAAATAGATTTATCCGATTGAAAATTTTCACATAAATTTTAGATTTGTACGGATATATGCAGCACTTATAAAGTTTTGATATAGATCCAACTTTTATTATACAAATTGACTCAAAATCAATTTCTGATTCATGATTTCCGATTGAAATTTAAATTCCTATTTAATCGTGTGTTTGTCTGTCCATCATTCACTCCATATAAATGTGCTATAAAAATAAAGTGTGCAATTTTAGTGCTCTTTAAGTTAAATTTGATTTTTAGTCCCAAAACCCACCGGAAATAATTATGAATAAAAACAGATTATTATTAGAACAACATTTCAAACAACTTCTTATTATGCAAAGGATTGTTATGTGAAGAAACCTAAATTTCCTAGAAAAACTGGATAATCTGGATAATCTGGATAATCCCTTTCAAAAATGTGAATGTCTTCGGCTCCAACTGACTAAAATGTATAGACATGTATATTTAACGTCTCCATTTTGACAAAACAGTATCTTAAATGAAAACTGACTGCAAAGCTTATTCGATTATTCTAATTTTTCTGATTTTTCTAAAAAATTGTTACAACAAAATATTTTATACTTTACAACATTTTAAATTTAATTTGCAAAAAACATGAAGAGGCAACAAAACATTTCAAATATAAAAATATTGTTCTATTTAAAGTTTTGTTATGATTCACTTCGTTTAGAACGTTACGGAAATGATGTTGAATATGAAACAAACACCTTAAGAAGTAAATTAATATTTTACGACACACATACATATATATTTACGCTAATAATATAAACTAAATGCAATTAATATGAAAATTAAAAGTAGAAGCAACAATAACCAACAACAACAAGAAAAGCAGCAACTGCAACAACAAAATTATAAGTCTCAGATAAATTAGAATATTGTGTCTGTGTGTATGCATGTGAGTGTCTATGTTTAAGAAAGTTTCCTTTTTTTTTCTATGGTGCCATCATTCATTTTGTTAACTTTGACTTATTCTAACTCCATCTCTTTCTAACACTTACAATCTTCATACAACCTTGCACACTTGTAATTTTATCATAATATTTGTTTATTTTGCTATCGTTATCGTTATCGTTATTATTATTGTTATTGTTGTTAGTATTATTCTTGCTGTTGTTGTGATTGTTGTTATTGCTGTTATTGTTGCTGTTAGTGTTAGTTGTTTGCTGTTTTTATTGCCATTGTTACAATTATTGTTAATGGTCGTTATCCGTGAAAAGGTAAACGAAAACACTAATAAACAAATAAAAACAAGCAAAAACAAACGCAAACAGCAACTAGAAATATTAACAAACAAGAGGAACAAGAAGAAGAAAGAAAAAAGAAAGAAAAAGCTTTTACACAAATTGAAGCACAGAACATGCATATACATAAGCAAAAAACACACTACACACTAAGACACACCACACACGCACACACACACACACATATATATATAATATATATATACGTAAACATAAGCATAAACATATTTCAAACGATTTATAACGCTAAGCAACGTCATGTAGCGTTATTTATATGATTGTACGTTAAAGCGTCTCATCATCATTGTGGCAAATGGGAATAAATGGGAACAAAAACAAAAAATAGAAGTAAAAGTAAAAGTAATAGTAAAAAGAGTAAATGTAAACAAAAGTAAATTAGTAGACCAAAACTCAAACAGAGAGATGAAGAGATGGAGAAAAATGAGAGATTGAAAGTGATGTAGAAAGTTTTTCTTAAATAAAATTTGTTTGTGTATCTTTTTCATAGATTTAATATACATTTCTGTTGGTAACTTTACTATCATTATTGTTCGTCGTTTTTATTGTTATTTCTTTTCTTTCTTTGTTAGTCCTATTGTTGTTGGTATGGTTGTATGATTGTTGTTGTTGTTGCATACATTATCAAGCGTATAATGTAGAAAGTAAATTAACACCTTATCAAATGACAAAAGTGAAATTTTCTTTCTCTATCTCTCTCTTTCTCACTGTCTCTCTATATATCTATCTGCCTCTTTCTGTTATACGCTAATTTTTTTACCTACTAAGTCATTGCTTATTGTTGTTGTTTCTTGTAGCCACTTCACCAATTGCAATTTATACAAAATCTATCTGTTTGTCTGCGCTTGTCTGTCTGTCTGCCCTTTCATATTATCATACTTGAAATCAAAACAAACATGTTACAAATAGCAAAGTCTGGATTATCACTAAACTCATTTATAATATAAAATTGGATGGAAATTTTTCTTCTTCTTTATTTATTTTTCGAATTCTATTTAAATTATGTTTGATCCTTCAGAAATATTCAATTAATAGCTAATGGTATTTAGAGCATGCAATTATTCGTTATGCTTTATAACATACATATTAATATAACAAATACAATAAAATAGCATTACAATCAACATTATAATCTAATAACAATACAATAACAATAACAATAACAATAACAATACAATAACAATAACAATATAACAATAACATACAATAACAATAACATATAACAATAACAATAACAATAACAATAAAAACAATAACAAAATACAAACATAACAATAACATAACAATAACAATAACAATAACAATAACAATAACAATAACAATAAACAATAACAATAACAATAACAATAACAATAACAATAACAATAACAATAACAATAACAATAACAATAACAATAACAATAACAATAACAATAACAATAACAATAACAATAACAATAACAATAACAATAACAATAACAATAACAATAACAATAACAATAACAATAACAATAACAATAACAATAACAATAAACAATAACAATAACAATAACAATAACAATAACAATAACAATAACAATAACAATAACAATAACAATAACAATAACAATAAATAACAATAACAATAACAATAACAATAACAATAACAATAACAATAACAATAACAATAACAATAACAATAACAATAACAATAACAATAACAATAACAATAACAATAACAATAACAATAACAATAACAATAACAATAACAATAACAATAACAATAACAATAAACAATAACAATAACAATAACAATAACAATAACAATAACAATAACAATAACAATAACAATAACCATAACAATAACAATAACAACAATAAAACACACAGGCAAGACTTAGAAAAGCCTCTCCAAACTATCGCATATTATTTCTATAAAAATATATTTAAAACTGTTATACAGAAAACGTGTTACACTACAAAAATTCTTATATGAAATAACTGTTATAAATTTAAAAATTTAGTAAACATAAAAATTGTTATGCAAGTTATACATTACGACATTATGACATAACGACGTAACTTAACTGTTATACAAAAAAGTGTTATACAAAAACTGTTATATTGTTATACTCAAAAAGTATTTATAAATAGAAATATATTATATGTAATAACTGTTATATATAACATAAGAAACAAAAAATCTGCTATACGGATTAAAAACAAAAACTGTTATACTGGAAAACTATTATAAATAAAACTTTATTATGCATTGTTATATACCAAGGCCTAAGTAAATTGTTATACTGTTATACACAAAAATAGTTATAAATGAAATTATGTTCTATATGAAACTGTTATACATTAAAAAAAACACTTTTTCCATTTAGATTAAAATTTATCATAAGAAAAGTGTTTTGTTCATTTAAAAAAAAACTTTATATATATAAAAAGTCAAATTGTACATAAAGAAAAGAGTTATACATAAAAAAGCAAGTCGCCTTTTTTAATAATATTAATTTATTATTGAAATTTATTAATATATTTATTATTAATTTGTAATTAATTCAAATTTAATGAATGTTAGACCAATTCTACCATGTACCAAAGACCATAGAAAATCAGTTAAATATCAACTTAATTAACTATTTTTTGTTTCCACGATGTCGCTGCCTTTTCTATTATTTATTTATATTTTATATAAAATTTTTGTTGCTGTTGATTTCATTTTACATTATTTTTATAAAGTAAATAAGGAATAAAAAGTCAAAAGCGTAAATAACGTGAGTTAAGGCAACAAATCTACATAAATAATAAGAAACTAAGGAAGAAGGATAACAAAAAAAAGCATAAACATAAATAAAAGAAAAAGAAAAAAAGAAGAAAAAAAAACAAAGAGAAAATAGAAAAAAAATTTGCTTGCGTGTCATCTTTGTCAACTATTATTCTTACGCTATTGTTATTTATATTATACAAAATACACACAAACACACATACACATACAAATTGCAAACCGTTATAAAAGTGCATACACAAATTGAAAGAAAAGGAGTGCAAGAAAGTAAGAATGAAAATGAGAGAATGCGAGTGTAAGTGTGAGTGTAAGTGTGCTTTCAAAAGTGTCGGACGACAAAGAGAATTGAGAAAATGGTTTTTGCTTTTCATACAAATAATAATAACAAGTTTTAACAACTACAATGCGACAACAACAATATTATCATTTCTTTTAATAAATTTTTCTCTCTCTCCCTCTTTTTGCCACACTCTCTATCACTCCATCTCTCTCTCTCTGTACACTCTATCACAAACATACACTATATTTATCGTTCTCTTTCTCCCGCTCTACCTTTATCTCTCTCTATCTCTGTCTATCTATCTCTTTCTCTCTTGACCATTTACTTTTTTTTTTCATATACATTTTGTTTAATTTTTAAGTTGATCAAAGTAACACGACAATTTCTTTGCAACACGACACATTGTTATTATTGCTATCGCTATTGTTATTGTTATTGTTATTGTTATTTTTATTGTTATTGCTATTACTGTTACTGTTACTGTTGTTATATATTTTTCTTTCTCTTTTTTTGTGTTTTTAATCTTAATCTCTGGCAAACACTAAAATGAATTTTATTATAAACTATTCATAAAGGTTGCCGTCACTCCACAAAAGCGTATAAAATTTTTCAAAAAAATCATTTTCATTTTTCGCATCCATTTTTAATGATTCACATTTTTATCCCCCCCCCCCAAAAAATAAAATAAAGTAAAAATAAAAATTAAAAAATTAAAAAAATAAAAATAAAATAAGAAAAAATATGAATACACGAAATGAAGGAAATTTCATTATAAACATTAATGTAAAAAATATAAATCGTTTAAAAATATATTAAATTTTATTAGAACCAAAGAAAAAGCAAAAAATTGGAGTTTTGGAAATTTAATGAGTCTTTCAAAGAAAACTAAAGTCACGAAAATTAAAATGGAAATTTTATAGAAAATCATTTTTTAAAAAATTTGAAATTCAATTAATGCAATGAAAAATACTCTTGAATTTTTACAGGAAACACAAAAACTTTTGAAAAATTTTATGATTCCTTACAAAAAAAGAAAAACGCAGAAACTGTTGAACAGGCATGAATTTTATGAACAAAATGGAGAATTTATGAATTTTTTAGAAAAATTTTTAAAAATAGACAAATTAATTACATTATTTTTTTTTTATGTTTTCATAAGAAATTTAATAATATTTTGAAACTTTTTATATCAAACATTGCAAATTTTGTACATTTTTAATTTGAAAAAATATTCAATTTTTTTTTAATGAAAATTTTTTATACATAATTTTAATTTTAATTTTAATTTTTATATATAAAGTTTTCCCATTTTTGCATATTTTTGCGAGGCAACAAAAGAGTGCGAACAATATTTTCAGAATATCAAGATCTGAAGCAAAATTTGATTCATATTTGAGTAATAATTTTATGAAGTCATTTTATGAATGAAATGCCCATTTTTTTTCTAATCTCTCATTTTTTCTTTTTTTAGTTTGTGAAAATTTCAAAACTGAATTCTGTGAATTTTCAATAAGTTCTGGGACATTGAACTGCTCAAAATGCATTTACAAAAGTTTCTATTAAAAATACTTTTTCGCGTCTTTTTTTTTTTTTTGTTGGCACAGTTATACTTAATCACATACACACGCAAACACACACATACATACACATTTATAAATATAGAAAAAAAATTGTATACGGAAAAATTTTCATGTTTATCTGAATTTTTAAATATTAAAAAGCAAAAGCAAAAAGAATGGAGACAGTAACACGCAGCGACACTGCGATAGACTATCACTCTCTATCTCTTTCTCTTCCTTCCTCTCTCTCTCTCTCTCTCTCTCCCTCTCATTCTCTTCTCTCTCTGTCTCTCTAAAGATATAAGTGTATGTATGTTCAATGGTGCGATTGTGCATTTGATGAGGCAAAAATAAATAAAGTCACTCCAGTTAATCGCGATAATGAACAACAACAATAGCAACAGTATTAACAATAACGATGACGATAGCGATAATGGCAACAATGGCCATAGGCCATAATATGAAATCCTTTTTGAATTAACAGCATGAAATGGTGAGCGTGGCAAAATGCTATTCTTAAAAACTGTCACAGATAAACAAATGAAAGGCGCAGCAAGAACAACCAGCAGATGAATGAATGAATTGTTGTTTACTGACGCCGTTGCAATTGTTGTTACTGTTGCCATTTCTTATTATTATTATTATTTATTATTATTATTATTATTATTGTTATTTCATTTTAATTAATTAATTACAATTTTCTTTTATATTATTCTATAACATTCAGTTTTTTGTGTACATTAACTAGAAGACTTTAAAGTGGACGAGTTACGTATGCAATAAAAGCGATTAATTAAGAATTTTTCAATTACATTTTATGCTGCATTCATTTAATATTTAAATGTTACAAGTTAACACTATTGGCTTAATCGCTTGGGTTAATTGTATTCAAGTAGGGAAAGAACGATAGCTTCGTATGATCGATTTAGACCTTCCGATCAGGCTTTATAATCAGACCGTCTGATTAGGCCTTCTAATTAGTCTCTGACCGGGCCTTCTAATTAGGCCTCCTAATCAGGCCTCCTAATCAGGCCTTCAAATCGGGCCTTCTAAACAGGCCTTACAAACAAGCCTTCTAAACAGGTCTTCTGATCAGACCTTCTAATCAGGCTTTCTAATCATGCCTTCTAAACAGTCCTTTAAACAGGTCTTCTAAACAGGCCTTCTAAACAAGGCCTTTTAATCAGGTCTTCTAAACAGGCCCTTTAAACAAGGTATTCTAAACAGGCCTTCTGACCAGGCCTTCTAATCAGGCCTTCTAAACAGGCCTTCTAAACGGGTCTTCTACACAGGCCTTCTAAACAAGGATCTCTTATCAGACCGTCTAAACAGGCCTTCTAAAAAAGGCCTTCTAATCAGGCCCTCTAAACAAGGCTTTCTAATCAGGCCTTCTAATCAGGCCTTGTAAGCAAGCCTTCTGATCGTATCACCATCAAGTATGACCTAGACAATTTGAGGTAGTTGATGGTTGAGTCTGTCTATAAGAAGAACGAAATCTCATTTAACAAGCAAATAATATTGAAACGAAAAACTTTTACTTTAATGTGCACCTGGCAACTCTCATGAAGAAGACAAATCCCAAAGAATTTCAATGCTATAAACTTTATAAACTTTATTTACGCAAAATCTTCTTGTGAAAAACTATGCAAAAGAAAAGAAAAAAACTATTCAAAACATTTGATTTAACTTATTACAATTTAATCGATTTCATTTTAACAGATTTTCTGAAAAGAGAAAAAATTTTATTTCTTGAAATTCGATTTTTTCCATACTCTCAAATTTTACAAAATGATATTAAATTGTAAATAATAATCAAGTAAATCAATATGTTATTGTTAGTGTTTGTATTATAAGAACAACATCCAAATACAAATACATATGCACATGCATACATACATTGTAGAAATCTTTAATATGTTGTTTGATTTTATATTTCTCTTAAAATTGACATTTTCACATGTAAATGGTTCCGTGTATGTATGTATGTATGTGTGTGTGATTTTCTTAATTTTCTCAATGACGCATATAATTTACAGTTACAGGAAATATCTCAATTTATTATTATTAATATTATCATTATTATTATAGATTAAATGTAGACTGATTATAAAATATTTCATTCGAAAATGTAAAAGAAGTTATATGGACAGATGGATGTACAAATGGACAGATAGACGGACGTTTAAGACATTATACAAATATATGGATACAAAAGTACATGTTACATGTTACACATGTTACACATGTTAATATTTTAATTTTAATGTGGACAAAATAATAAAGCACAAATCGAACAATTTTCAAATAATTTTACTGCTTTGATGCAATCAAATCAATTTTAAAGGGGCTTTGTTTTAAGTATAATGTAGATAACTTACATGCAAAAGCTTTATCCAAATCTTATATTTTAATTCTTTTATATATCTATCTCTCTCTTTCTCTCTCTCTCTCTCTCTCAGAGCTTTATGTCTCATAAAATACTGGAAATAAGTCATGAATGTTAATTTGTATAAATTAGATGTAAATTAAAAACGTAATTTTTTTAATGGCTAAGTGTATCAATGGACTAATGTTTTATAAAAATAAAAGTCAATTCACATCTTGTTATTACCGTCAAATTTTTCGATGTATTTTAATGTCCCATATTGAATTGTATAATTGTGCCTTAATATTTATCAATAATTTCTATATCACATTAAAAATATTGAATTATACTTTTTAGTGATTTATAAATTCGTAATGCCCTTAAAAATATTAAATAAAAATTATAGGCAAATAACGGAAAATCGTATGATTGGTTTTTCTAATAATAAAAATTTCAATATCATGGAAAAAATTCCTATAAAATTAATTACATATTAATTAAAAATTCGTATGGAATTAATGCCTTTTAGAATTTCTAATTAATTCCTTTAAGAAAATCATAATTAATTATTGTAGTCGAGTAGAAAATTCGCCTTTTCTAAATTATAGCATACTTCTGGGATTAATAGAAATAATTAATTTAATTAATAGCATTTATAAAAGATTTCAGAGTAGCATATCGCTTAGATTGCTTTCGTTTTTGTTAAACAAAAATTTATTATTAAAACTAATCATTAAATTGGCCAAATAGAAGGCCAAGTACTGTGAAAGCTTTATTAGTGAAGGCCTTGTTTTATGTTAATTATTAAAAAAGGGCTCTTGAAACAATCAATCAAAAAAGTGAATGATTATTAATGATTTGGATTTTATTCTGATTGCTTTTTTCTTGACATTTTCATAAACTTCCGAAACTTTTTGATCAAGATATTTTATGATATTAACGTTTCCAATTAATTACATTTAATTTATTTTGCTTTTAATAAGGCTTAATTTCAAGGATTAACTTATAGAAAATGCTTTAATACACCCACACACACACACACACACACACCACACAAACGCATACAGACAGTTCTAGTATATCATGTGAAATTAATCTGTTGTTACTATCAGTTTCAATCACTTGTATTAATTACTTTTAAATCATAATAATAATAATGTAATGTAACCATGTCTGTCCTGTTTAAACAATTTTTTTTTTATCTTAAACTTTTCAATCCTTTCATTAATCAATCAATATAATTGTTAACAATGATAAGGATAATTAACATAAATGACAACTGACAAAGCAGAGATAGATTTCAGAAATCATATCATCTTAATTCTGGCAAACAACATAAAGTAAAATGAAGAAAAAATTTTTCAATTATTCAATTTTTCAATTTTTCAATTTTATGGAAAATACTTCATTACTATTTTGAAATAATAATGAAATATTTTTTGTATAAAAAAAGTTTTACAAGAGCAATGGGTTTGACAAATATGTCAGTCCATCAGTCCATTTAGAAGCTCAAAGAACTTACTATTAAATGATATTTAAAAGGTTTCGATTTTATATTTTATCTTTATAAATTCATTTTTCTGTTTCATTAAGAAAGAAGAAAATGCCATCACAGATATAGACCAATTTTCCGGTAGCTTATTATAGAAAAGGAAGAGCATTGCCAAAATTTAAACAATTTAATAACAAATTTCTACTTTCCAACCTCTTGCATTACAATCAAATCAAAACTATAAATAACGATAAGTAGAAAATTTGTATAAAATAAGGAAAGAAATTTATAATTATCGACAATAATTTTATGAAATTTGTAAGTCAAGGTAATTTTTATAGATATGTTACACCATACCAATAAAAAGAGCAAGTAAGAAAATCAAATTTTGGCTGGAGGCATATCTTGAGCAATCTAACAGCATAATATTACGATTCAGAGTCTGTTTCAGTTTTTCAATTGTAAATAGAAAATGTAAATATCAAATAATGAAAATTTGCTATTGTGTGATTCCGCATAGGCGTGGCTAATGTATATAATTTTTGGCTAGACATTGTAGACCAATAACTTCTCAATTTTTACAAAATTTCAACATTTCATCTCTTGGATATTGCAGATGATAAGCAAAATTTTAAAACAATTTACTTAAAAAAAAGAGGGGGTTTTAATTTTTTTTGCACTGTGGGCGTATCCTTTAATCGATTTGGTCCATTTTCAATTTCAACCAACTTAGAAGAACTTTCAAAGTTTCTGCCAAATTTAAAGTCGATATCTCTTTTCATGCTACCAAGAAAATGTTTAATATCAATGAACATACTGACACATGGACAGACGGATAGATGGACAGATATGTCCACATCGATTCAGTATTTGATGCTGATCAAAAATAAATATACTTTATAGGGTCTGTAACGCTTCCTTCTAGGCGTTACAAACATAATCGCAAAGTGAATATACCCACAACTTCTTGGTGTTGGGTATAACAAGATTTACTAATAATAATAATAATAATAATAATAATAATGAGCATTAGAGGAAAATGAATTTCAAATAAGAGCAAATGAAAATGCAATGTTCCAATAGAATTATATTTTAAAACTCCTTGGAAAACCATTTAATATCATAGATAAATACAATAAATGAAAGCAATTGTCAAATTTCATCGCACATATATATATATATATATATATATATATATATCATAAATGTGTATGTATATAAATTTACCTTAAGATTAAATATTTATATATATTCGTATAATTATAAAACATAAATGCATTTTGTTAGGTACCTTACATGCCGCAAAACTTATATTAAATTCATATCATGCAAATGTATGTAACACTTAAATATTTTATAAGTAAATCTGTACATTAGGACCAAACAATCTAAAAACGCTAAATCGCCAAATCGTTAAGTCATTTTAGGCTTCTTCTGTTTAGCCTTATGGCCCTTCGTAGAATTTTGTTCCCTTATTGGCTTATGGTATCACGTCCTCAACTATGCTCTTTAATACCCTTTAAACCTTGAATCGTATGGCGCAATTATTTCTGAACTATCATCCTGAGGGCAACCAATCCCGAAGAGCACCAGCTCAAATGGGAGTGGTTCATGAGATGGTCATTGTTGTGGGCCATTAAGGGGTATCATGAGTCACAAGATCGGACCGAAGATTTAATTTGGTACCAAGGGATCACCAGTTTTGATAAAGCCCATTGTGATGATATTGAGATTGGCTGTGTGGGGGCTGTGGTGCCCATATCGCGGGCAATGCCCGTTCAAACATATTATATGCTTGTCGTGCAGGGTTCCATTTCCCGAATAAAATGGGTAACTGGGTAAGCTTATTAAGCTAACCAAACTAAGTTAACTAAAGTTATCTGAAAGCTCCGACCCTGGATTCCAAAGGTTAAGCTTCGTATATAAGATGCAATACTGACTTTAAATTGGAAGTTAGCCGTGTGTAGATGATTACCAACACTAGGGCTCATTGTACAATTGTGTACCATGCAGTTAAGCTTTAACGGCAGGTATGCATGTTAAACACATACTGAATGAATGAACTCCCAACCTCACTGACCTTGATTTTGATATGATACGTGAAAATCTAAAATTTTAACGTTATTTTTATTTATTAAAAGTATTTTCATAGGTTGAGTCAAATTTTTGATCCATTAACTCTCTACGAATATTCCTTTTACTAGCGCACTCTAACTTTTTCAGATATTTTCATGAAATTTTCGATACAAAGAAGCTCTAGCGAACCCTCATAACTCGTGAACAAACTCTGTGCTTAAGATTAAATCAATTTTACGCTTTTGCTCTCTAAACTTCGCTTTCATCGAAATATACCATAATTTTATTGGAAAAATGAAAATTCACAATTCTTAAGAATTTGTGAATAAATCTTAAGAAAATTAAATCCATTTTTTGAAACCCATTTCGCATAATGAATTTTTTCATTTTATGAATTTTTCTATCATCTTTTTAAATTTGTTCAATTTTATAATCATAACTGAGATAAACAAAACAAAAAGTAGCTCAAATATTAATCGGTTCTTTTTAGATTTAACATTTTTCACTTTCATTTGTCACATAAATTTTGCAAAACCTTCAAAATGTTGCAAGAAATATTTATGTACCGAGACATATGGTATTTGTTTTCTTTCTTATTGCATGTGTATTTGTATGTCACACTTATTGTTCTATATGTATTTAAGTTTAAGTGTGCATGTGTACATAAACCAATACACATACAACAATTCATATAAACGCAAAGACGCATACAAACAATTATTTGACAATTATTTTTTTTGGATTTATTTCTATTTATTTTTTCATTTTTCGTTACATACATACATACATACATACATACATACATACATACATACATACATATATACATACATACACATACATATGTTTTATGTATAAAACAAAAGTACACAGCACTCAAACAAACAAAAATCATATGAAAAATCCTATGAATCAATAAGTCTTTACTTTTGATTTTGTTAAAAAAAACTCAAGTCACTTTTGATAAGTTACGCCCTTTTTTTCAAGAGAATTTATCCCAAGAATGATAGGAGAACTCTTGGTATACAAAATTTGATTGCCATAACTTTTTAAGATGATTTTTAAATTTTAAATTGTTGTATGCTCTAATTTAACGATCTTCTTTAATTTAGAGATCTGTTATAAAAAATCTAGACTTTAGTTATTAATTTCAGTTAACAATTTCAAAATGATAACAATTTCGAAAGCACTTGCCTCAGAACCGCAATATTTTGACACTACTCACTTCAATTGTAGGACATTTTTTGTCACATTTATACCCCAAAAGCTCTATAAAATTTTTATGGATACTTGGAACCGTAAGGATCTGTAACAGTTTTAATGTTTTTGATATTGAGCTACTCAGAATGACTTTCTGAATTGTTTTGAAATCTAATGTCTATTCATACGTTAAACTGATATCTGATGTTCATGTGGCAACTTTTGAAATAAATCAATGGAATACTTTATAATTTTGGGTGTCTCCATCTGCCATCTTAACTCAAAATAACTTAATATATGAAAGTACTTTAAAATTTTTGATTATTTTTTAGTAAAATCAGTCCAGTAATTTATTTGACCATATGATCTAATACGCCTCAGTTTTCGAACTCCTTTCTCATAAAACGAACTTTTCAAGTTATACATAGATAACCATTTGTCTTTGCCTTATCATTTTCGTAATCTGAATTCATAATTTTCAAATTTCAAATTTTTCAAAATATTTGACCAGCGCATAATAGATTAACCCACACCCGAATGTTTTTGCCTCTTTTTTTAAGATTGACTATATCTAGATGTATCAAGACCTCACAAAAGGTTCTGCCAAAAATGACGTAAATTTATTGGCTGATATGTTTTATTCATAATTTGTCTCTGAAATTAAAATTTTTTCGTTTTTTGGGGGGGGGGGGCTTTATTGTTAGTATTTTTGTTTAAGGTATTTTTTTTTGCAATTTTTATGATTGTTGTTATTATTGTTGCTATTACTATTGTTCTCTTGTTGATTTGATTGTTAAATTTTAGTAATGAAATGAAAAATGATCAAAAAGTAAATTATGCCAAAAAAAAAAACAATTACATTGAAGATTTATTTCCTTTCACTATGGTTAAGTGTGTGTGTGTGTGTGTGTGTGTGTGTGTGTAAGCATGAATGTACTTATTGTTGTTGTTATTATTATTGTTATTTTTATTATTATTGTTGTTGTAATTTTACAAAACATCAATTAATTAATTGCAATGGACGTTTACAGTTATTTAAAAATGTTAATAATGATGATGCTAATAATGATGATAATACATGATAAAAAATGTTGACACGTTGACAACATATGTAGCGGAAATCATTATAAGACCAATTTTATTTATTGAGCATATTATTGTACAATATTCTTTTTGTTAATTTTTTTAAGTCCCGAAACTTATTGAATTAGCCGATAATTAGCCAATAATTATTAAACGAACATAATTATTGGCTACATTATCAATTGCAAATAAATACATACATACACACAGATACATGTTTACCGCTCATTTATGCCTATTTCTATAAATAAATTTGTAATAATTTTTTTTTTTTTTTTTTTTTTTGAAGTAAATTTTAGCTAATAAAACACCAAAAAACAGCAAAAACAACAATTAAAAGAAAAGCAAATAAATAGAAAAAATTAGCTTGCATGTGAAACATACACACATACACACGCCCACACACATTTATAAAACTCAAATAGGTTTATTATTCTCCAATGAATTTTATTGATGAAATAAACAAAACAAATAAATCAAAAGAAAATTGTGAAACGTTTTTAGATTTGATCATTGATGACCATAAGGTGATGAAATACAAAATAAAAAAAGTGGAAAAATTTTGCGATTTTTATAAAAAAATTTCAAAAATTTATTACATGGAAAAGGGCTTAAAAATTTGATTGATCTAAAATTTCAATAATCTACTAAAAAA
The DNA here is from genome assembly GCA_023089585.1 of Melophagus ovinus. Lineage (NCBI taxonomy): Eukaryota > Metazoa > Arthropoda > Insecta > Diptera > Hippoboscidae > Melophagus > Melophagus ovinus. Next base: position 20,411,167 of record JAKKIB010000174.1, on the reverse strand, counting down.
AAGTTTGTATCAATTTTAATTGGAAATATCTAAACTTTCCAAATTTTTTTTTGTAACACCTATTTTGAAAATTTTGACGCTTCAAAATTGGCGACGATTGCCACATTTTTTTTTTTTTGAAAACATGCATTATCGATGCATTTTCAAAATGCATTTCCATAGAAATATTCATAAAAATATCTAAAAAATTAATAAGAACAGCAACTGAACGGACTTCAAATGATTGGATGGACAGACAGACAAATATAAATCCATTTCATAAAAATTCATTTAATGTGAACCAATATAAAGCAAATTTCGTACAACTAATTAAAATTAGCCAATTTTTAAGGAACTCGAAAAGAATGCTCAATATCAAAATAAAAAATCGATGAATGATCGAAAATCATCTTATATCCAATCATTTTTCAATTTATTTTTTTAAGGAATCTTGAATATTTATATGAATTTTATCAGCTCATATCAAAAACAATAACAACTATGATATTGATATGATAACTTACAGTTAAAAGGGAATCGTCGATTTTCCAACATCCATTTAACTATCGATATATTTTTAGGCATTTTCTATGGCATTTTGCCAAATTGTGTAGCATTAAATTCATTAATATTATATTTTTCGATTGTGCCATCTAAATTGACCATTTACATTTTTTTTTGTATGATAAACATTTTGAAAATTTTTTTAAAACTTTTTTTACAGAGCGACAGCAAAAATTATAAAACGAAAATATAAAATTGATCATTAAAGAAAAGCCAAGAACAACAACAAAAATTACAAAATGCATTTTTTCTATGGCATTTAATTATCAACAAATCGATAGCAATTAATTGCAAGAAGAAGAAAAAAGAACAACCCACAGGAAAAAGCACAAAAACAAAAAAGACAAAAGCAAAAAATAATTGAAAAACCAACAAGATATTAATTATTCATAAAGAGAAGGAAAAGCAGCAGCAGCAGCAGCGCAGCAGCAGCAGCAACAGCAGCAGCAAGAGAAGTAAAAATGGAGAAATTACAACATTTTTATTTGGTGTTTTTAATTATGGCCACCAAATATTTACAAAGAAGTTTCACGCAAAATTTTAACGGTATTTATTGCATTTTAACGGTTCACATATATACCGTTATATTATTTGATACATACACACGACATTTGCAAATATTGTAATAATTTTCATGATTTTTCTTTCTTTTGTATTCTATTTTGCTTTTTTCTTTTCGTTTTTATTTTTATTTTATTGTCTAGAAGCAAATTCTCAATTAGATCCAGAACCGGAATTTTTGGGTACAATCAGTAATGTAACATTCCCAGCGGGTAGAGAGGCCATTTTAACTTGCGCTGTAAAAAATTTAGGCAAAAATAAAGTAATTCCATGAAAATTTTCATGAAAATGTCCATATTATGATTATAACTTTGTTTGTTTGTTTGTTCATTTTTCATTCAGGTGGGCTGGTTGCGCGCCTCCGATCAAACTGTTTTAGCATTGCAGGGCCGCGTTGTTACCCATAATGCCCGCATTAGTGTTATGCATGAAGATATGCACACGTGGAAATTGAAAATTAGTAAGCTACGTGAAAGCGATCGTGGCTGTTATATGTGTCAAATAAATACGAGTCCTATGAAGAAACAAATCGGTTGTATAGATGTTCAAGGTATCAGCAGTGAAACTTCTTTCTTCTTTTTTTTTTATTAACTTTAGTTTCACATTAAATAATTTTTGTAAGACTTAACTAGACAAGATTTATCTAAGTATGTTGAAACCCATTCTAGTCCATCTGTCCCATGGGTATAACTGAAAATGTAAATCGTCTATAACTTCCCTTTTATCTAAATGAGACTTTGTGAAATGCAACACTGAATCTCTATTTTGGCAAAACGTTGCTCTCTGATTGGACTCATCTTTCATAAGTAAGATGCACAAGCATCTTCAAACATCTTCCGACTTTTTATGGTCGTTAATAAAATTAATTTCCATTAAAAGGAGTAAAGTAAGCCTTAAGTCAGATCATGGACATTTTACATCGAAAAGTCTTTTAGTTAATTATCTTGATCTCATTTATCAATTAAGAGAATTTTCTAATATAATTGTATAGTTCCTCCTGATATAATCAATGAAGATTCATCAGCCGATATGGCTGTTCAAGAGGGTGAAGATGCGACATTAACTTGTAAAGCAACAGGAAATCCACAACCGCGTGTAACATGGCGTCGCGAGGATGGCGAAATGATATTAATACGTAAACCCGGTAGTCGAGAATTAATGAAAGGTAAATTCCATCCATCTTATATCAATAGCATTTCAATATTCATTTCCATTTTCTTCTTTCAAATATATCCCATACAGTTGAGACATATTTAGGTTCATCGTTAAGATTAATTCGTTTAGAAAGACGTCAAATGGGCGCTTATCTATGTATAGCCTCAAATGATGTACCACCCGCTGTTAGTAAACGTGTTTCTTTAAGTGTTCAATGTTAGCATCCATTTCTATGGTTTCTAACTTCAAATCGAAATATTATTAACTGATGATTTTATGTTTCTAGTTGCACCCTTGGTAAGAGCACCCAGTCAATTATTAGGCACTCCATTAGGTTCTGATGTACAATTAGAATGTCAAGTTGAGGCTTCACCATCACCGGTTTCTTATTGGTTAAAGGGTGCACGTAGTTCATCAAGTAGTTTTGCCAGTTTATCCAGTCACAGTTTAGAATCGGGTCAACCAGGACCTGAAATGCTTTTAGACGGGTAACACCTTCAATTAAGATAAATTATTTCAATAATAATGTTTGATTTTTAGACCGAAATATGCAATCACCGAAAAACGAGACGGTTACCGTGGTATTATGCTATTAACGGTACGCTCCTTTTCCCCATCAGATGTTGGCACTTATCATTGTGTCAGCACAAATTCTTTAGGTCGTGCTGAAGGCACTTTAAGATTATATGGTATAAAAAATTCATTATACAAATAAATCTACTTTTTTTTAATTAACACACTTTTTTATCGTAATATAGAAATTAAATTACATCCGGGAATAGCGACCATAAATGATGATCATTTAAATTTTATTGGAGGTAATTACAAAATTAACTTAATCATTATTAACTGTACTTGTGATATAAATATATTGTGGAGATTTATATAAAATTATTTTATTACAAAAAAGTAATCCTCTGAAATTTTCCTTTTTTTTTGTGTTTTTTTTTTTTGATGTTTTAGGTTTGGAGGACGCCAATCGCAATTCAGCTTATTCGGTCATATATCGCTATCGAAATAGAGATAATGTTTCTTACACAACAAATATGCTATTAGTCTTAACAACAATGCTTAGACACATGCCAATCAAGATGCTTTTGTTGATAACAATAATTACAAGATGATACGAATAAGTAAAAAAAAAATCAATTAAAAATTTTACATTGCACAATGCAAATATAAGAAGGAAGAAAGAAAAAGACGTATACACACGTACATATCCAAAATAATTGCAACACATATGAAAAATGCAACCAAAAACAAATTGAAAAGTAAAAAAATACTAAAAAAACAAAGAGAAGAAAATGTTTTCTGTAAATGCTTGTAAATTCTTATTTAAATACGATTTCATTTCGTTTATTTTACAATTGTTCATTTTGTTGTATTTAAGAAACTCTCATATAAGAAAATTGCCAAAAAAAAAATATAAAAAAATAATAAAAATAAAAAAAATTGAGAAAAAATATTTTCCTTTCAAAAGAGAGAAGTGATTTCTTCATTTTCTTCTTCTTCAAAAGAGAAAAAAGAAGCAAGCAAAATGTTAAAAAGGCTTGTTTAATGTTAAAGTCCGGGCTACATCTGCAAATCAGCGATTTCTATTGGCCAATGAACTAAGTACTTAAAAGATCTATTCAAAATACGAAATTTTATGCTTCTTAAATGAATTGAAAATCGACCGCAACCGATTAATTTAGCAAATTTATCGTGATCACGTAGTCAGTTCTCCCAGATAGAGATTAAGAATTACACATCTGGGCTGAGTTAATCTTCGCGTTTAAGTCTAATTCGAATAAATTTCCCTTCAAGTCATCTAATTCAATTAAGAAAAGAGTGTCTCTTTGAATTCATAGATAATTCACTGATTCTGTTTTTAGTCTCTTCCTCTTTATCTCTCTCTGTATCTCTCTCCCTGTCTCTCTGTCTCCTTATCTATGCAGTTTCTGATGTAATTCCAATTGAAACCAAAGCATTAGATTCTTATTGATTGAAAAAATCAAATATCTTTTGGATAAATTCGCCACGCCTACTTTTAAGTGAGCTCTATTCTCATCTTCTCGCAAAATTTATAAAATATTTGCTCAAGTGGACTAATTTTATCCATATGTACAACATATGAAACACAGAAAAAGAAGAAGAAGACGCAAAAGAAAGTAACACTTTCCTCAAAAGTTTTATTGAATAACAAACTAAAAAACAAAAAAAAGAAAAAACAATCAACAATAACAACAACAATAGTTAAAATGAAATTTAAAAAAAAACCAAAAAAAAAAAATAGGCAAAAATTTTCACAATTAAATGTTAATTTTTTTTATTTGTTTTCATGAAAATCAAATCAAAATAAATCAAAGCAAAAAAGAAGACAATTTTTTCGGCTTGAAATGAATTCTCTACCACTATTGTATTATATTTATATATGTATTAAAAAAATCAATGGCCAAAAAGGAAATGAAAATGAAATCACTAACAAAAGAAAATAAAGAAAAGAAAATCAAATAAAAATCGCTGCTGGCAATTTCAAATCGATAATTAAAAATGCCCTACACCAAGCAAAGGAAATAATTCAGGCTTTTCAAATCACTTCCTCAAGAAAACTTTAAATCCGAAAAAGTTATCTTGTAATTCGTTAGAATGTCTACGATCCATATAATCCAAATATTATCATATTTTAAGAGGGTGGCTAAAAATAATTCAATCTAATGAAGCAAACAATGTTATGTGCCCTTTGATCCATCAATAAATATTTTCGATTCATAAAAATAACTTTAAAATTGCAAGCCATATCCAATGTGGATTTTAGGGGGACGCACGTACAAATCAAATCACAAAATCCATGCATAAATTGGCGTAATAAAAAGAAATTAGTTTTTGGACAAGTTATTTTCAATTTTTTGTAATATAAATTTACCTAAACTTAATATGCCATTCAAGAGAAATAATGTAGGGCATTCTAATAAAAATACTACGTCATTTTAAGGCAAATAAAGTAAATGAAAGAATTTCAAAGACAAAAAATTTAAAAAAAAACAATCACTGAAGATGCCACTTCGATTTAAACAAATATCTATTACAAAATTCTGTAATTATATTTGTATAATTTTTATTTCATTATACGAATTAATTTGGCAAGTTTCATTAATTTCAAGAAAATACAATAAATTAATAATAATTAATAAATAAAATTTCAAGAAAAAATTAAAAAAGCAAGCAAGCAGTTTTTTTATCAATCAGTAGTGCCACATTAGAAAAAAAAGCACAAACCGAAAGCAGGAAAAAAAAAATTATTCCCAATTAGCATAATCCAAGATTTTTATTGTTTTTCATTTTAATAACGCAATCTCCCCGTCCATCCATTCCTAAATTTATCCAATTGCGTTTTCAGCAAAGGAATTAGATTTACAAAAAAAAATTTATGATGTGTAGTTTCCTTTTTAATAAAATATTTTAAACAAATTAATCGGAGAATAAAAATTCTCATAAATTATATTAAAAAAAAAAGTTCGCCAACTTTTTGTCTGTCGATCTGCTTTTTTCTTATTATAAAGTAACATGACGTTTAAAGTTCATATAATCGACGTATTATTAAATTGAATGATTGATTGATTGATTGATTTGAATTGAATTAATATTAATATTAATATTAGACAGCATCTGCTGGTGATTGAAACTCTGACAAAGCATGTATAGGATTTTGAACTTTCTTTTGTGAACCTTTACGTACTTTAGCTCGAACTTCTTCGGGTTTTTCGGGTCGAACCAAAGGCTTCTTTTCGGGCGCTTTCATCTTCCAAACCACAATCGGTGATGTTACAGTACCTTGACGGGTGTATTTCGTTGAGGCCACATAAGAATATTTAACAGTAAGTACAACGGCATTCATTAGATTTTTAGCCGCTTGAATTAATGAAGTGGCACTATCTAAACCTGATACAATCAGTTCACCACTAATATTTTGAACATCTGCTTTAACTTTTGAAGTGATTTGAATTTGATGACAATATAAAGAAATTCGTTGCAAATAAGCTAATAAATCTTTTTTCGTTGAACTTTCGGGACATTGTTCAGCAATTTCACGTGTTAGTTTATCTAATTTTGTACCTGCTTCTGAAATTTTCTTGGCTGCATTTATAACGTCCATGGTAGTTTTTAATGGACCACGACCTCTTGTAAAATCTGTCATTTCCATCATTATCATACACATATGTTTAGCCAAAAAAATTATATCATTGCCAGTATCATCCCATTTGGCTACCTCAGAATCGAAGGTTAATTTTTCACGCCGGAATAGCTCCACTTGTTGGGCAATTTTTTGTTTATCCTCCTCAGTCATTTTACGCATTGCTTCGCGTGCTGTACAAATACCACTAATATCAGGATATTCATCAACAGTTTGATCACCGGTATGGGCACTAGAGCGGCTGCGTGTCTCTAATGTCATATCTTCCACAGGTTCAAATTCCGTATCCGTATCTAAATCCTCTGAACTGCGATTCATTAATACAGCTCGCCGGATTTCGCGTACTCCATCATATACCAAACGTGAGGCATCAATAAAATCATTTTCATCGACATCTTTAGACTTAGAAGCCAAGGCCTCCACAGCAGCCTCCACTCGTTGTTCAAATTTTGACATAACTTGATCTAATAGAAGTTTAACTGCTTCCAGAACTCGCTTTGTATAAATGCATGGCTCATAATTGTCCATTTCCGCCTCTACAACATTACAAACACGAACTGAACGACCTTGAATAGCGCCTGCTGTAGTTCGTAAGCCTTCAGCATTGCACACTTGTAAAGCCATGACACACTTATTTACATCTTCCAATATGTGATTTTCGGAAACGGCCAAGAAATCATCTATTGTCGTTATATCGTCGACAGCTTCCGTCAAAATGCGTACTTGTACTTCCCAGGCATGACGATAGGCCATCATATTCTCTTGAGCAACCTTTGAATTGGGTCGTACTGTTAATATAGAAGCTGCATCAATCACTTGAGGACACAAAATCTCAATTTGAGCGGCAGCATAACGTACCATTTTAACACCATCCTCATTGTTGGACATGCTGCACACCAGCTTAGCGACCTCAACTAACTTTTCAGCATGTTTAGTAAAAATATCAGCTTTTTTTCGAACTTTTATCTCATTGCCCGTTTTGGCTGCCTCAATTAAATCAATCAATGGACTGGTTGTCTCTAAAAAAGAGTCAGATACATGATCTACCACCGCTTTGCGCAATTGGCGACGCAAATCACGAGTCTTACGGCACATTTGATCTATAGCCCGATCCAAGCCAGGACTGTTATCTTTCTGACCCATATTAGACATATATTCTGATAATAAATCCTGCAATGCTTGACGTACAGCGTTACACTCAGCAACAATACGTTCACGACGTTCGTCGCGGGTACAATCTGCATCAGCCATCAGAGCAGCAGCACTGATAATACTTTCTAAGCGTTCTTCAAGTAGTTGACGTGAATGTTTCTCACTATAAGTCATTGGATCCATAATTATACCTTCATCGAAATCATCTAATGCAGCAGCCAATTCACCAGCTCCACTGTATATATCGGTTGGTTGGGTGCATTTACCTTGAGCCACATTACTAATTGTATTAACAGCGTCGCACACTTGCTGAAATACAAAATCCCGATTTTTCTTAGCTAATTCCAATTCAGGATGACGTACATATACTTTAGAGGCTGTCAATAACATAGTGGAATGTTTTTTAAGCATAGCTCGAGCAGCAGCCAAATCTTCTCGTAATTGAGGATCCTTTAATTCTTGTTGACGTTTAGCTGCCTGTTTAATTAACTCGTTAGCATTTCTTCCGAACTCCTGCATATTTTTAGCTAATTCATCCTGACTTGAGGCATTCTGCAATTGCTTCAAATTACTTTCCACAACATGCAGTGATTTCAATAATAGATGAACATCCACCATATCAGCTAATATTAGTAAACGTGTGACAGCTGACAATAAATTACGAGCAGCTCTTACCATGTTACCACGTTTAAGTGAACTGCAAGGATCCTCTGAAAATTCTCTAGCAGCAATACTCATGGCATCACCCGTTTTACGTACCTCAACCACAGCAGCTAACATCTCCTTTGTTATATCTTCATTTTCGTAAGCAATTTGTTCACCTTTCTGTATAAAATTTTCGGTAGCTTTTTCCACAGCTGCCACCAAAGCACTGGCACGTTTCGATTTACCTTTCTTCTTCTTACTTGGACCTTTCGTATTAACCAAAGTAGTCACTTGCAATACCAATGGCTCTAAAGTTTTCTCAACCGACATCGTACGAATTTCTAAATTCTTCGGATCCCATTTCGTAGCAATTTGACCGAAATCTACCAATGTTGACATAATTTAAATTTAACACTACTAATAATAAAATTATAATTCTAATATTATTATTAAAAGCTACTATAATCTTATATGGGAAGAAAATTTTCACTAGTAAACGCCTTTTTCTTCTTTTTTTTTTATATTCAAATGCGATTGTGTAAACCAAAATGATGATTTCTTATTGTGTGTACATCTATAGAGACACAAACGTACATACCAATTAAACAATAAATATTAGAACTGGCAACTACTAAATAGTAGAGTATACGAAAAATACAGGGTACTTTCTTGAAAAATAATTCCATAGAATCTTGATGTATGCTTAATAAAGGAAAAATGCTTAAAAGAAATTTTTCAATGAATGAAATACTTTCATCTAATTGTTTGAATAAAATTTTGAGTTTAGTTTTAGGGAATTAATTAAAACTAATTAAAATGAATTGTTATGCACAAAAAAAATTTGTCAATGCCCTGTGTTATTGTGCTTCTATATATACCCAAGAAAAAAAGAGAACACTCTACAATATAAATAAAACTCACCTCACTGTTCGTGGACACCATTTTATTCATTTTCTCTTTCTTCTTAACTCAAATTGGAATTGCATTAGTAAAAAATTACAAAATAAGAAAATTGAAAAAATATTCATAAAAAATAATATATTTAAATAAAAAAATAATAAATAATATCAAAAGTGTTGAAAACCTTTCAAAGCAAATTAAAGATAAAAATTTAAGAAAAATAAAAAAACCAAAAACACACAAAAAGTACAGAAAGAAAGTACTGAGTGTATGGTGTCGTCATCAGCATAGCAGTAGCGGTGGTCTTACGTGAAAAAAGGAAACTACACATGTTCTGAGATTTAATAACAAAAAAAAATTTCCGTTTTAATTAACTTTATGTGACTGTAGCTTCTTATTTATCTATCCCAGTTAGGTTATTTCTATTCACAAGGAATTTTAGGGTTTTGTTTTGTCGTCTTTAAAACTATGTATACATGCGTTATATAATTTTTATCGTTTCTTACAAATTCATTCCCTTTTTTTTTTTTTGTATAATCTATATATTACATTGCATCCATTCATTATGCTTCGCTAAAAAAAAACTTAAAAATGAAATTATATAAAAAATAAACATTAAATATATAAATAAACAATATACATATATATATATTCTATATATATATATATATAAATGTGATTTCTAAAAACATTTGCTGGAAAACAATTTTAAAAAAAATCACCAAAACGACACAAAAACAATATAAACAAAAAAAAATAACCAAAAATGATCAATATTCAGACCATACAACATGTGGCAGATTGTGTGCCGTTATACTTACCACATAGTCTTTATCTTAAACCGGTGGCCAGGATGAATATATCAGTGACATTGCCATCTATTAAAACGGGCAAATCAATATCAAATTTAGACATTATGGAAAAATTAAGTAATGCTATGAAACCAGATAAATTTCTTGTATTAAAGGTATTAAAAAGTACAATCGATTATATACGATTCGAAGCTGAATTGGATGAACGTACTCGTTTACGGAATGCTATTAATCGTTTGGATGGCATATCACTAAAACTGAATGGTTTCAATGAATCATTTCGGGTGCGAGCTTGTGAACCGAAAGACGAATTTCCCACTCGTCACGATTGGGATTCATTTTTTCGTGATGCTAACAACATGGATGAAATGAAGGCTGGTGAACGTCCCGATACAATACATTTCACTCATTTACCCATAAAATGGTTTTGTCCACGACATTTGGAAAATGAGGAGAACGTTAAACCGAGTGAAAGTATCTTTAAACGGATATTTGAGAAATATGGTAGCGTCCGTTGTGTAGATATACCAATTTGTGATCCATTCCGTAATAAAATGAATTCCGATATAAATGGCATGAAAACCTTCAGTTATGAACAAGATGTCTTATTTGAAGCGTACGTATTAACTTCATTCGCCTTGCTACTCTCTTTTCTCTCTCTCTCTCTCTCTCTCTCTCTCTCTATTCTGTATCTGTAATTTTTGCCCATTTTTAATTTTTTTTTTTAACAAGTTATGTGCAATTTGATGAATATGTGGGCTTTGTACGTGCCATGGATGAATTTCGTGGCATGAAATTGGTACGAAAATTCTTAGATAAAACTCAAGCTATTAATATAACGGTAAATTTTGATACAACGAAACACTTGAGTGATGCACAAATGCAGCGACGTGAACGAGTTCGTAAACGTTTAATTGCCAAAGCTCAAGCAGAGGAAGATGACAAGGAGCGTCAAAAGCAATTGGAACAGGAACGTTTAGAACGTGAAAGGTATTTATTTAATTTGCTTGTTTTTTTTTTTTTTATAGAAAAAGGGGGAATAAGCGAGGCTTTTGGCTATAAAATCTTTAAAATTTAAATGACTCTTGTATAGTCTCTCGTTATAGTAGCCTAAGTTTTTTTTATTAGTTTTTCATTATCGCCCAATCATAATAATCCAAATTTAGAAGAAACAAAGACTTTTTTCTAAACACATATATCTGAATATGAATTCAAACAAAAAGAAAAGTAAAAAGAAATTGCACTACATAGAAAAAACAAATAGAGACCAAAACGAAAAAAATTTTAGGCAAAAAGAAGAACAAGCCAAATTGGCTGAATTAGAGAAACAACGTGAGCGGGAAGAGCGCCGCAAAGAGAAGCATTTAAAGAAGATCCAAGAGAAGGGTCAAGTTGAAATCTCACAAAAGATACGAGTGGAAGAACGTAAGTTAATGATAGCTCAACGTAAATTGGAAAGTATACGGATATTGGAGCAATTATTTGATCGTTTAAAGTTAAAACACTTAGCGAAATATGGCTGCAATTCGCATAAATATCAAATGGAGCAACAGCGTGATGGTACACGAGAACGGTTAGTACTAAAGTATAAAACCGCAACAGAGAAATTATTATTGGATCAACGGCGTAAAGTTGATGAAATTAAAAGTAAAACGCCTCTTATGGGATTATTGAGTCGCAAAAAATTTACCAACAAACATGAATATGATGAATCAGATGATGAGAAATCGAGTAAATTGGGAACAAATGCTATAAAAATAGAAAATAGCGACGCCACCCAAAGTATTCAAAATGCAGCGGCTGCCACAATAAATACAGGAACAGAAAAACTGCCATTAAATCCATTTAAAGTGGTATCTGGTGGTATTACACCATTACATAATCCATACAGTTCCGAAGCCGCTGCAGCCAGTGAATGGATGAAATCTTTAATGTTTCCATATGTATCGCCAATGTTTGCTGGTATGCCACATTTATATCGGCCACCGCCACCAGCGTTTCCAATATCAAGTAATTATCGTGGCTTCAATCCACGTATTATGCGTGGTGGTCGTGGCAGGGGACGTGGTGGTGGTACTATACGCGGCCGTGGCAGCTACGATGGACAAGCATCATCATACTATAACAATAACAACTATAAACATTACAATAATCATAATGATGGCGATGAGGATAATGATGGCAGTGGTGGCAACCATTATCATCATAAATATTACAAAAATAGGAATCGGTCACGCAGCCGTACACGTTCACGATCCAAACGACGCAGTAGAACACGATCGCGTACACGATCACGTTCCCGTTCACGTCATCGACATTATTCGAAACGTACGAGAACTAGATCTCGTACACGATCTTATACTCATTCGCGTTCACGTTCAAAATCCAGGATTAAATCACGTGACGACAAACGACGGAGTCGAACACCAAGTCAATCGGGTAATCAATTAGCCAAACCGCCAGAGAAAATTAATAAAAAGTTAGCTTCAACGCGCCGTTCACATTCATATTCGTCGTCATCATCAACATCGTCTAGATCATCAAGAACGACGTCGCGGACCCGATCGCGCAGTCGCAAACGTACCCATAGCCGTTCCCGAAGCCGTTCAAGTCGTGCCAAAAACAAAACATATTCTTCAGGGTCACGTAATCATTCAGTGCGTAAACGTAAGTCGAAACGATCATGGTCGCATCGGCGCGGTGGTTCACACTCACGCTCCCATAGCCGTTCGTCAACCGGTGGTGGTGGCAGTACACCAAATCGCCAATTGGTTATTGACTCGGAGCAATTAGTTCGATCGGCTGAAGAAATAAAGCGAACTATTGAAAAGGATATGCAGGAGCGGATGCGTGAGGAGGAGCGTGAGATCAAACAGACATTTAATAAACGTCAAAAGAGGACAAATTCTATTCAGCATATTGTAACCGCAACAAAAACATCAATTATAAATGAGCATCTTACAACAACTGATTCAAGCATTTCAGGTGCTAAAACTGTGGAATCAAATAGGGCAATAACAACGTCATCAACATCACCGATCACCACATTGCCAACATCGCCTCATAACAGCAAAGAAAGTGATCATCGTAATTATGGTATTGAAGAGAAAGGAAGAGAAAATTATGATGAAGATGAAGATCAGCAAGTAAAGCATCATCGTCGTCGTCGACGTCATTCACGAAATTCCAGTCGCAGTCGCAGTCGTAGTTGCAGTCGTTCATCATCACATCATCCCGCTGACCAATTATCTGAACCTGAAGGCGGCGATATATCATTTTAATAAGTCTTTTATTTTTTCTACTTATTTCACATAAATTATGAATGATTTTTTCTTTTAAAGTTTTCCTTCTTCTGTCTAATTTACTTGATCGTTTCTATTTTATTATTTTTATTTTTTCATTCTTTCCTTGTATTCGTTTATCACGCACATTTATACATTTATATTGAAATAAAATCTGAAGAGAGAAAAATTTTCGTGAATGAATAAAAAGCCAAATTAAAAACACAATAGTAAATTTATAAAATAAAAATACCATTAAACACATATAGCAGGTTTGCACACACATACGCATATATATATACAATACAATACAAATAGCTGATTTTATTTTTTTTATTTTGTGAAATTTGAAATTTTTTCGAGTCGCTATAGCGTCAACAAACTTCAATCTTCCTATCCGTTTATATTAAACTATTTTATGTAAAATCCAGTTGAGAGAAATAACGGAAACAATAACAGTAAGTAAGTAGTTACGATTGCTTTGCTCTTCTCCTTTTTTGGTTTTTTTTTTTTTAATTTAATACTTAAAAAAGATAAAGGAATAGAAAGAGAGAAAAATTACGTGCGTGTTGATGTGTGTACGCCACAATATTGAATTTAGTTTCTATTTGTCGCTTTTTTTTTTTTGTTTGTTCTTAAAGGTAAACATCATAAAACTAGTGAAAAAAAAGAAAATTGTACAACTCTTTTAAAAACGTCGATTCCGGCCACGATTGCGATCGCTGCGTGGTCCACTGCCACCGCCGCTACGTCTTTGTCGACGATTGTTACTTTGGTTGTTATGACTGTTATGCTTATTATGATTATTATTGGTATTACTGCTAGATCTGTCATGCATTCTGCCCCCGCCACTATGTTCATTTTGATGCGTATAATTATTGGAATTATTGTAATTATTATTATTATTATTACTACTATTACTAGTGTTATTATTATTACTATTATTATTGTTGCTATTATTCCTATTGCTATTATTCTTATTATCCTGATTACTGTTATCATTATTACTATGAAAATCATTGTTATTAGCAGGGCAATCCATACTATTTAGATTATTATTGTAGCCATTTTGATCCCAGGGGCCGCTAACTCTACTATTAATGTTGTTATTGCTATTATTATTTATACTGTTATTGCAGTTTGCCCAAGGACCACCTTGATGAATATTATTTTTCAAATCATCCGCTATATTTGTTTGTTGTTGCTGATAGTGTTGTTGTTGCTGGACATTCTTTAAATTTAATAATGCCGGTAAAAAGGGCTTCTTAAGACTCAATAACTCTTTTACGAATACAGGCAATGCATTATGTTGGCGAGGTTCGAAACGTGACTTTTTCAAGGGTGGCGATGTTTCTCGACTTTGCAATGTCGGCGATATGGAACGTGAACGTTCACGTGCTGGCACCACATCACGTAACTCTTCCAATTTACCAGCATCAATATATTTATTTAGATAATCTGGTCCCTGCCGCACAGCCAACATTAAACGTGAATCAGGATGGACACGTATAAAGCGGCCATATACCAAAATACCAACAACGGCTTGCGGATCCATTGTAGTTAGGACACCACTGGCCAACATACCCTCAATTGTATTTTCACTAACTTGTTGCGGCGTTAAACCGTTACCACTATCATAGCGAGCCTCACCCCTCGGTACGTAAACAATTTCATCGAAATTATCATCGGGTCGCTTAGTACTACCCGCCCATTGAGCTTGAAAGTTACGCGGTATCGGTTTACTATAGGGCACTTTCTTTTCATCTTTTATCGGGCATTTACTTGGATCTAAATCTAAACCAGGTATAAAGCCTTTATCAGCTGTTAAACTTTCTGTAAATTCAACTTTATCTTCGGGACCCATGCCTGGTATAATGGCATCATCTAAAATGTAGATAAGCACAGTTAGAGAGAGAGGGAAGATGAAAAAAAATTCGATAAAATGAAATGGCACAAGAGAAAGAAAGAAATAAAGAGAGACAGAGAAAGGGACAAAGAACTACTTTGTCTTACCATATTCACAATCATCTAGAGCAGCTAAACTGGCCGGTAGTGTATTTAAATTATATTTATCACGCATCATGTCACCAGGACGATTGCGTGTCCAAAATTTAATAGTATGATCATTACTGCCTGAACACAAAATATGTCCTAATGGATGCCATGCCAATGTCCATACAATACTATCATGGGCCGTCTCAATGCCACCAATCTCTTTATCGGTACCAACATTCCAAAATAGTATAGAACCATCTGAGCCGCCCGAACAAAATAAACTTTCATGTATTGGATGCCACGATACCGAACTGGCCTCTTTCTTATGACCACGAAATACTTGTGCTTCCTTTTTCAAATTTCTTATATCAAATAATTTTAGTAAATGATCTCTAGATGCTGTTACCAACCAATTACCATTATCATTCCATTTCAAATCCATCACAGTCGATTTATGGGCGTGCCTTTAAAATTTCGATTTTTATGTAACTTTGTGAAATATTAAATGTTAAATGACTTACATTGTTGCTAAAGCTGTACCGCTTTTTGGATCCCATAATTTGATGGGCTGCTGATTATCTTTACTCCCTGATACAATAAGACCTTTTTGCGGATGCCAATGTACACATTTGACATCAGCGCCGTGACCTAAACAAAATTTTATTTAAGAAATATACAAAGTAAAAAAATAAAAATAAAAAAAAAACACAATCGAAAACATCTGATCCAAATTAAACTTTTAAAATAAAAGTTAGGAATAGATAAAGTACCAGGAAGTTCTACAGAAAGAGCAGACTAAACAATTCGTAAACTATACAAGAAAGATTAAAGGGCCACGCTTCTTGATCTGCAAAAAGCGTCTAAACAAATAGAACAAGAACAAGAACATTTTTTTCTCGGCATTTCATTAGAGATCGAGGTGATTTCGGATATTTTTAAAGTCACTTTTACGAGTTTTCGAATTATCTAAATTCAAATAATATTTCCCTAAAGGACAGTAAGAAAATTCAAATTTTCCTTATGAAGGATTTTGCTCTTGAAATTTTTTCATCTAAAACTTTCGTTTCTTTAATATTTTTCCATAATTTAAAAAAAGATGAATTTTTTTTTGTTGTAATTACAATATAAACTAACTTTCAACATTTGAATATTAAATGATGATCAATTGTAATTTAATTGGTTACAATGACGGAGAAGGAAAAAAGATAATCCCTTTTTTCATTAATTAATTGATTTGATATTTGATTTGATTGATTGATTTAGAAACTTACCTCTTAAAACTTTCTCCTCTTGGCATCGCAGAAAATCAAATATACGCAGTGTACCATCATCGCTACAGCTAACAAATTTATTATCCTGTGGACTAAAACTGAAGAGACAAAAAATTTCGGATACAGTGATAGTGTGAATGAGAGTGCAAGACAAACATAAAAAAAAAGGTATGCGAACTCTTTTTCTCTCTAGATCTAAAATAATTAGCTTATTTATTAAATAGAAAGAGTTATGGCGATCTGGAAATGATGCGGGTGGTGGTGGACTGGAGTGTAGGGGTCGCTACAATATGTATATTTAAATATAAAAATTTACCAAAGCTGGGAGTATGTTACTTCTCTCCTTCTCTTTCGAAAATATTTCACAAACACATAATCGGAAGTATATACAAACATACATACATTCACACACACTAATGTATTACGCATACAATAATACATATCATGCCATTATGCTAACAATTAATGTAACAACAAAAGAAGTGCAAAAGAAGGGCAGATAGTAACATTAGGGTCGATGGAGAGCCCGAATTGTTTTCGATGTTCTAAGAATTTACTTTAAAAGTCAGCAGATGTGAATTTTTGAAAATGTTGAGTAAGGGTATCAAAAAAAAAACGGCCCCATTTGATTCATATTTTGTAACAGAGTTATTTCAAGACAGAAACCTAATTAATAAATTTACATCATTTTTTGATTTATTTGATCTGAAACTAAATAATTTTATAGAGACTAATTTGACTAGTTATCTAAATTTTTTTGATATTTTGAGGAGCTAAAAGGCTTCTACCTAACAAACTCTTATGAAAATGTATTAAAAAATTTCTGTCAGATGTGTAGCGGACACGCAGACTTAAATCGGACTTAAATCGTTTATGCGATAAATTTGTCTGAAAATTTGTCAAATGTTATTCAGGATTCGTACCAGAAATGACGTGATTTAATGAAAACGATATTTTTTTCCCTAAAAAAAAAACAAATTTTTTAAACAGTTTTTCAATTTTATTTAATAATTTATTAATTCTTGTTTATAGTTAATCTATTTGGAAAAATTTAACAAAGAACAAAATTGGAAAGGGACTCCAGGATTTTTTCTTTTGGTTTTCTTTTTTGTTTTGCTAAAGATAGAAAAACTACACAAAGAAAGCAAATGATGAATGGTAAAAAAAGAGAGATAGAGAAAGATATACCAAAAAAATAAAAAGAGAAAGAAGCCGATATAACGTTAAAGACCCATAATAAAAAAAAAGAAAAGTTTCTTTTTAAAAAAAAAACAGAAACAAAATAGAACAGAACTGAGAAAGAAAAAAAAATTAAAACCCCGCCCTCTTTCTATACATATCTATATATATAAGTGAGAGAATGAGATTTTCTTGTTGTTGTTGTTGTTTTTTTCTATTTTTTTATTATTGTTTAATAAAAGTCTTTGGCATTTTATTGTTCTCAATCAATAATAATAATTTCAAATATCAAATTTTCATTAAACAAATTTTCTTTTTGTTTTTTTTTTGTTCTATTAATATCACATTTTCATTTTATAAGTTTTTCTCTTTAGTTTAGTGTAGTGTAGTTAATTAAATCAGAAAGATTATACATGTAATACACCAGCCGCCTGAATTTAAATCTAAACTGGCGAAGAAAACCTAAATCTATTATAAAATGTGTGTGTGTAGGCGTGTATGGATGTGTGTGAGTGTGTTTGGGTGTATATTTATATTTGTGTTGTTGTTGCTATTGTTGTTACATATGAATACTGTCGATAAAGATGGGGCCGGGGGGGGGGGGGTGGATTGGGGGGAGCGGGAAGACAAATAAATCAAACCTTTATTGCACTTTATTATAAATATATAACGATAATGATAACAACAACAGCTGGCAGAATGTAACACAACATAAACTGTTGGCATTTTGCATTCAATACATCAATTTCATTCAATATCATTCATATTTATATTAGTTTAGTTAAATGATCTTCTACTAACTAAATAAAATCAATTTATCATAATTTTATTTGAGGATCTTTAACATTCATCATTAATATTATTCTTAGTACTCAACTTTTCTCTTCAACTTTCCTCGTATTCTTCTGCATTTGACCTTCTCTTCATGAAAATGCTAAAATGAGTATTTGAGATCAACATAAACTAATAAAAGGTAATCTAACTACAATCTAAACTAAATCAGTCCTTTTCATAAACGCTTTATTTGGCTGGTGATTTATGAATAACACTAATACAAAAAAAGACTTCTATATACATATATATACATATATATACATACATATATATATATATATATATATATATTATATATATTTAAGTGTGTGTGTGTATGTGTGTGATTAGAGGCAGAGAAGATATATGTATATGTATGTGTGTACATATATAAAAAATAGTTAGAAGAAACTAATGAATATAATTTATACCTTATTCCCCTAATTGCTTCCTTGTGGGCTTGAAACATTTTCACATTATTCATATTCGATTGCCAATATTTCACGTAACCGCCATGATCGCCAGTAACCATCCAATTATCATTATGTGACCATACCATTGTGCGCACTGAGGTATCATGAGCCTTAGTTGCAATAATGGCGATGCAGAAAAATCAAAAAAAATAAAAAAAAAAGGAGAACGAAAGAAAAATTTGATTTTTTTGTTTGATTTTATTTTTGGACATTTTTGTACAACTCACTTGCAAGATAGTTTCAAAATTGAATGTTAAACCATTCCATAGTGTGAATTCACCGGAACTGGCCCCTGTTACAAGACGTCGCCCTTCCGGAGTCCATGCTAATGTAAATATAGGGCAACGCATTTTATTTGTGGCAGTTTTTACGAAACGAGTTGTTACAGAATTGGATGGATTATCCAAATAACTAGATGGTGGCATTAATTCTGGTACATATATACTTTCCGGTTGTAAGGCAAAACGATCACGCCAATCACGCTGCCATAGACGATTCTCTAAAGCTTTTACAATGGAAGCATTATAATCGACAGTTTTACGCATTACGCTTTTACGCAAACGTTTACCATCAAAATCATCTTGACTCATTTGATATGGTCGTTGAAAATTGCCGGTATTAAAATTTTTAAAATATGGCTTATTTGGCCCATGATGACCATGATGATAATGTGGACGAAAATGTGAACCACTTAGCATAGGCGGTGGTATACATATATTTGTTGCTAAAGCTGATGGAGCACTTAATAGTGGCGGAGGCTGCGATACATCCATTTTTGATACGTCCATACTTTTTGTTTAGTTGACCTTAAAAACAAAAAGTAACGTAAAACAAAACATTTAAAAACATTTCAACATAATTAAAAATTATTTTTAAAAAATATATAAATAAAGTTACCACAATTATAATTAAATTATTATATTGCTGTTTAGCAGGTGCAAATTAATTGCTAAGCGTGTTTGTCGATTTGTCAAATTTTATGAGCTTGTTAACTTTGTATTGCTTCTGTCTATCTTCAATTTACTGCAATGTTTAATTCCAAATATATTTCATTTGCCAAAGAAATTGCTCCTTAATAAATGTTAAAGTATTTCAATGCATTTTCCCTTCAATATATACAAATAAAATACAGTTGTGCTTCATAAAATACAATAATGAAGAAATGTTATATTTATAAAGAGATTTATTTCATCTTATTACGCTGAAGTTGGCTGCACTTTAGAAATATGTGAATTGTACCATCACTAACTAATTCATGTATATAAAAACCAGAAGTATTAAAATTTTGTAATATATTTTTTGAATTTTTTTTTGAAATGACAATGAAGTCGAAAGAAGAGTGTACTAAATCAATTTAGCAAAATTAAAATTTATCAATAACGATGGTAAGTTCAATCGTAAGAAAGTAAATTGCAATCAAAAAAGCAAACAATATAGTATTTACAAATGCGTCTTCATATTCGTATGATATCGATAGTGCGATAACTAATAACTGTAGTAATGACTTTGACGTTTGTTATTTGACAATTCTTGTTTTCTTTTTTTTTTCTGTTGTTTATTTGTTTGACATTTTTACTGGATGCTTATTTAAAATTCCCATATATATAAAAAAAACTATTAAAAATAATTTAAATAAATAAAATAAAGTGATAAAGAGAGCAATAATAAAATGTTTAATGGTTTTTTATCACCCGTAGTTGCCGTTGCCGAGGAAATATTTGTAAATAATAATTTCATCAAAAATATCGAATGTTTGGTGCCAACAACTGAATTAATGGTAAACTTTCAATTAAATGGTTTAAAAATGAAAAAATCATGCCATATTTATGCGGAAAAATTAGAAATTAAAGGGATTATTGTAAGTTCAAGAATTGATTAATAAATTTTTAGAATAATTTCTTAAAATTAAAGTGTCTATTTCAATTCCCTGTCATATTCTAGCAATTAAGAATTGTTGAGAAATGTGATCAACGTAAAATGTATATAACAACAATTGATATGAACTCGTTTCAAGAACTCAAACAAGAGCAATCATTACACGTTACATTCCCCGGTTTCATTGAAAATTTAATACACATTTTAAAAGATTGTTTAGCTGGCAAACTGGAAATGTGTTTAATACAATCTACTACTAATGCTACTGCTGCTACAACTACAACAGCAGATATACGAATGAATGATTCTTCCTGCTCCTCAAATATGTGTTGTAACAGCAATGGCGCTAATGAATTTCAATTATGTTTCATTGAGGTTCGTCCATTTAAAAACTTAACATACTTATGTTTACCATCCCATTTGGCTCCATTAAATGTTGTTCTATTCTATGCCAACAATATCATGATTTCATTACAAGTAAGTTTACGATTTCAATATCAAATTATCCAATCATCAAATGCTTCAATTTTCTCTGTATTTTAACTTTTTTTGTTGGCTCTTTTAACAGAAAAAATGTCACAATCAAAAGCAGACAATCGATGAATTGCAATCGGAGATTACAAAACATTTAAGGCATATAGATCATTTGGATAGAGAATGTTTAAGTATCAGAGAAAATAATATAGAAACAATTAAAACTTTAAAACAACAACATGCCGAAGAAATTGGACAATTACAAGAGAATCTGCGTAAGATAAATGAACAGAGGCAATTTGATACTGATAAGCATCGTCAAGCTGTACTATCATTGCAGGCCCAATTAGAAAAATTAAAAGCGGATAATGTTAGTTTACAAGCGGAAAAAATGTATGTGCATAGAAAAACAAATAAAATTCATGGGAATATACATTTCATTGATTGTTGTTGTTTGGTATAAACTTTCATTTTAAGGCATTCCCAAAAATGTCAAGAAGGTATCAATGAAGAATTGCAAAATTTGAAGGAACATTTGATGAGTGTGAAAGAACAAAATGACAAATATCATGAAAAGATTTCTGAGAAGCAAAATTCTGAACGTAAAATGGAAATGCATTTACAAGATGCTCGTAAAGAAGTGAATAATTTGAAAGAGAAATTAAAAAAATATGATAAAAATAAAGCGGAAATTGTGGCTGAATTAGAAGCTGAAAAGAAAATCTCTCAAACAAAACGGCGAGCCTTGGAAATGGTTACGGAAGAGATGACAAAAGCGAATGAAATTATAGCGCAACAAACGCAAGAATTATTAAAATTGAAAAACACGGTAAATTGGCGAACTGAAATCGCTTTACAGCAAGAACAAATTGTCCAACAAAAAGAAAACATTATCAAAGATAGAGATATGGAAATTGTATTTCTTAAGGATACAATTGAAACCTTAAGAACGGAAATACCAAAAGAATTGGAGTCGTTGAAACAATTCACTAAAACATTGGAACTGAAATACTCAAAACGTTAGTAACTTGCTTACACACCCGCACACATTTATAAAAACATATAATTTTTATTTGCGAATAATTCCTTTTTCTTCCTTCATCTCTTATTTTTTTTTTCATTTCATTTTATTTCTAGAAATCGAAGTGTTAAAATCGAGAATGAAATTGTCATCGGATAAAGAAAACGTATCACCGAATTGAATAAAATAGAATAATGCAGCAACTAAAAAAAAAAGTGTAGAAAATGGCGAAAGCGGATAATTGGAATGGAAAAAGTTTTTAGTCCTCCACGTTTGCGGTTATTGTTGCAGTAGTAGTGTCTGTATGAGCTGTGGCTACATTAACTGTCTGAAATAAATTTTCATGTTTGTTTGCTTGATTGTCAGCATCCTTCAAACGTTCCCGTATTAATTCTGTTATAGCTTTTTGTGTACGCCTCTCTAATATTTCCAATTTTTTTGTTACGTTTCTCTTTAAATCCCAATCGGGTTTACGTGGTGCTAAATTTGTAATATCAATTTCATCGACAACCATTGGCTCCTTCAATAATTTCAATTGCGCTTCTACAGCAGCTTCAATATTACCAGACGGCTCTTGTGGCAATTTTTCACCAGTATGTTCATTTTGTGGTTTATAACTGCGAAATATCGGTTTTGGTAATTGTTTCTCGGTCGAATTTATGCCATTTGTTTTAATTGCCTTTTCACGCAAAGCTTTTAATCGTTCCTTTCGTTTTAAGGACTCTTCTGTAAGTTTATTTATATTTTCATCCTCCATAATTTATTTTGTTTATCTTTGTTTACCTTAGTCTTAGAGATCACAATTGTGTACATTTATTTCATTTCCCAAACATTGCGCATTGCTTCAGAAAAGCATCAGATATTTATGAATAAATAAATTAATTATAAAATTTTTAGGCTTAAAAGTGTTGGTGCTATAATAAATGTAATAATATTTTTTTAAATAAAAAGTTAATAATTTATTTAGAGATGTAAAAAAGTAATTGGTTAGTGCTGACAAAATGACCATAAAGTTTTTAAGAAAATGACTAAATATTTCAGAGCTTCTCTGTTTTTATAAGGTATATTTAATATTTGTAATACCCTGTTTGTAAAATAGAACTATATTTTCTACTGAGAGTACGTCTAAATTAAGACAAAATAAAATTTTTGAAAAATACATAATTTTTGAAAAATCAATTTTTGCATAAAGCAACTTAGATAAAATAAAAGCACATTTTTTTATTGCTTATTTATATAGTTTTTCTTTATTCATAATTGGCAATAGGAAAAAAAGAAAAAACAAACTGCAATAACTTTTGAGAAATTCTGAAATGTTTAGGAAGTCAGATACTTAATTTGTATTATATTTGTGGAAATATATATTTTATTTTATATAAATTTTATATATATATATATCTGTTTGAGTTGAAAAGAATAAAATTGTTCAAATTCTTTTGTTGTTTATTTATTTGTTTTGTCATAAATAACAAGATAATTATCATTTGTGCATATGAACAGTAAAATATCTATAAATATTTGTGTGTCCATGTGCTGATGTGTGGGTGCTTGAGCATGTACGTGCGTGTTTGTTTTATTATGTTTTAGGCAAAACGGATGGCAATAATTTCGTTGATACTTTTTTTTCTTTAATTGGCTTGCTGTTATTATTATTGTTATTGTTATTACATATGTTTAACAATACATAATAATGATGATCTTGAATGATGATAATAACGATGATTCTAAAACCAAATTTATTACAAATTTCTTTTTTGCATGCAACTTCTTTTTTTAATACATATATTTTTATATACATGTATATATGTATATGTGTGTGTGTATATATACATATATTTATATATAAACCGTTATGCACGTATACATAGAAATATAGAGCATTTTAATTAAATGAGAATTTTTTCTTCTCTCCTTTTAACTTATTAAAGGCTCATTTTTTGCTTGTTTCGTTCATTTTTTTTTCTGTTGCTATTGTTGTTGCTGTAATTTGTTTTAATATAGTACAATTATTAATATCATTATCATGATAATTAAATGATTATATTTCAATATGAATATCAATAAATAAAGAAAATATAAAATTGAAATAAAGAAAAAAATTCTCACTCTTTAGTTTTATTTCATTTTTTTCGTTATTCTACAATTATTCTTCCACTTTTACCTTAAATCTAATCTAATTAAAAATTAACACTTTAACAGTGTTTATCTATGTATATGTATTTGTATATGTGTATGAATGTGTGTGCGAGTGTGTGATCAAATGGAAAACTTCATTTTGATTTTACTTGGTTTTTCTTGTTACTCTGCTTTTTTTTCGTAAAAAACAAATACACACACATTTGTAAGATTAATGAGATTAAGTGGTGAAAAACATTAAAACTCATTTAATATTTACACATACCCATATAAATATCTTTAAGCATATATTGAATTTACACTTTTATATTGTTTTCTTCTGTTGCTGTTATTGTTGTTGTTGCTACTGTTAATGGTTTTTTTTTCTATTATTTATTTACTGTTGTTACTACTTTTGTGACTATTAAGCGCCATGAGCGCCAAGAATTCTTTGAATATGCAAATGTATGTATGAACCTGTCTGCCCGGCTAACTATCTGTTTTGCTCTCTTTACTTTTTCTCTCTTTCTCACTCTCTCTGTCACTAGTTGAGCGTATGCGTATGCATTCATAGAAATTAGAGAGGCCAGGCGAGAGTAAGAGAGAGTGTATATCAGTTTGGATGAGATCTAGTCAAGTTGTATTAGTTCAAATTAGTTTCGATCAAATAATGTCTGTCGATTCTAAAATCTCTGTCAACACACAAAGATTTTCATTAATATTTTTCACGTGTTAATTTCTGCTACTTATGATACTCAACATCACTTGCGGTATAATATATTTATGTAGTTACATGTAAAAATTGGAAAAAAATTTACGATTATATCAATGGACATGAAATAATTTTCTGATTCGATTGAAATTTATTTGGCCATTTGTTTGTCTTTTACCCCATGAAAATTTGTTATCGATATACAGGCCGCAATTTTAGACTCCTTTACATTAAATTTAGTTAAACCTTCTGGTTCAACGACCACTTACAACCGTTCTCACCCCACGCGTAAGGTTTAATTATTGATACGATCAGTTTATTATGGCAAATTATTGTTGTATGGAAAAAATTTACAATTATGGATAATTCCTGAGAAAAGTTCATACAAAATTTTAATTTTGTCCATTTTAGGAGCGGCCTCAC
Source organism: Melophagus ovinus (assembly GCA_023089585.1). NCBI lineage: Eukaryota > Metazoa > Arthropoda > Insecta > Diptera > Hippoboscidae > Melophagus > Melophagus ovinus. Next base: position 20,385,593 of record JAKKIB010000174.1, on the reverse strand, counting down.
TTTTTTTGTAGAAAAATCTTTAAAATATACTTTTATCTTCGTTGTATTTTTCTTTTTCTTTTATTTTGTTTATAAAAGTGATTGATCCTAAGTCTCGGGACTTTTTTTTAAATATGCGCTGTCATTTTTTTTTTTTGCAAAAATTTCGAAAATTCTGCCAATTTTTAATAAAAGAAAACAAAACTGAAAAAAAATGCTGAGAAAAAATTGAAACAACGATATGCATACTTATGCCAAGTATTGAAAGAATTCACAATAATTTGATGATGATGATGATGACGATGATAGTGATGGTGATGAAATTAAAGCATCAGAATATTTGGAGGGCAATTATTTATAGTAGTGAGTATGTCTGTTCATTTATTTACGTGCATGACGTCTAATTAGACAAACATCTCAAAATGATGATTGCAACATTTTCATGTCCTTTTGTGGAAAACCAAGCAAATTAGAAATATTGACAATAACAATAACAATAACAACAACAACAACAATAATACTAATAATAATATTATTATAAGAAAATTTCTTATGCAAACCATTAAAAACAACAAAAATAAAAGAAAAAAATTTCTTAAATTTTAAAATTGCGTCCATAAATAAAATTGAGTAGAAACGAACAACAACAACAACAACAACAACAAGAAAAGAAAACCTTCGTTTTTTTCCAAATCGTTCTACGATTTATGTCAGAATAGTCATTTTTTCAAATATCATCGACATAATATTTGAAAAATTTTTTGATAACGAGAGTTCGTACCGATCGATTATCTATATCATTATCTGCATCGATTCAAAGTCCCTTTATCTATCCATCTAAATTTATTATTCCAGTACAGACCGCAATTTTAGAAGTATTTTAAAGATTTTCGTTAGATGGACATGTTTTTATCCAAAAGCAAATGGCCTTAGACGTGATGTAAATCCTATTTTTTTATTGTAACATATTTTTCAAATCCTTTGAAAATTGCAATTTTTTCTAAGCTTGATTTTTTAATCACACTAAGCAAAATAATGTAAGATGATTTAAGATTCGGCCCCGCATATATTGTCACTTAATTTATTTTACCCTCGATGATGTCTGCTTTGTTTTGCTTTATGGGGCGGAAATTTTTCAAGTCAAAAACGAGTAAACAAAAAAAGAAAAAAAGAATAAAGGAAAATTTCCATTTACACAAAGTGTATTCCTAAAAACTAAACTTAATCCTAAGAAAATCTATGCAATTACAGTATGTGTGTGTGCGTTTTGTTGTTTATGGTTGCACCTTATTATAGTTAAATGCCTACATTTTTAAATTTATTCTTAATCATCATATTCTTATTCATCATTTTCGCTTTTTCCAACCACTTATCCATTTATTTCACCAAATTAAATCTATTTCAAATATTAAATATGGAAGCTTTTTCCAGTCAATTAATTGTTCTCGTTAATGTTTTCATTTTTTTTTTTTGCTTGGTGGCATGGGAAAGGGGAGGGGGTGTTGTAAAATTTATTTTCATACAGTCGTTTCAAATTTTTCAATTTGCTCATCGTAAGCATTTTGAAATTCAATGGCATTCTCAAATGAATGCGGCTCATCATGATATTGCTGATGATGATGATACTGATGATCATAATTTCTATGATTCGATGATAATGATAACGATGATACTGATGATGCTGAACTACGATGATGATGATGATGATGATGATGCGAATGATGATGAGGATGATGATACGAATGACGATGATAACTCTCTTGTACATGATAATTATCATCGTCATCATTATCATCACCATTATTTTTATTATCAATTGGATCATTATCAACATCATTATCACATAATGAATGTGCACTATCTACTGCAGTCATACTAGCAACTAAATTTTTGTGAGATATATTTGAGAGTACTTTAAAAGATTTGTTCTCACGTTTCATTGAAATTGTGTCACTCCTACTACCGTTATTAGTGGTCGCGGTCGCGGTTGCGGTAACGGTTGTTGTATTAATAGTATTGTCGCCACCACCACTACCATCACCACCATCGCAACCATTACCACCATCACTACCGTTACCTACCGTTGATGATGGATTGATGACAGTGGTGGCTTTACCAAAATAAACATCAGTGACATACTTTGCCATATCTTTATTATCTAACAACATTGTAGATGATGCAGAACATCTTGTATTTTCTATATACAAATGTTCCATAGATGTTGAATTATCATTATGATGATCGAGTGATGTAGATAATGCTGGTGTATCTGGCAGCCTTAATTCATCCTTTAATTTTAACGATATATATTTATCGGGTACAAGACCCTCTTTACCGTTAATTGAACCCTGCCACCAATCGTTCGAGACTTGCTTGCGCAATATAATGCAATCGCCTTTCGTTAATGATAATTCACGACTAGAACGTGCATTAAAATCGAATTGTGCCATTGCTTCCAATATTTCTGATTCATCTTCCGAGGGATATGCATCCGATTCGGGATCTTCGGTTAATACCTCTGATGGTGAATCACCAACGTCCATATCTAGAGCATCATGCGTTATATATTTCTCATATTCTAGACCACCCAACTCTTTCGGAAATAGCTCATCATGATAAATGATCATATTTTTGATTAATTCATTGATTTGATTTTGATATTGAACTTGATCTTTATCTTCGGGGGCTGGCATTAGTGTCGGCCCAAAGCATATAGCCAAATTGTATGCATCCATCATATTCTCATCGGCATATTCGGAAAGATGATTCAAAAATGCAAATAAATAACGCATTACACATACAACGGTATCGGGTAAATGTTGAAGGAATTGCCTAATACCCTTAACCATATCGGCTTTTGTATGCATCTCGGCAATCGATATAAAACTCTCAAAATAGAATTTCGGAAATAATGGCACGCGCAATTCGCGCAAATACAATTTTAAAACGCCAGCTACTGAGTTAATATCGGAGGCATCTGATGTATCGGCTAAAGGATCTTCGCCTCGTTCAAAAGCTTCTTTAAAATTACTGATTTCCACTTGAGATCCAGACACACGAAATATACCCTGATGATGTAAGCCATACAAATTAATGACACGTATACAACTGCGCATAATTAATGGTATATCTTCACCAGTCGTTTCTAAATATTCTTCTAGAGAACCGCCAAACAATTTTGGACGTCCTGTTATATTCTTGCGGCCAATTCTTTTACGTTTATTATTGATGGGATGCTCAAGTATTTCGCGTGTAAATGTTGCCGTATTGGTTGAATTATTATGTGTCAACATTTGCCTTAAATATTTGGCTTTAGCATCTAAACGAGCAATTCGTGATGTACCACGAATATATTCACGTATTTTATTAATATAAAAATCTTCGACTTCTTCCTTTTCGGCTTTCAATTTCGGATTGATAGCCATGATGGCGCCACCCTTCTGCAATACACTTTTATTATGATCAACAAAAGCAGGGCTAACGTCACAATCTTTGTTGCTAAAATGTTCTAACAATTTCACTTCGGCCAATTCTAATGTTTTCCATATCTCATCGGATTCGGTACGTAAAGCTGATAAACGTTTACTAATCACTTGTAAACGATTCTCCATATCAACATATAATTCTTTTTGGACACTTTGTTCCAGTGCCTCGTTATTATTATATTGACCTTGAAATTCGAAACGTTTCGGTATCATGAATGCAGCATGATATTGCTCCAAAAATTTTTGCTTATCCTGTTGACTATCAATTAAATGTATAACATGAGCCAAATTGTCTGCTTGATTTAATATAGCTCTAGCCCGGCCTTGATCGGCCGTTACATGCATTATTAAACATCTTGATATCATGGAACTGAAACCCAAATCCATACAATCAATTAAATCACTTAAATCATCTACAAAATATTTATGGATTGTTGTATTAGATGATTCCAAACACAATTGATATTCATTCTTAGCTTTGAGTGCCTTCATGCGAGCATCGGCATACTTAGTACGTCTTTTCAACACTTCCTTCTCGATCATTTTATATTTTTTACTACTACGCAATTTCTCCTTTTGTATTGTTTGCTCCAATTTCACTTGTTGCGCTTCTGCCGTAGCCAATTTTAATTCGGCCGCCTTCCATTCTGTCTCATATTTCTGATAAGTTTTCATTGTTGCATACAATTCCTCTAAAACTCTAAGAATCTCTTCGTGTATATCATAACCAATTGTACGACATTTCTTATATATACGTTGTACATCCTCTATAGTTGTTTGTAATGATGATACAATATTAACCGAATATAGTTCAGCCAGTGTAGCATGATCTTTACTTAAAGATTGCGTCTGCTCTAATAAATGTGTCCAACAAGCAAATGCAGAAAATATATGCCATTGTTCACGTTTCTGTTTTTGTTCTTTATGCCTAGCATGTAGACTACGCACCAATTTATCCAAACTTTTACTATACTCTAATTCCAATTCGGCACGACGCCGAAATAAATCTTGTAATTCTTGAATTAATGATACTTGCGTTTCTACACGCGCGTCCAAACAACGTAAATGTTCATTCAATTGCTGTCGAATATTATTAAATAGGAACATCTTGCGAGTGGAACCGACCCTCTTCATTGGACTTTTCACATCCTGATCATTTTCGTCCATGATGTCTTTTCTTTTTTCTTTTTATGTGTATGTGTATGCGTGTATATGTGCGTTTATATGCACTCACTCTCACTTCTTTGTTGTAATAAATTGATTACACCAAATTATATTCTTTCAATATATTCTATTCTATTCTGTACGAATAGTTAGTTGTGGGTAGATTGTAACTGATCGCCGATTGCGCTGATTGACGAACTGGTTGGCAGGATGATTATTACAAAATTTATTTTATGTTTATGTTTTCGTTGAATAATTGTAATTGCAATTGCATGTACAAAAAATTTTATGCAAATGCACCAAACCAAATGGCCAAATGTAGACAGGCGAGTAAACAGAAAAAAATAATAATAATAATAAAAACAAAACAAAAAAAAGAATCAAAACAAAAAAAATAAAACACTCTAATCTCTGATATGCACGTAGTATGTATTCTGCTTCTTCGGCGACACCCTAATACACATGTGTACGCAGCATTTATAAAAAAAAATACTATTTCATGAGGAGGACATTAATGCACATTTTTTTTCATTTTCTTGCTCTCTCTCACTCTCACTGTTTTATTCTACTACTGTTACAATAAATACTTTTTTTGTTCTAATAAAATGCTAAAATTTTTAGCATTTAATTAAGTTTGAGCACCTCACATCAATTATAGCCATTTCTTCTTTTTTATATTTATTTATTTAGCATTTATTAACTTTATTACTTCAATTTATTAGTTTGCTTGCAATTTAGAAAGCAAATTAATTTCGATTACAGAATAATAATGCCAACGTCTAGTGAGTGAGTTTCTAGTAAATAGTCATCTCTGTTTTACTAAATAAAATGCAGCTGTTCGGGGTTGCCATTATATCATTTAACATTTTATGAATTTCTGTGTAGTTATTTCTGTAACTACTATTATTCTAATTATTTATATAATATTAACTCTATATTTTACTATTATCAACTCAATTAATATTTCAATTCCTCTTTTTCATACAAAAAAAAATATCATAATGAATGTTCTTTTAATATCACAACTCTGTTTTCTTATTTTCTGTGAGTACAAATAATTACATATAATTACAATTAAAGCAGACAACGGGGATTGCATAATTAATTCTAAACAACTTCATTCTTAATTTAATTTCAATTCTTCAAAATATAATAACTTATTACAATGTTTCTTCTATCTAGTAAAGACATAACATTATAACGAAATTATAATTGATAATGATAAAAAAAAAAACTGAATTAATGATGAATGCATCAGTTATTTTTTTATGTAGAATAAATTATGAATACTGTAACACTTTGTACTTTATCCTCAAAGTAGAATTTAATTTGATATATTTGTTTGTTGTTTTTTCATTTAAGCAATAATCTATTTTTTGATCTCTCCTTCTCGGGCAATTTGCTCCTACAAACAAAAACCACAAACAAAAGAAAAGAAATTTACAATTTTCATATAAACATAACGAATACAAAAAAAGCAAAAACTCACTTTATTGTTGTTGTTCTTATTGTTGTAGTTGACGCAGTGGTACTTAAACTATTTGTACTGACGTGACGTTTTAATTTTTTATTGTCTAAACTATATTTCGTTTCGTCCTCATTTTTTAATAAATTTCCTTCAATTCTTCTAGCATTTTTATTATCTTTATTATCTTCATTAGTATTATTGTGTGAATTGATGGGTAATGATTTGTAACGTTGTAGTAGAGTTTTTGATTTATTTTGTAAAGTATCTTCATCTATTTGAAAAATCCAATCGTCAGCATCATCATCATCATGGTCACCAAAAAATTTTGAAGAGAATGGAGAACGTTTCTGCTTCGTATCACCACTGCTGGAAGGCACTGTTGTTAATGTTAACGGTAATTTACAGTTATTTGTACTAATACAAGGAATATCTTGCGTCAGAGATAATTGCGCTTCTACTTCTTGAGTTGCAGCTACAAGTATTTCATCTGATATCGAATCATCAAAATAATTAACTGAATTTGCTGGCGATTTACAGTTATTCTTTATTATTGTTGTATTATTGTGAGTTGTTTGTAACATTTCCGAACAAATGGTTTGATCATTATCGTTACGATTTATATGATTGTTCAATTTCACTAGCTGCTGAAGTTTAGCGCACCGCTCTTGTAATGTTTTCTCAATTTCTAATCGCCGTTCCTTATGTAATTCTTGCTCCAATTTCTTTCGCTGCTTCATACGTAATTGACGTCCCATTTCATTACATTTGAAACGGATCGGTGTACAAATCCCATTATTGATATCAGAACGTGTTGCAACTGTTGGTGTTGTTGTTATTGTTGTTGTTGTTGTCGTCATCCTAATTGCTGTAATTGATTCTTTATTATTATGGGAAGAACAATCCCATTTCCAACCAATTTCTGGACTTTCAATGGTAACCGCTTGAGACATTAAAAGTGATGGAGAAAAACAATTATTTTCATAATCAAAGCTATCATCGAAATTTATTAATTTTCCTTGACGTGGTGGTGTATTCTCCACGGTAGAATTATCTGAAGAGAACGATATAAGTGATGGTGATCGATCTGTTCGATCATTTTTATTCCTACTTGGACTTGGCGGTTGATCCGATTTTGCATTGTGATCATGCTGTGAGAATTCCGCATCATTTTGATTCTTTTTATAAAAACCTTTATTCAATGATAAACGATTCTTTCGTTGTAAATTGTTGGTTGTAGTCATTTTTTCTTTCTAGTAATTAATTTATGATTTCTTTGTTTTATATTTTCGTCTGTTTTTCCCTTTTAATATTATTTGCTTTGAGTTGTAAGAATGCAAACAAGTCTGACGTATTAAATTAAACCAGAGTTTACAATGTCAAAATCTTCCTGCCATAAATTACTTTATATATTTATAATTATTATAAAAATCTACTTTATTTGTTCAATTTTATAAATTTTTTGTATATTTAATGACTGATTATAAAATTAAAAAAAAATGACTGTATTAGCATGCAGTGCAAACTAACAGAATGTAACAGTAAATTGTTTTAACATATGTCACGTGTATAATAAGCCGGCATCAGCTGCGAATAAAACTTTCAGTTACAAGAATATTAAAATTGAATTAGAAATCAAAAGACAAGAACTAGGATATTTTTGTTTTGTTTTGTTTTTTTTTTTTTTGTTACTTTATTGATGCATTATATACATGTGGTATATACTTCATAATATACTTAATTTAAATTAAGCAATTATAAATCGATATTAAATAAACTATCATTTTCATCATCATTCAAACGGCTAGTTTCTTGTGCTTTAATTTGCTCCATAGCCTCATGGCGATTCAATTGATGTTTATGCATAAAAATACGCATTAACCATTCGGGTAATATGGCATTGCCCAACATTGTTGGATGCTATAAATAAAATGAAAAGCAAAAAAAAAAAAAAAGAAATAAAAATTAGGATAGTTAGAAAAATAAATAAAAAAAAATTATGCTTAAAAATAAAGATATAAATTATGGTTGAGCACTTGTTATCTTACGGTTGTATTACTGTGACGGCAATAAATTTCACATAATTTCTGTAACATTTTCGTTTGAAGGTTTTCTTCAATTAGATTAAATACGAAACAATGATTAAGGCCATTAAAACTTTTTATATGACTCGTTTTGCGACATTTTGTATAAATTTCATCTAAATATGGTTTATATGTATCAAAGGTGATCATTATTTCCTCCATGGACATGTCTTTAAGCGTTAAGTATTGAGTAACTTTGATTTCATGTGATTGCATTTGATGTAAATGTTCTTTCCATTTCAATGCCTGTTCACCTCTTAAATTATCAACCCTTTCTATATTCTCTATCTCTTCTTTCGTAGGTAAATATTTTCTAGCATTTGGTACTTGTTTATTATCATTCGCGTTAATCGGCTTGGGACGGACGTCTCCATTATCATTATCACTAGTAATTTTTCCATTTTTTGCTTTCTCTTTCATTGATGACTTTAAACAATTCCTCCCATTCGATTTTTTCTTCACTTTAGCACTACGTGATGTGGATGTGGATGTTGTTGTTGTTGATGCTGCTATTGCCATTTTAGTTGGATCTCTTTTACGTTTATTTTTAATTTTTCCACTATTATTATTATCATCATCATCATTGTTCTGTGTATTTTTGGTATTGCAATTAATTACAGGAAAAGACCCATTATCATAATTATTATTATTATTATTATTATTATCATCATCATCATCATAATCAGAGCCAAATAGTTCTTTATGTTTAGCGCTTAATTTTATAGATTTCCTTTCAAGATTCTTATTGCATTTAACTTTTTTATCACATTTTTCGTTCTTAACAAGTTTCTCAATTAAACGTTGAGGTCTTGAAGAACGTCTTAAAGGCACTTTATTGTAATTGGCATCATCTATATTCCAATTTTTAATAGCATTTATTTTTCTTTTACTTTTGTGAGTTTTCATTTTTACAACATTTCGACTGTCAACATTTTTACCTAAATTGCTCTTCAATTGTTCGCTTGTTTCGCCTGGCCATGTTGAAGGAGCTAGAGTTGATTGTTTGGTGGTATTTGTGCAATTAATGGGTGTAGGTATATATTGAGGCACATTCCCGCTTTGACTATTAACTAACATTTCTGGACCGCTTCCGCTCGGTATATATTCTGTCTCTTCAAAACATGTCAATTCATCCATGGACTTACTCTCTTCACTTTTAAGTTTGACTTTTAATGATTTAAGCGGTAATTCTAATGGCGGTGTTGCCTCAATCACTGATTCATCACAATCTAATGTTAAAATAACTTTGCCATTATCATTGCATTTATTTGTTTGATTTTTAATTGGTGATGGCTTATATTGCGGCGTTATATTTTCAGTAATAGAATTTGTACAATTAAATGACATTGGCTGGTATGCATCGTCATCATTATCATCGATATCATTATGAATATTATCATTATCTGCATGTACATAATTTTTTAAATCTATATCTTGTTCAACATCAACTGCCGGCTTAGATGGTTTATATGTAACTACATTTGGCTTATCATTTCCATGACAATATATTGCTAAAGGTTCATATTCTGGCACATTTTTCACATCAAAATTTTTTGGCGATAACTAGAAATGTAAGACTTGTTTAGAGTCCACCATTCTTAACATTTTACTTTACACATTTTACTTTACATTACTTACATTCGAATTTTGTTTAACGACAATCCAACAATCCCATATATGTTTGATGTTGGCATTCATTAAATCATAATCATCATAAAAATGTATGAAATTTTTCAATTGATGATAACTTATTGGAGATGCCTTAATTATTACATCAATATTACCTAAATTATATGTATAATTCGTTTGCGATACCTTGTGACGTTTATTTTCATTTAAAGATTTTTTAATACAATTATCAAACAATTGCCATTGTTCATTAGTTAAATGACGACACGTTTTATTGAGTCCTTCTCCATCATTTATAGAAAATGATTGACATTTAACACGACACACAACAGTTTGATTAATATCCTATAAAACACAAAAAAGAAAGAAAATTTACATACTTAGATGACATAAATTTCAATTTATATGCATAATTTAATCTATTTACTGTATATAAAAGTAACAACGTTTCACATTTTAATTGCATTTTTCCATTAATTACACCAAAATTAGTATAAAAAAAATGATAATTTTACAAAACAAACAAAGAACTAAATGACATAAAAGATTAAAAGAAAACAAGAACTCAGCTTTATACTTTTACACTTTTTAACATAACTTTTCGAAGTTGTACAGAAATATTAACATAATGTTAATAAATACCGTATTGGATCAGTATTATGTAATAAACATAACATAAAAGAAAAGCAGTTAAATAAAAAGAAGTCAGGGTTATCGAGATGCAACAAAATAATTGCAATAATTATTGGACAAATGCTCTATGACAGTTGTAAAATTACCGCCAAGAAATAATGTTTAAGAAAGTTGAGCTAGTTACATTAAATTACATTAAATTTTTTGGAGAATGTGAAAAAAAAGAAGAACATGGGAAATCTTTGTAAAATTATAAATTAAAAAATTCCATAATTATAATGCCTTTTTTTAACAAAATCTGTTTTTATGTTAATGATTTTGCAATAAAAGAAAAAACTTGCAATTTAATCTTATTAGATTTTGCTAAAGTTTAACAAAACGATTTTTAATACGAAATGTACATTTTTTTGTTTAGCTTTTATTAATATCAACAATTTAGAGTTAATGCTTTGTTTTTTGTTTTTGTGTATTATTTTACAATTCCGTAGTTTCTAATGATGCCGCTAAAATTTGTGTATTATTTGTGATTTTGTCGATTTGTTTATAAACATTAAAATGACCATTTAAATCGTTGCTTTGTTCTTCACTTAATTTAATTGTACTTTTTAATGAGCCTTCCTCATGAGATTCATTTGTTGTCGTTAAGATATTATCATCCAGAGAATCAACACCATTGTTACTAGAATGACTCAAAGTTTCTGATGTTTTAAACCATTCTTCATCTTCATAGTGCTTTAACCATATCGGATTCGATCCTTGTATACTGTGCTTATTTGTATTGGGTACCCGATTAATTATTTCTTTGGCATTTTTTACGCACAATGATGATGAATTCCGAAATAATTTCACTTGAGCCGCTCGAATTTTGCGACGATAATTATTGCGTTGTGTTATACATAACGTTAATGTCAATAATAATAAAATTATTAGAAATAGATTTGTAAAAATCAACCAGATAAATATTGCTCTGGTTTGAGTCTGAGGTCTCGTCAATAACTGACTTTCCGCTGCTTGTGTATCCAAAACATTTAACTCTTTAAATAAATGATCTAAATGCTCAATGTATGAATCGATTAATTTTAAGCCCTCATCAACTTCGTAAATTGAATTATCAATTTTATTAACCAAATGCATATAGAGATCAGTTTTCGTTTTATCTACAGAACCATCTTGATTTTCATGTACCTTAATATCATCAACGTTGACTATGGCGCCAGTTATATTACTAAGCGTTTCTCTAAATAATTGTATGCGTTGTCTTAATTCGTGAGGGTGCAAACGAAATATAAATTTGATTTTCTGATCTTCGCGCAGCAAATAAATGAAAACATGTGCAATATCCTTCATATTGGCAGAATCGTTAGCCAGAATCATAAAATCGAAATAACCTTTCATACCTTTTTGTGGATCAAAATCTAATTGAATTTCACCAGTATCTTTTAACATAGAGAATGGCGCTTGTTTTATGTATTCCAAACCTTCAGATAACGTTTGCCGTATATCGCTAATTATATAATATTTAACTATAGCATTATCACCTTCATCTAAATCTGTGGCTGCTACTCGCATAAATTTCGTACCGAAATCTGTATTTGTTGTAATACCACCGGTAAAAATTCTCGAATGAAATTTTGGTGGATTATCATTAATATCCATTACACGTATCTGTAGACTAATAATAGAATTCGAATCAATATTCGGCGGTGATTCTGCCATTAAAGATGATTCATTATATTGTGTTTGGATGAAGGCAGGTTGATTTTTGTAATCTGAAAATTTTTGATTTTGATCACAATTTTCAGTAACCTTTACAAATAATTTGTGATATGCTTGATCTTCTCGATCTAATTCACGGGTAGTCATCAAAATATGGGTATCAGGATCCAAATAAAAGAGTTTCTTCTCATTACCCCATATGATAAAATAGCAAGTTTGAAGTAATAAATTCGTTTCATCAATTTCAGATTTGTCTATAGCATCTGGTAATTTTATACGTTCAGAACCTGGATCAGCATGTTCTATTTAAAGAATGTCATTATATTAAAAAGCAAAAAAATTTTTATTTACAAATATTTAGAGAATTTACCTGTAAAATTGATGAAAATTTCCCTTTCCATAAATTGCAACTCAATTGGCTGATTCTTGCGTACATAAATAGTTAGATCTGTATCTGAACTCATGCTAGTTGGTTCACCTTGATCATAAGCTTCAATACGTAATTCATGTATTTTATGTTTATTACGATTTAATGGTTGTCGTAAATATATATTCCCCGTTAGAGGATCTATATTAAAAAATTTATAACTACCCATTGGATCGATTTTGAAACGATATTTAATTATAGCATTTATGCCAACATCTTGTGTATCCTCAGCTATTATTTGATATATTAATGAGTTGACTGTTATATTTTCCGTTATATTAATTATCGTATTACGTCCTAATGGTTGTATAAATACGGGTGCATGATCATTCACGTCACTTACACATATATTTAAAGTATTATTAATGCCATTTGGTGGTTGACCCAAATCTTGCGTTAAAATGACAAGTGAATAATTACCGCTACGATTGTGTAAAGATATTTGAGCGTATATATGTGCAGTCCATGGGTCAATTTGCTTTAACGTAAAGAGACCTATACAAATTTTTGCAAATTTATACAAGTCTTATAGTAAATTTAGGAAATATAATGACTTAAATCATGACCCACCATCTTCATTGCCTTTTGTTATACGAAATTTTAAACGTCCATTCGGTGTTTCATTATCATCATTATCTGTACCCTTTATTGTCGTTATTTTTTCATTCAAATTATGATATTCCGTAATAATAACATAATTTGCAGATATTACAATTTCCGGAGCATTATCATTCTCATCCATAATTGTTATGCTGTCATTATTATTAATTATTATTATAAAAAGACGTGTGAAATTTTTATATGGTTTTAATTAATTGATTAAATAGAATTATTAATAGTATGGAATTTTTATGCAACTTTAATTAATTCATTTAATTAATTAATAATTTTTTTTTGATTTTTTAGATTTAAATTTATACTAATTAAATTATTTCAATCAATTAATTAATTACAATTATATAAAAAATGTCATATAATTAATTAAAGTAAATTAATTTAATTAATTTAATTAAGCAAGTCCATAAATTACATACTTACAATATTTGTTTAAAAGTATTACGACTTTCGCCAGTATAAAAGCCAAATTTATAATTATCCCATGCCTCTATAATTAAAGCATAATTATTTACAATTTCACGATCCAAATGATCAGCAACATTTAATACGCCAGTTTTACTATCAATAGAAAATTTCCCATGACTACTAAGACGATCCATTAAATATGTTATTTCACCAAAATCTCCTGAATCGATATCGCATGCTTCCATTACATCTATTCTTGTACCAATTTCAGCCGATTCACTGATTGTATAATTTTTTATGTTACTTCCCAGAAAATATGGATTATTATCATTTTCATCTAAGACGGCTATATGTACCTTAACAGTTGTAGAACGATTTGGTATACCCGAATCGATAGCTTTTACAGTGAAATTAAGCCATTTATGTTGCTCATAATCAATTCGATTTTTAACAATCACTTCACCTGTTCTATTATCTAAATGTATCAATTCTTTTATAAATTCATTACCATACAAATAATATGTTATAGTATGATTCTTATCAATATCATAAGCGCTTATATGTGTAATAGTTAGCCCTGATTTACTATTCTCTGTAATATAACTATTATAAAATGGTTTAGCAAATATTGGATTATTATCATTCTCATCATCGATTTCCAAAGATAAAATACTTTGAACAATTTGTTTGCCATTATGAGCAGCTAAATCTTCTACAATTATACTCAATTTGATATGTTCGACTTTTTCACGATCTATTGATTTCTGTAATTGTAAGTTTCCATTTATGGCATTTAAGGAAAATGCCGATAAATAATCATATTCAGTTGTTTTAAGAAGTATGTACTGTTCATTAAAGGCTTCCGAATTTTCAGCATTTATTTGATAACGTATTATGGCATTTTCATCTGGATCATGAGCCTCAATTTTATATAATAAAGTGCCTTCGGGTGAATTTTCTTTTATATGTAACAATGGTAGAGGTTTTATTATTGGCCATTTATTATTGACATCTGTAATTAGAATATTAACTGTGGCTCGATTTATTAATTGGCTATTTCCAATACCGCCATCGAGAGCTAACACCGTTAAAGTATAATTTGTGAGTTTAATATCTGTTAGATTTGGATCTAGATTAGCACCTTGAGCAACGGATATCACACCACTTTCAGAATTTATAACAAATTTATCAGCAGCACCATCTTCTATACGATAAGCAATTAGATTATTTGGTGCTGAACCATCATTATCAATAGCTGTTACTTGTAAGACCAAACTACCGCTAGTTAAATCTTCGGGTATAGTTTTTGTATAGAAACTCTTTTCAAAAATTGGCCGATTATCGTTGACATCTTTAATATAAATTATAACTGGTACAATTGTAGATAACATGGGTAAACCTGAATCTCTAGCTCTCACTAAAAGATCAATTTGCTGTGTACCATCGATAATGGAGCGACGGAAACGATTATCATGTTCAATGATCGTTTCATAGTCGAAAACTTTGATAGGTCTTAAATAGCCGGTTTTTGGATCTATAGTGAAATGATCTTTATACAAACCTTCAACTATTTCATATGTAACTTGACTATTCTCAGTATCATTTAAATCATTATCAAGAGCTTCCAATTGCAAGGGTTGTTCAAATTTCATATTATTTTCCATTAAAGTAGTTTCATATTGCCTATATAAAAATCTAGGGGCATTATCGTTGGCATCCTCCACTTCAATAATTAATTGTGCCGTATTACGATTACCCGATCCAAGATTATCCACAGCTTCCATTGTCAAATAATGCTGGCTAATTAATTCTCTATCAAATATTGTACCCGTTATGTTTTTAGTTCTTATTATGCCAGTTATAGGATCCAAATGTAATCTAAAGGAAAATAATATTATATAAAAAAATATAAATTCAAATGATTAAAAGCAATTTTCCCATTTTTCCCAATTACGATTTTACGATTAAATATTATATTTACTTATGTGCTATGCCGCCTCTTAAATGTTTATAACGTATACCTAAAGATCCATAGTCACCTGAGTCTTTATCCAACGCCTGGATTTGTGTAATTTTTGTGCCGACATCAATATTTTCAGATATTGAGACATTATATGAACAACAATGTACAAATTCAGGAAAATTATCATTTTGATCACGTAGATTTATTTGTATAAGAGCTGAACTATATCTATCCGGTTCTTCGATTTCTCTCGCAAAAATTGTAAAATTGATTTCTTGTAACAATTCATAATCTAATCCCTTAGAATTATTAACGCGTAATAGAAAGTTTGCTTCATTTATTGCTAAAGATGGCACTATTTCGAATAAATCATTTGGTGGATCCAAAAATAAAAGGAATGTACCATTATTACCCAAATCATGATCGTAGACAATATTTTTCACATTATTATCTAAAAAATTCACTGGAGTTTTCGCTTGAGAATTTTCCATTATTTCACAACGATAAAATGCTTGAGCAAATTGGGGAATTTCATCATTAACATCCGTTATAATGATAGTAACTTCAGTTTGAATTTGGGATCTTTGTGCAGAATGTGACATGGGCAATTCCATTTGGGTTCTTGTCACTTCAAAAGCAGTAATTTTCAAAATGTATGCACCATTCATAAAAATATTATCGGGATCTTCACGATCTAATATGTAAGTGGTATATATCCAGCCTGTTGATGGTTCAATGGCAAATAGATCACTACCCTCCAATTTATATACAATGGGATTATTAATGCCATGATCCCCGTCTATTGCTATAATATGCATGATTCTAGTACCTGCTGGAACATTTTCAGCTATTCTCGCTATAGGTTGTACTTTAATAAATTCTGGCGGTTGATCATCCAAATCTTGAACTTTAATTAATATGGCGGCTGTACCTGTGTGAATGGGCTCATGATTTGCACGATCCACAGCCAATATACGTAATTGATATAATGATTTCTTTTCATAATCCAATTGCCCCATTAAACTTAAAATCCCCTTCCCTTGGAATGTACTTATGGCAAATAAATCATTATCACCTTCTAATTCCTGTAAGTAGTATACTACCTGACCATAAGCACCTTCATCGGCATCTGTGGCTTCTAAAGTTATCAATTTGTCATGCTCAATATTTTCCATTACTTCTAATGTATTTTGATATGGTAAAAATACGGGAGCATTATCATTAATATCTTCAACTAATAAGACAAAACTTTGTGTAACATAATTAATATCATAATCATTTAAATGACTATTATCACGTAAAGTCAATATAATTGAGTATTCATCTTGAGTTTCTCTATCTAATTCTTTAGCTAAATATATCAGTGCTTCATTATTATTAATATTTTCAATACGTATAACATCACTATCCATGGAAGAACGCTTGCCGAAAATTAATGTAGCATTATTAGGATCGTAACCTTTGAGGCGATGTATTAAGGTATCTGTTCATAAAAAAAAGTTTACATTTCTTGCATAGAGTAGAGATGAATTAATGAATTTACTTACCAACTTTTGTTGCAGGACTTTCTTTTAAACGCAAAACAATTTCAGTTTGATGGCCATCAATTAAAAAACGTGGCGGCTTATTACATTTAATAGCAGTTACATTTAATATTAAAAGTAATAATATTAAATTTTGTTCTATGTGACTTAAATGTCCTTTGAGTAGTTGCTTTTTCAATTTTATACGCACTTTATGAAATGTGTGATTATTGTATAATTTCAAAATTTGCCATTTTCTATTATTTGTAATCATTTTGTTTTCCTTTAGCAAAAGCATAGAAATTTCAATGTAGATTTCAAGATAGAATTTTAGGAACTTTGTAATTTTGACATGGCCTTACAACTAATTATAGATCTAAATATTAATTTAAAGAAATTAAGAAATTAGAAATTAATTTTAACTATTTTTATACTTGTTACGATTTATGGTATAAACTACAAAATTAAAATCTGGGTTAAATTTACAGAACAACAAAGAAGAGCGGCTTGCGATAAACTAAGTTGCGCTTAATTAAGTTGTTGCTTCCATAAAATGTTTTTATATATTTAGTTAAAGTAGATTCGTGAAAATTATACTCCTTTTACGCACGTTTTGTTATATTAATCCTTTAACAAAAAATCCTTTAAGCAAAATCGTTCTTATAATTGCATCACTTATGATTTAGATTTTAAGCAGTTGATTGTAATATTCAGATTTTTTATATGGATCCATCTTTTATTATACAAAACGATTAATATCAGAATTATTTTCTCAATTGATTTAAATTTATCTGTTCACCCATATAGAAAATCTGGCTTTAGCACTTTTTAAAATTTTTGAAGAAATTATTTTGACCCAAATCATACAAATTAATTAAGGCTAGTTATTTCTTTTTTAATATTCCTTTTTAGATTAGGGAAAACGTTAGGCTATTTGAAAAAAATTTTAAGAAAATTTATAAAAATTTTAAAATAGATCAATCTAAAATTTTCCTCGTATTTTTGAAAATTTCTATAATATTTCTTTGACAATGTCAGTCATCATGCTTTAATAATTATTGAATTCCATCATTTAACAATTTTTCACAATTTCATTGCATTTGTTTGGTATTTATTAAATGTATTGTTTAAGATATTTCGCATCTTCAACACCAAAAAATAGACATAAAACAATACACAAAAAAACAAAAATTACAAATTTTCTCATCATCATCATGATAATGATGATGGCATAAGTATACTTCAATATACATAAATATATTAAGCTTAATAATCTAATCTATAGCAAGTAAATTACAAATACTCTCCTGGTCGGGTATCATCATTTTGGAAACCCAGCACCCCGACATTGTTTGGTACTTTATGGTAAAGAGAGACGATTTGAAATTATGTAATTCGGGTAGGCGTAACTTGATTTGCATGATTTTTTTTTCGTAGAAGTAGGCTATAAAATTTCAGTTTCACTTTTCAATGAATGAGCGCAAAATTATAAATTTTGACTTGAGAAAAAAAACAGAGGTGTTTTCAATTTACTTACGTATATTGCACTGTGAGCGTATTCTTTGACAAATATGAGCCATTTTTAATGCAAATCAATTTACATGAATTTTCAATGTTTTGATTAAATTTGAAGTCGATATCTGTGTTTCTTGCGGCCAGAAGAGCATTTAACCCACAAGGGCAATTGGACAGACGTATAGAAATATATATATCGAGTTAGAATTTGGTGCTGTTCAAGACAGCTTTATTTTAGGCGCTATAAGCCTAATGGCAAAAGAAATGTACCTCAAACTTGTGGCTAAGAGATAGATCTTCCATTGCTTCATATTTTGTCCTTTCAATTTTTATGCTGTCTAACTTAAAAACTTCGCTTACTATAATCAGAATGATCTTATATTTGCCGCTGATATGAATACGCATTTTCTATGATATAGAAAATGAATCAAAATTTGAACGGTTTCTGTGTCATGGATGCCTAGAATGCTTACATATAAATACGGCATATATTCACATTCCACATGATTATCATTATTGTAGGAAAATGTAATAAATGAAGAAGTTCATGTTATGAGCAGTTTACATAAGTAAAATTCAGACTAAAACAATTGTTCATCATCGCATTACTTTAAAAATTATTTTTGTTATTATTTATATAAGAAATACAATTCATTATAATTATAATGATAATTTTGTTTTGTTGATTTTATAATTAGCAAATAAAAATGAAAATAATTCAGATCATAATGAGAGTAAGAGAAGGTAAATAATAATAATATTGAATGATTAGGTATTTTGACATCTCTTAAACGTTAAATTTACCGTCTTTGACCTGAAAATCAATTTAATAATGGATGCAATTTAAGCTAATTATTCGCTGTACAAGCTGCATCATGCAAGACATTAAAGAACGGGTTAGTAAATGGCCAAAAAGCGTCTTCTGTATTATAAAATTTTTTTTACGTTAATTCCTTCCAATTCAAAGCCATAGTTTACTTCCCACCTCTGTTTATATCATATACCACTTGCGTTACAAGGTATTATGTGTTTGTGCAGACGTTTGAAATACCCAAAAGTAATTGAGTTAAATTCGTCTTCTATTATATTAGTTCGATTTAAGCCGGCCTGTCCTTGGCCGGCATGTTTCCCCATGATATCATCTGTTACAGAGCTATGGGTTGCAATCTTCACGATATTTAAATGTTTTGATCTACGGACGTACCAAAACATTTAAATATTGAAATTGATTAAATCCAGACCATTTTTTGTAAAGCCCTTTGTGAAAACAAATCTTTATATGGAAAAATGTTACAATTTCGAATATATTTTAGTAAAAATTGACAATGCCTTGTATTTTGCTATAAAAAATATGTGTACCAAATTTGGTTCAGATCAGTACATTTATAGAACTTTCTCTCAAACTTACGAATTTTTCAAATAATTGAAGAAATTAGAATTATTTACTTTGTTGACTTGTTATTTACTTTTTTTTGTCGTTTTTACAAATGACATGACATGAAATGAAATGATGTAGAATATTTGGCCTTGATTGACTATAAATTTTCTTAGTTATTTGAATAACAGATAAAAATACTTTTTTAAAAATAGCAAACGCCATTAAAATATTTATCACGCCAAAAATTTCGTGGGTATAAAACCATATCTAATGCCATAAAATTTGTTAAAAATTATATAATCTGTAGAATAACGTACTGTTAAAAGAATTCTGATACTTAAGCATTTTTTTAATTATGTAATCATTATGAAATTAATAAGAATCCTTATTTTCTTCTATTTATATTAACGAAATATTAATGTCTTGGCTTAATATAGCGAAACATTTTTTACAATGTTTCAATTTACAATAAATGCATTTATTATGGGCATATTTATGTATTATGCATTCTTTCTATTTCCGCCAAACTGAATCAAATTAAAGAGCCAAATTTTGTGCACTCATTACGTAACTTTTCATAATCCATGATGCATTCAATTAAGGCTCACAGTTTTAGGTCCAATAATTGAATCAATTTAAAATCTGAACCGAAGAAAACGGAATCTATTAAAACTAGTACAGAATTCATATTTGTGTTAATGACAAATTGCAGCCTTATTTTACAAAAAGTACATTAAAGTTATGCCTTTTTAGTTTTTCTTTTTTTAAAAGTCGGGGAAAATCAACATTTCCACTCAATTGGAATCGATTTTAAATCGCTTTCTTTATGAGTTTTATTAAAATTAAAAAAGACGAATGCTCCATTTGAATTAGAAATTACATTTAAAACAGATTTGCTTTACATTTGAAAAATCATTTCAAACAAGCACTTTTTCAAATATTGTGGTAAGTTCCATTCTAAAATTTTCGATTATAATAACCAAACAATGTGTCCATGTATAACTCTGACTTTTGCGAGAAGCGCAAACTCGATTAAATCATTATAATTAATGGAAAGATTTACCATGTTGGACAACGCATTCGACATACGCAGTTTTTCATGCCTCATGATTTTTATGACGATTTTACCATCATACGTCAGAATGTAATCATTCAATGTCTAAAAAATATTCGCTCATTGTCTTTTTGCTTTTTTTGCTTTTTTTTTGTGTTTATGGATTCTATTTAATTAACATTACAATTGTAATCAAATTCAAGTTCAAGCACATGTTCCAACATTTTGTATGTTTTTACATAACTACACAAAAATATATTGATAATATTTAATAAGGGTGGTTTTTTAAGTACCGACACATCATCTCCTTTTTAGAAAAGAGATTTTCCAGTGAAATTAAAAATGAAAACGATTTTTAAATAACCTACAGACAAATTCTTCTAGCAGAATTCAAGAAAAGATCTTATAACACACAAATAATAAAAATATTTTAAGATGATGGACCGTACTAATAAAACACTTTGAATACATATTCGTATTAAAATTTATGGACCTTTTGGCATTTAAATGCATATTTGCATGATTTTCTTTATAATGACTCCAGTTAAAGGGCCCGCAAAAATTTAATTGATTCGAAGGGTTTATTACCCGCTCAATTGATAACAAATTATGAATCGATTTAAGCAAGTCTGTTAATTTATAGATTTCTCTATCGCCCTGTTCATTTGACCACTTGCCTGTATGTTGCTAACCTTCTTCTAACGATGTGTAAGATTTGGTCGTTACAATTTTCGGAGTAATATTCCCATCGAATCTAATATTTTTATTTTTAAATGTTTTATAAAATTACATACTTGGCTTATTGTTATACCTTGCTCATGGCATATAACGTGGAGCATAAAAACCGTGAACTTATTCAAGTTTTAACAAATATTATTATAGAGTTTATTTGAACTAAAAGAACCCAACTTTAAACTGAATCAATATAAACGAAATAAAAGCATTATATTGTTGTTATTATTGTTTCTATTTTTTATATGCCCTCAAGCCAAAGGCTAGGGGTATATTCATTTTGCCTTTATATTTGTAACATATAAAAGGAAGCAACAGAAATCCTACAAAGTATATAAATTCAATTAAGGCATGTCCGTGCGTCTGTCCATGTGTTGTTAACATTATGCCGTTCGCAAAAAACAAAAGATATCGAGGTTAATTTTGATAAGAACACTGGAAGATCTTGCAGGCAGCTTATATTAAAAATGGGCAAAAATTGTCAAAGTACACGCCCCCTCAGTGTAACATAAGCTTCTGAGAACTTCTCAGTTTTTTTTTTCAATGAAATTTGATAGTTTTGTACTCATAATTTATCTTCAAACTGCAAAACATAAAAAGCTAAAATTTTGTTCAAGTAGGGGAGCCATTGGTCTCTAAAGTTTATCCAAAAATCATTATGCAAATTGTTTACGCCTACGCGAAATTATACAACAGCGAATTTTCACTTTTTTTAGATTTACATTTTCTCTCTACTAATGAAGGACTGAAACAGGGCCTAAATGGTAATATCATGTATGTATGAGTGGTAGGCATCTAAGACTTGGCCCCAGCCAAATATAATTTTCTTATTTGTTATTAATGTGTTAATGTTGTTGTTTCGTTACGCTGTAATGATTTAAAATTCATTCCATTCATGAAATTTTTTATGTATTTTTCACTTTATTACTTTTTGTTTGTTTAAATTTTATATTTACATTTCAAATGGTATCAGTGTGGCACACACACCTCATTATAAAACTGGACGCTATACATACACAAATAACATATATATTGGGTTGTCTAAACATAAAAATCATGAAAGATTTATTTACATGTTTCCATGTTTTTTTTATATCTAAAACGATGGATGGTTGAATGGATGAATGGAAAGATTTATATACTAATGCTAAATTGAAAAACTCTGCATGTTGCAGGCATTCATTTAAGCTTTTATTAGTTTGATTAAAGCGAGTTATTCGTTAGTAATTTTGTTAAACTTTATTTAAAGTAGCTGAAAACTAAAAACGGGTGCATCATTCAAGGCACAGAAAGAAATTTTTCTATAAAACAAAGTAAAGTAAAATGTTAAAGAATTTTTCTCCTTATGGCAATAATTATTTCAAAACTTTTGTACAAGAGAATGTAAAAATGTAGTGTTATCAATTGGAGAACTTGCAAAAAGAAAAATTCTCAATTAAAATAACGAAAGTTTTCGACAATTTTTATAAGTTAGACATTTGTTTGTGGACAATCTAATATGACGCAGATAAATATTTATATATATGTTTGTATTTATTTATATATCTATGTGTAAATATTCAATTGTCCAAACCGCATTACGTTCATTTGTTACACTTGACATGTTTCTTTGAATTCTCTTTTAATCGACACGTTCATAATAAAGGAAAACAAAAACAAAAAGAAGAAATAAACTTTTAATATTTAAAACACATTCGAGTAAGGATTCATTCTTCCCCATTTTCTTTTCTTTTTTTCTTCTTCTTTATATTCTTCTGTCATGGACGTGTAATTTTCGTATTATTCTTTTCTTCTTTAGTTACTTCAATTTGAAAGAATTCTATTATCGTTTTGGGGTATTTTCTTTTCTATTTTTATTTTTTTTTTCTGTAAAAAAAATAAAGTTTGATACGCGTTTGAAACGCGTTTAGACCATAAAAAAGTTGATCAATGATTTTAATGATCCCACTTACTGGAAAAGTAGAAAATCTAACAAGATGACTGCTTTTAAATGATCTTTATCAATGAATTTGTTTCATTGAAATAGGACAGTGCAGTGAGTGTTTTACATGCATACCTGCCGTGAAGGTTTAACTGCATGGTACCCAAACGTACATAATGAGCCCTAGCTTTGGTAGTCATGTCACGCATGGTGCATGCTACCGTCGCGACTAGCTTCCAATTTAAAGCCTGTGTTGTACCTTATATACATGGCTTAATCTTTGCTATCTAGATTCGGAGCCTTCCCATTACTCCTTGGCTTAGTTTGGTTAGCTTATTAAGTCTAACCAGTTACCCATTTTATTCGGGAAATGGGACCCTGCACGACAAGTATATACATGTTTGAACGAGTAACGCCCACGATATGGGCACCACAGCCTCCACGAAGCCAACCACAATGTTACCCCAAAGGACGTATTAAAACTGGCGATCCCGTGGTAACAAATTAAATCTTTGAATCCGATCTCGTGACTCATGATGCCTCCTGATAGTAACGGGGAACCAACAACCATCTCATGAACCACTCCCAGTTGAGCAAGTGCTTCTCGGGACTGGTTACACCCTTTGAAATAGGACAGTACAGTTAGTGTTTTACATGCATACCAGCCTGGAAGGCTCAAATGCATGGTATAAACATACTTATGATCGCTAGCGTTGGTAGACACGTCACAAAGTGCATGCCACCGTCCCGACTAGCTTCCAATTTAAAGCCACTATTGCACCTCATCTAGTTAGCTTAATCCTTGGTGTAAGGATTCGGGGCCTTCTTAAAACCCCTTGGCTTAGATTAAATTAGCCCGATAAGCCTACCCAGCTAGCCATTTTATTCGGGAAATGGCACCCTGCTCGACAAAACTATAATAGTGGTATAAACATAATAGGTCGAGCTACGTCCGCGACATGGATACCACAGCCCCCACGAAGCCAACTCCAACATCACCACATGGGCAAATATGAAACTGGTGATCCCGTGGTACCAAACTAAATCTTTGGATCTGATCTCGTGAACTCATGATGCCCCCTGATGGATATGGATCAGAAACCATTTCATGAGCCACTTCCAATTGAGCAAGTGCTTCTCGGGACTGGTTACCCCCTTTGAAATAGGACAGGCAGACTTTTCATTTTAAGAATTGATTTTTCCTTTTCCTAATGATACAATTAAAATAAAAATTTCTTTCTTGCCAAACAAACACGCCAAACAAATTTCATATAAACTTATTATTACTTTATTTGCTTTTTTGTGATACTCAGACGTGGCCCTAAAAATAAGTCTGATCTTAGCCATAATTAATGCCATTCGTCTTTGGGTCAAGACATTTCAGTGTATCTAATTTCATTCAAATTGCTTAAAATTGCGTCCTATACTTTGATGACAAATTTACAAATGGACAGGCAACAGACAGACAAACAGACACATTTAAAACAAATGAGAAAGTGCTTCTGAGTTGATCGGTCCAGGATCCTTCTTAAACCTTTCTTAGAGTTACATAGATGCTTAGCAAAAGCATAATACCATGGACCTCAAGTGCTATAGGATGCCTTAAAAAAGCAGTTACACCCATTAAGCACAAAGCATGATTTGGGATTTTTCATCTTTTGAATTTATTTGAATTGATTTGAATTTCCCTAAATTTGATAAAGACAAAAAAAAAAAAAAGAAAAAAAAGAAGCAGTCAATCAATTATCATGCATAATCCACATGAGAAATTGAAATTTACCTTCTTCACTCAATTTGTGAGAATTGAAATAAATAATATTGAAAAAGGAGAAAATATGAGCCAAATAGTTCGTTAAAGTCAGTTGTTGTGAATCTCATCATGGCACGTCATTATTATAACATAAAATGCATAGCGTGCCTTTTGTAACCATCAAGAGTTTTTCACTTTCCCAATTTAAATATGTTTGGAAAAAAAAAATTTTTTTTTGTAACTTGTTAACTTGGTTAGTAAAGCAAAACAAACAAATTAATCATAAAATATGTGGTCAGTAATTATTTTAGTCTTATTGGTTTTATTAATATTTCTCTTAAACTTAAATGCAAACAAACTAAAATAAACTAAAGTGCCAAATAAATGATTTGACTAATAATAATTAATGAAACTCTATAAAAAAATCCTTTTTTAATTAATCTCCGTTTTCTATTTTCTATTCATTCTATTCTACTCTTCAATTTTTGAAAGAGACGGCAAGATCGAAAAGTGTTATTAGATTTTCAAGAAGTTCAAACATTTTATTTCAAACTTTAAAGTTTAGTTAGAATTCGATGCATTAGCAATTTTACTAAGTACAGCTGCTAAATAATCAAAGATAAATACTGCCTAATTAATCAAAATGTTTCAATTTAGAGCTAAATTAAATTTATTCTACTACTAAACGAGAAATTAAAAAAATATGCATATTTTGGCAAAAATACCGAAAAATCCGACGGAATAGGCGTGGCGAAATTTTATTGTAATATTTTAAATAAATTAAAAGAGTGAATTTAAATAAATCATAAGTGAATTAAGGAATTTTTAAGAAATTTTCCGTAGATAGATGTATTTTCTCGACCAACTTTTTACAGTCGACTTACACAATAATTTCAAAAATCTCTGTAAAAATTTGTCAAAATTTTGAATAAAAAGCAAAGCAAGCAAAAAAATTATATTTGGCTAGGATTGAAATTTGGATACATTCCATCCATGCACCATAATATTACAATTTAGAGCCTTTAGACAGATGGCCTCCCCTCTTATACAAACTTCAGAGTTTTACAAACTTCAGGTTTGCAGTTTGTAGATAATAAGCACAAATTCATCAAATTTTGTTTAAAAAAAAACGTCTTCTCCGTTTACGTTACACTGAAAATCTGATCTATGACCAATTTTATCTAATTTTAGGACCAAATTTGACATCGATAATGATGTCAAATTTGAGCTGTATGTCCCTTTTCTAGTCTAAATCGATTCAAAATTTGCTGCTGATGAAGAATTTATATACTTTGTAGGGTCTGTGACTCTTAATTTTAGGTGTTGCAAAAATTATAACAAAATTTGGGTATAAAAGGTATGGTTTTAAAGGCAAGCAAAATGGGCCATTAAGCAAATGGATTAAACCACTTTAGTTCCTTAGAACATAAACGTTCATATTTTAAATGTTTCATGTCGAAATATGCATTTGTTTTGAAAGTAGATAATACCTGCTTTATTATTTTCGATCATTTAACCGTAGATAACAATTGTATTGGATTTCTCACCCGGTAAACGCTCGATATGGATAAAGTATGCTACTCTAAAAACAAAATTGAGTAAATTGTTCAATTTTATATTGTTATTGATGGCGATCGATTATTGATCGATTAAACTCTCTTATCATAACAGCCAATAATTTTTGTAATCTTTCATATTTAACAATTAATTAATTATCCTTTTTTTTAAATTTATATAAACACACACCGAACACAGTCTTGTTATTTTACATTTTAATTGTATATTTGTAAATATATAAATCGATTAAAAATGTTATAAATGCGTGCGGTACCAACGACTTAATACCAACAACTGATTTAATAATGAAAACATTGGCAGCTCCTATGAATGAATACCTGAAGTTGAAATTGTTATTAAGTAAAAAATAATTTTTTTGCCGATCAATGTATGTATGTATGTGTATAAGTGTCTAAGTGTGTATGTGTATTTTTATGTTTACCAAAACATTTTCAACATTTATTTTTTATTGCGTTATCTTCAACTTCAACTTTATAGTTACAAAACCAAATAAAAAACCATTTCATTTCATTTCATTTCATTTTACTTCATTTTATTTCAGTTCTTTTTTTTTTGTTTTTTAATGCTTATACATATTTTTTATGGCAGATTTTTCAATGCTTATTGGCACCACAAATACAATGAATAAAATGTGTACTATGCATTTTCCTCTGATTATTATTTGCTCTTATTATCAATATTTAAAATTATTTTTTTTATAAAACAAACGGCCTCATTGTTTTATTGATAAAAAGCTTTTGTTGTTATTGCTTCGCTCAAACAAAATGTCTTAGAATTTTTATGCAACGATATAAAAAATGTTCATGTGATCTAAGCGGGTCTATCACTTTTTTAAGATTTTCATCTTGACGAAACATTAAACCCGCCCGTTGCGTTCTTTTCTAAAATAACTTCATTTCTACATTGTCCTTTAAAATGCCCAGTAAAAATTTATGTATCTGGTCATGGCCGACTTTTAAATGCCTTCATCCATTTGCCTAATGTGATTAAAAAGGCAAATAAGAGATTTACAAGGCAGCCATTAAGATTTCACTTTGTGGCTTCGCTGCTGTAAAAGTATCTTCAAAAGGTAACATGAACCTGAAAAATTCAAATGATTTGGTTACAAAGAAGTCCTTAAGCTAAACATTTTATTAGCTTTCTTCACTTAAGATGGAAATTTTTTATGATAAATAACGGGAATGTGCTTTTTTGAGTGGATTCTCTGCTCCATTCTAAATTTAATTTCCACTCCTTTAATAATTCAAAATTATTTAAACACTCTATTAAAAATTTCCAGTATTATTATAAAGCAAAATAAAAGTTCCATTTCAATGGAGAATATTTGAAATAATATTTTAGAATGAAATGAAATAGAAATCTCGTATTTAAAAGCACAAATAGCAAAAAGTTGAGGAAGTTGAGTTTCATGTAATTGCATAAAATCTCAGAGATTTAAATCTTCCAAAAATAAATGGGGGGAAAGAAAAAATATTAGAGACATAGAAAGTGTAGAAAGTATGGTCAAGTAATAAGATTCTCATGTAATTGGGAAAAAGCAGATGAAGACATAAAGTATAAAAAGAAATATTTTTAACTAAATTTTAATCGTGTTAACTCATATTTTTTATGAGGTTATTAACACATCTAAAGTGGTTTACACTCTGGAATAAAATGAATCTAAATAAATATGAGAATAATATGTGAATAAAGTGGTTGGTTGGTTGACACCTAAATGTTAAACTTTTATTATCTAAACAAGTACAAACGTCTTAATGCGTCTATGCTGGCTCTCAAGCACTCGATAACACTTTGCCTAAATATGTTTATAAAGTTAAGAAAAGTGTGGAAGATTCAAGCGACGCGATCCAAATTTCAAGTAAAATAGTTTTTCACGCTTAATAACTTTAAGAAAAACGTAATAGCTGGAGAAAATAAAAATGAGTCACATTCATAGAAAAATTATCAATTTACTTCATGTCTACTTAATAAATTTTGTTTATGGCACTTTGCTAATTATGGAACCAGACAAACCGATAAATAAGCGAAACTCACACTGAAAACTGAATTTATCACAAATCTCTCTCATCATAGATCATGGCACAAATGATGTAATGGTATAAAAATATAGAGATTCATAGAAAGAATGAACCCGATCTTTTCAAATGAAGACAAACAATGGCAAATATTATTCTTTGATTTTTTAATGATTAAATATTTATATAATACTCCTAACGCTTTTATTCCTTTTTCTATCTTTTTATACCCAATACCAAGAGATTGGCCATATATTCATTTTGTCTTTATGTTAAGAAAACCCATAAAAAAAATATTCTGGAAAATTTAATAAAAAAGTACATATATTCTTATTCGGTATATTCTTTAGCGTCCAATTATGAATCGTAGAAACGTCTGTCTATCTCTCCATCTGTAATCTGGCTATAGGTCTATCTATCTGCCCGTGTGTTGTTAACATTTTCCAACTAGCGAGCCAAGAGATCTCGAGATCACATTTGGCAGCATAGAAATTCCTTGCAGTCAGTTTGGTATTCAAAATGAGCAAAATAGGCAAATGGGCAAAAGACACGCCCATCATACCAAGTAAACCAAGAATACTTCTGTTTTTAAAGCAGAATTTAATGGTTTTTTGCTTATTAGTCACCAACATCAAATGATAGGAAACTGAAATTCTATCTAATTATTAAAACTATTGGCCTACAAAGCCCTGTAATAAAATGATGTACATTAGCCATGGCTACATGATATTATACAATACCAAATTTTCCCCAATTTTCGTTAAAATTTTTTATCTTTTACTCAAAAGTTGAAATCGTCTTAGTATCATAATGGTCTGGTGCATTATGGATGGTGCATATTCAAGATTTAGTGTCAGCCAAATACAATTTTTTACTTGTTATGCAATTACAATTTAAAATTGTAAATTTTATATGAAGAAGCTTTAAACTCTTTTTTTTTTATGAATAACTGGAAAAATTTTAGTTTAAAAAAAACTATCACATACAAATAGCCAATCTTTTTCCATCAATTTAGAATTTTTGAAAATATAGAACGACATAAGACGTTCCAAAATTTTATTCATATTACACAACGTTTAGTTTTCGTGTTTTATTTTTCTTTCTTCTTTTTTTTTTTTACAAGAAAGTGTTAAAAACGTCGCTCTCCAAATAGCGAATTTGTCTGCTCGCATGATCTGATTGCAAGGAGACCGACTGAATAGAATCTTTTTACGAACAAAAAAAAGAAAAAAAAAACAACTTAAAAAGAGTTAGAAAGAAATAGTGACATAGAGAGAGAGAAAGAGAGGGAGCAATAATTCCATTCTGACCGAATATAAGGCTTAGACCATACCGCATAATCGTGATTTTCTTTGAAAAAGATTTTTGTAAAATATTAATAGCGAAGGAAGCAAAAACCAAAAAAAAGGATAATAGAAACGAGAAAAGAGACAAGATAAAGACATTAATAACGACAAAAAGGGAAAGAAGAAAAACATTTAAGAGGATATATATATATACATACATATATATATATATCGTGAACGTGAACGTTATTTGCAAATGTTGAAAGTCATGCATAAAGTCTCTAATGTAGAAATGCGCGATGTGGCCAGTCCCACTACCAGTGCTACAGCTGTCTCGAATATGAAGAAAATCAATCGCTGTCGGTCATTTCATTTTCGTTATTTAGAATTGTGTCGGGCAAAAAATTTAACACCATTGGCGGATATTCGGGCAAAGAATAATGCTACATCCATTTTAGATTTTTTCGGTGATAAACTTAATGCAAATGATTGGCTATTAATTGTCGAGGCATTATATTATGATCAAGTATTACAAACATTAGGCATTCGTATGCGCCGAACATTTGGAATGAGTAAGTAAAAAAAAAAAAAAAATTGGATATATATAGAAAATTAACATCTTTAAAATTTATTCTTTCTTTATATTTATATTTTCATAGTTTTGGATCATTTGGATTCGGAGAAAAAGGCAAAATTATTTCGCCAGAGGCCAGTTATCTACACAAAATTTATATTTACCGGTGTTGTTGAGGCAGTCTCCAATTGTATTGAGTTTAATAAAAATTTGCGCATCCTAAATCTTGAAGGTCTACCATTGAACGATAAATATATTGAAATGGTCGCCAAGGTATTTAATATGTATCATTTGTATTATATCACTAGGTCCTTACGTGTCACAATTTTCTTTTCTTACATGATAAAAACATCATTTGAAATATATATAATTAATCATATTTATATCATTGTGATATAAAATTGTAATAATATTATTCATGATGATGATATATCTCAGTTTTTTTTTCCATTTATAATAATATTGATATATCACAATATTATTGTATTGTTGATAAAAAGCCAATAACTTTTTAATGCTTTGCCTGCTGACTTCACTTTCTTCTGGTTTCTCAGAGAGATATATTTCTATTGGATAAATTTTAATTTCGTATATTTTCTTGTATAATAGGCCCTTTCATCGAACGAAAGTGTTAGAGAAATAAGTTTTCAACGATCAAATATTTATGATAAAGGTTGTGAAGTGATTTGCAACACGATTAAATATTTGGAACATGTTGAGAAATTGAATTTATCTGAATGTGAATTAACAACGAAAGGGGCAGAATTTGTGGCTGATATGATTAAAATACAAAAAATTAGCCGTTACACAGAGGGATGGCAAAAATCATTGCGTTATCGTGATGTTGACCCAGATACTATACCTGGCCTACGCGCTATAATATTAGCTAGAAATCCACAAATTGGTGATGATGGCCTTAAAAGTATCGTTGAAATTTTAAAGGAAGATGTCTGGATAAAAAGTTTGTATCATTCATTTGTCATTATTACATTGAAAAAGCTATTAAAGTTAGAGTTAAATTTAAAAAAAATATATATATTTTTCTTTCTTAGTTATCGATATGGAACAGTGTGGCCTAACCGATCGTTCAGCAAATATGATTTTAGATTGTTTGGAGATTAATAATTACATCATTGAGTTTAATGTACGCAATAATAATGGAATTAGTAAATTCTTGCAACGCAATATACGTGAACAATTGGGTAAGGATGATGAAGAGCAAAAACTTTTAGAAGGTTCCCACGAATTGGTAACTGGGCCAAATGGTGTAATTATAAAACAATCTAAAATGACTGTGAGTCAATTGAAAGAGCGTTTGAAAACATTAGAAGAGCAATTGGCCTTTGAAAAAGTATTACGTAAAAAAGCTGAACAATTGAATGAGAAACTTAATCAGCAAATTATCGCTTATGAAAATCAATTGGAGAGTGAAGCCAAAGCAAATATACCTGAAGGTTATGTCATTGTTAAAAATGAATCACTACAATCCATCATAAGAGAGTAAGTCGGAAAATATTAAAAACAAAATTTTTTTTTTGATATCTCTTATGTTATATAAACTTAACTACCCTAATTGAACTTTTTTTAGACGTAACGATTTTCAAAAACTTGTTAATGGTGGTGGTAGTTGTGAGACCACACCTAGGAATATGACTAAGTTGCATTCACCTCATAAGCTAATTAACTTAGAACGACATTTGACCAAGAATACTAATGAAAGGGTTGATATTAATTTGGAAAATTCGAATGATATTGATGAATATGAGTATGATAATGAGGACAATATCACTATTTATGAAAATGATGAAAGTGATGATAATGATGAAAATATAACACCAGTACCGCATAATAATACTCCGAATCTTTCAAGTATAAGAAGTTCAATGAGCGTACTAACAACAGCAACAACATTAGCAATGACAACACCAAAAACAGCTGAAACAGTGGCAACACCAATCGCCACGGCAGATAAACGAAAACTATTGAATGTGCGTAAAGTTCGTAGCGAAATGAAATATGTGGAATCGTCGTCAAATAGAGATACAATTAGACAAAAAAAGAAAAATAAAGAATCGAAATCGGATCATGAGTATTCCAATGAAACTGATGTAAGTTCGATAAAATTCCGTAAAGAAATTTACGACATTTTATTTTCATATTTAAAGTGATAATTTTTTTTTAAGTCATTACAAATATTTTTCCTTTTTATAATATAATTTATTTTTTTAAAGCTTTCTATTTTTGTTATTTTTCATTTCATGTTTCATTCTCTTTTTCATTATATAATATTACAAAATATATATTTGAAAAATCTAAAAAACAAATGTTTAAGATATTAACATAAAAATGTTACATCAATTCTAGATTGACTTAGATTTAGTGTCCTCGTTAAAATATTTAACAAATTATTATAAATATAATAAACAGTTAAATATATTTTGCAAAGACCACAAGAGAGAGAAAGGCAGAGAGAAGAAAATGATAGTACCGTAAAATGAGTGCATATTAGATATAACGGTATATAATAAATTTAATGTTTTAAAGAGATGAAAAGGGAGAATGAAAGAGTAGAATAAGGTTCACTGGAGCACACTAAATGGATATAGACTTCATATATATCTCATATCGCCTTTACAGTGTGCTATTATTAAGTTGTACTCACTTACTTACTTACTAAGTTCCGTTATATTCTGTAACAAACTTGAAACAGTAAATGAAATTACTGCAGATCTATGTAATAAACTTAGAACATTTTGAGATAACAAAAATTTAAGGCTGCTTTTCCGCTTATCTATGTTATATGTTCTACATATCTAACTTCAATTTGTTGATATACTTGATTTAAATTTGGTGGTACATGGAGCATTCATGTATTTTAAAAGGTCATCCAAAATATTTAGAAAAGCACTCCATTAAGAAAAAACTTACAAAGTACTTTAAATATTATTTAGCAGAATATTTCCATGTTATTTTCCTTTTGCAGATAAATCTATTACAATTTGAACAGAATATCGGTGATACATTGTCCAATAACAATATAAATATATTAAATAGCGATCGTACAGAAAGTTCATTCAAAACTCTTTCTACAGTAGTCAATGTTAATACAACAGCAGCAGCAACAGCAGCAGCAGCAGTAGCAGCATTTAATGCGTCTTATAAAGAGAAAAAATTAAATTACCCTTGTAACACTAAAAATAATCTAAATAGTAATAATAATATTATAAGTGGCAAGAGTTATTATCCGGATGATAAACATTTACCGAAATTTGAATTGGATAATATTTCTATACCGACAACACGCAGCCTAACCAGTGAAACATTTTCCAGTGATTCGGATACATTGCGTAATGATAATAATATTAATAATGACGAATCCTGCATGCAACCATTACAAGTTTTCATTAGACGCCCCAAAACAATGCCACCACAACCACCCACACCAATACCATCACTAAACTTTAAATTCCAGGATGGTCATAATAATCATAATAATAATATCAATAATCAAAAACTTAACGATAACAAGGGTAATAACAGTGGCGGCAAGGGTGTCGGCAATGGTGTTGACAATAGTGTCGGCAATGGTGTCGGCAATGGTGTCGGCAAAGGTGTCGGCGTTGCCACTGTAGGCGATTGTAATGCTAAAGTTTCTAATAAATCACCACGAACATTATTTTTAGGTTTATGTGATGATTAAGAACGCATATCGCATGTCGCGGCCTAATTTTTATACCTTTGCGCTAATCCGTTGCACAAAATGTGAATGTGTGTATAAATAATTTTCTTAATTAAATATGTGTAATCCATATATACACCACCCATTGTGCGTGCTTGGTGGTGGGTATATGTATGGAGGGGTCTAAATTATATACGTATGTCCGGGACCAAAAGATTTTGTTTTTTATCCATCATTTTTTTCTTTTTTCGAAAAATTTTCTTAAAAAATTTTTCAAACAAAATTTCAGCTTCCATTTTGCTGCAATGCTTTTCTTTGTCGCCTTTGAGCCCATGTTTAATTGGTATCCGAGTACGTTACCTAATGCCTGTTACCTTTTTTTTCTCTCTCAATGAAATGTTAAATAAATAAAATTCCCGGTCTTAATAATTCATCTAATCGTACATCTAATAGGTCCCATATAATTAAACTTGTGTAAAAATACATATATTTTTGTCTGATTTTTATTTTCTACATCTACATATCCATATACATATATATGTTATACATCCATTTATATATAATATAATATATATATATATATAACAATGTCCTAATTATTGTGGAATTATGTACAAATCTGTTCCACAAACAAAAACCACAACTATTTGCTTATATTTTGATAATGAATGCAGTATATATGTATATATTTTCTTCTGTTTTCTTATAATCCTTAAATCCTTAAAAGAGAGTAGAGTTAGAGTAGAGTCCGTGTAGAATAAATTTGGCGGGGCTCTTTATAATTGTACATATTTTATATAGATTCGCTGTTACTCCGATCTCAAAACGTGAGCGTATCTTTTTTGTTTTGTTAATACATTAGTACCAAAACACCATTGCACATTAATTAGGGAGTAATATGGAGTGCATCATGTCATGCCACATCATTCCATATTATTCTCTATATATTGTCTCAGGTCTAACATAAATTGTTTTAGATATTCTTTGGTACATGGAATAAACATCATTGTAACATAATAAAAAATATATGCATACATGTACACGTAATTTTGTTTTGTAGTGGATGGTACAGCTTTATATGGAAAAATATGTACGCTTTTTTTAATATAAATAAAGAACAATAAACAAAAAAAAAACCAAAGAAGTCTTAGTCTTTGCAAATCTTCAGTATTGCATTAAATTCGACAAGACACAATCATTAATAACAAACGATGTAAACTGTTCCAAATAAATCATTTTAGTTGCATTGTAAAAAGATCTTTCTTGTGGAATTTAAGTTTTCTTGATTAAGCCATCAATCACATGAATCCCCAAAAAAAGGTCAAAAAAAAAAAATACAGATGAGAAAAAAAACGAAGCCGCACAGTTTGTTCTTCTTGTGGTTGCACTTTGCATTTTATTTATTTCATCTCAATTTTAGAAGAGATAGAGGAAAAAATTACAAAAAGAGAGAAAATGACAATGAAAATTGAAAGTTTTTGTTTTCGGTGTTCGGTCTTCTTTAAAAATAAAATGCGAAATATGCTCGAATTACATAGCGCAGATTCATATATTTATGGAAATTTTTTTAGAATACTATCTCTATTAAATGTAAAAATGATGATTATTATGACAGTAAAATATCAATTGTTTGATGTTTAACCGCCAAAACCATACAAAGTGCGTCCTTGACGTTTCAAGGCATATACCACATCCATAGCTGTTACAGTTTTACGTTTGGCATGTTCAGTATATGTAACGGCATCACGAATTACATTCTCCAAAAATACCTGCAACAATGCATAACAAATATTAAAATTATTGTACATATGTATATACATCATACTTACATATATATATATATATATATATATTATATATAAATGCTTTGCATTTTACCTTTAGCACGCCTCGCGTCTCCTCGTAAATTAACCCAGAGATACGTTTGACACCGCCACGGCGTGCCAAACGACGAATGGCCGGTTTGGTAATACCTTGAATATTATCACGCAATACTTTACGATGACGTTTGGCTCCACCTTTACCTAAGCCTTTACCGCCTTTACCACGACCAGTCATTTTGTTATTTTAATTATAACTTTCTTGATATTTCTTTTCAGTTTTTTAGATAAAAAATCCTCTTATTGCTGTACAAAATTATCCAAATTATATTCGTATTACATTAAAAAGACAGCAAAACAATATAAAACATAGAGTTTTTTTATTTAATAATGTTTGCATTAAAACAAAAAATAAAATAAAATAAACGAGGAAAGAAGCGCAGAAAAGCAACTTACATGTCTAACAGTTTACAGGAAAATGGCGACTTACGAAATAAATTCATAAGCTAAACAATTATTTTATATTCAGCTAAAGCATAGCAGCTGCTATTATCGATTTTCGTCTTCTTCTTTTTCGTTTTCTGTTCTTTGACATTTTCAGTGCAGCTAACGCGTTGTATTAGGTTGAGAAAAATGTCTAATGCAAGAGTTTTAATAAAATTGGAAATGTTTTCCTGTAATCTCATTTTATTTATTAATAGCAATCAATCTCAATGGGCCAAAAATATAATTACAAGAACAATACATTATAGGCAGTCAAATAATAAGCTGCAATTTATTAATGTATTATTACCTATAAAAAAACGCATAAGTTGCGATGCACGAGAGCTTACGCATATAAATTGTAAAATCAACATTGTACTGAATTATATAAATATTTTCCAATATAAGTAAAAATTACTGCTAATTGCCTAAATCATCATGCGTATGTATAATCCAAGGAAAATAAATATTTTTTTAATTAAAGATGAGCAGTCACACATTTCCCAAAAATTGTAACGTGAATTTAATACGTCAAGCTACATAATGCTTCCCCAATGTTGCTGGCAAACCATTAGCATCAGGGATCCTATGTTTATAGACATTTAGATAAGTTTGTAAACATTTTGATATTCTTATAGACATTTTAATATACATTATATTGCAACAATGATGCACGTTTATTGTTAATACGATTTTACAACTTTACTAACAGTGATCTTTATTTTTAAATTTGCGCTTATTTTTTTCCATACAACTTAAAAAATATCTTTTATTATATATTACCAAGTTCAAAATTATCTCCAGATTTGATTAGTAATATAAAAGAAATTTAAAATATTTAGAAATAATTTCTACGAATTTGTAAAACATCATCCATCATGAAATTACGCAAATGGCAAAGAGCTTTAACCACATCTTCAGCACTAGCATTCGCATATTTACCCAACCATTCGGATGGTAATGTCGCCGGCGCTTTTGTAATATCCACTGGCGTTATGGGTGTCAGTGCTCGTTTCCAATTTGCAGCATTTTGTGTATTCACTTGGGCTACTGTGCCCTGCAATGATGATATATAATTGATGTAAGCTTCAGAATGCAAAACTCTTTGTGGTCGTGGTGGCACTGTAACAAACATTGGCTCTGGTGGCGGTACTAAAACTTGTTGCCCTTGTAATTGTTGTGCTTGATATTGCATTTGCAGCGGATC
The DNA here is from genome assembly GCA_023089585.1 of Melophagus ovinus. NCBI lineage: Eukaryota > Metazoa > Arthropoda > Insecta > Diptera > Hippoboscidae > Melophagus > Melophagus ovinus. The sequence goes on along the minus strand of JAKKIB010000174.1, from coordinate 20,347,510 downwards.
TGTTGAATTGGTCATGGTGGTTTGCATGTGACCCCTATTCGAAGATATACAATTACCTTGATGATAATTCACTGTCCCAATATTCTGTTGTTGTTGAATTGGCTGCTGTTGAATCATATTTGTACTTGTGACTGTTTGGGTCACTAATTTTTGTTTACGCGGTACATAATTTTTACTGCGCTCACTTGGATGTACAATCTTGCCGGGTTTACTCAAGTGAACTTCCCGTACATGTTTTATTAAGCGCAACAATGATGGAAAGGCCTGCATATTCTTCTTAACACGAATACAATTACGCCAAAAGCATGTATATTCGGATTCGTTAGCTTGTGGTGTACGTTGTACATGGCCAGTGCCATCGGCTAAACAATGTTCCATACAATCGACAGAATCTTCAAATTGATAATCGCATTTATCCCACAAACATTCAAATGTTAAAACATTTAGTTGTTCGCCATTTGGTGCTGGACTTGAACAATTGTTCAATGTTTCATCCAATTCTCGCCTGGCAGCTGATTCTTCATTAATTCGGGAGGCGCGATCTTCCCAACTTTGCTTAACGCTAGCTGGCAAATTCTTCCATTCATTACCCACCATGCGAGATATGTCACCAAATGAAGCATCGGGATTCGCCGTACAAATACCTTTTCTAACTTCACTGGAATATAAAATATAACCCGTTAGACTTTTTTTTGTCGTTTTCGCTTTTTTAGTGGTTAGTGGTGTTGATGATATTGATGGGGCTGGCGATGATATTGTAACGACATCGGAGTTGACAGATGGCGGATTACCATCTAAAGAATCTTCCATCATAATTGGACTCTCATGGAAATCATTAAATTTACTACTACGCCCCTCACGTAACGGTTTTATGTGAGTTTTAAAATAGAACAATTCATCTTGAGTAACTTCAGGACTATGTTGAAATTTCTTTAAAGTACCACCCGGTCCAGCCAATTTACGTAAAGTTTTCTTTAATTCGTCGTAAGCCGTCTCACATATATAAACATCCGACTCAGGAAATTCCGTTGGTCGACTACATATATAATCTTGATATTCCAAAACGGCGCAACGTCCAACAATTGCTATAACGGGACTAACTTCTTCCACTGTTGATATGAGTAACTCTTGCCTATAAAATGTTTTACCTAAAGGCGGTTGAGATGGTAAAGGCGGCGTTATTTCATTAGGAGTTAACAGCCATGGTCCTTTAAAGTAGGATTTGCCATTTTGTTCCCAAATCTGATGGATTTGTGCAATTGATTGTTTGCCCGATTGTGTGGCCACATAAACGAAATCCCCTGTCTTCACTACGCCACTGCAAATTGTATTGTACTGTTGATAATATACGCTATTTGCTTCGGCATTGTATAATGGCGGATCACATGGTACATTGGGTTTCTCTTTTTCCACCAGAGCTTCTTGCAATTTCAATTCTTCCAATTCACCTTTGTGCTTTTCAATGCGCTCTTTAAAGACAGACATAACGCGTTTTATTTCGATGGGCTTGTCACGCATCGAAAATTGAACTGGATCGTTCTCCCGGATAAATGGCCAATTTTTGAATTTCTTAAAACTGCGTGCCCTTACATTGTAACGGGACTCGCAGACAAAAACATCTTTCTCATCAAAATTTTCTGGTTTCAATTTTATATAATCTTTAATATGCATAATGTAACATTTGCCGAGAACACGTTCCATTGATATCGTTTGCGATACACTGCTCTTGAAAACTTCCTTCTCTAAAAATTTCCGTGTTGTTACATGAAATGTTTCATGTGGCCTTAAAAATACCGCACCATGCATTAACTTATTATTATCTTCTGTAGTCCATAAGCGTTCTATGTAGGCAATACTTGGAATTTTATTGTCATTCTGATGAAAATAAACGAAATCACCGGGAGAGAAGACTTTCTGATTGATTGTAATACTTTCACCTTGCATGGCAGCCATATCCACATCATCTTTATCATCTTGATCTTGTTCTGGCTCTTGCGACAACTTTTGCTGTCTGATCACCTCAATATCATGGTACATTTTTTCTAACGTATAGTTTAATGCTGGCGAACTCAATGTGTCGGCACATATTTCATCCCTTTTGCGTATTAAAAAACTCTGCAATTCAATTGAATCTTGAAAGATATCTGAATCAGTACGTGATAAACGGCGGGCACGTTCCAAACAGGCGAAAACATCTTCTTGAAATACATCTAAACGTTTGTAAGCCCCTTTATCTAAGCGACGCTTAACCAAATCCAAAGAAATACCACGCACTTTCTGTTCACCGCTTATTTCATCATATTCTGGTAATTCTTGCAAAGAATCTGAATAGCAACGACCAGCCTCATCCTGATGATTATAAAGCAATGTGAATAAAGTTAAGAGAAGTTCTTGTACGGCCAATGAAACATCCGGCACGGATTCCCGTTCACTGCGTAAGGTTTGCTTTAATTGCAAAATTAAATGCTGTAACACTAAAGCATCTTTGTAAATTTGTGAATCGGGCTCATTATACTTGCAAGCATTTTCCAGCATTAAAAGGAAATCAGCAGCCAATTCATCAATTGTATCATATAAGCCTTGTTTCAATTTACTGGCTATCTTTTCCATGTCAATAGGTTCCTTTATGATATCATAATAATCGGGATATTCAGCCTTTGATGGTAATTTTGTAAATATTAATGATAATTGCCGTTTACCTTTTGGCTCCTGATAATCACGTATCGTCTCATATAATTGCCATAATTTATCAGTAACGGGCACAACGTTTGTCGTTTTACGTCTACCCGGCCTAACAGTATTCATTTTTTGTAATGGTTTCTTAATCTCATTTAAACCAGGAAATTCTTTCAATTTCTCATTTAAAGCTTTCTCTAAAATGTTTGCATCTTCGTATATGGTGGAGCCTTCTTCATTATACTGCCGACAATTAGCAAACATTAAACGATAATCCGCTACGACATCTTCCAAATCTTTATACTTATCAGTGCGAATATAATGTTCAATTGTATTCATATCGATGGGATTTTGAATGACATCATAATAATCCGGATAAATTTTACGCGGCGGTTTCTCCATAAACAATTCTATAGGGCGCCGACCATTTACCATAAAATCGACTAAATACTTTTGTATACATAGAATTTTCTTCTTCAATACGGCATTTATGGGTATCCGGGTAGCTACCGGTTTCGCAGATACATTATTATTGCTAACAATAGTAGTTGTTGCACTTGTTGGTGTAGCGATACCTACAGTGCTATTATTATTGTTATTGTGGTTATTGTGACTGGTTGGAGTGGTGTTGGAGCCGGGATTCAAAGGATTAACATTAAGGCGTGGTCGACCTTTTTTCTTTTTCTCCGGTTTCGTCACACAATTGCCCGGTATTATTAAATTATCTGGATCATCATTGTCTGCATCTGCATCGACATCAGCATCCGCTTCGGTATCCTCATCATCTTCGTCTTCGTCCATTTCGCTGGTCTCTTGATCTAATGTATCTTCAACAAGTTTAGCATTCATTAATTTTAACATTTTAGCGGCGTCTTTATGAGTGCGATGTGTGGCCGGGAAGGCTTTTTTCGCATTATCCAACATTAAATACAAATCGCCAGTTAAATCACTAATATTCGCATATTCACCTTTATTCAATTTCGTATGTATTTGACACATTGATATGGGTCGTTTAATTAATTCAAAGTATTCTGGATGAAATCGTCGTACTGGCAATTTCCACAATGAAGTACCTAATGGCGGCCCCGTAGCACCAGGATGCTCTGAGTGTCCAGGTGCATTGTACAAATGATCGAACAATGCCCACATCGGTCCCTCACCTTTTTTATGCGTCTCCTCATCATCAGAACTATCTGCTTCTTCTTTCAAAGCCGCTATACAAGCACTTGATAAACCTTTGGGGCGACGCATTGGCTTCGCTTTGCCCGAATCTAATTCAATACGTTTTTGCGTGAAGATCTTTTTCAAAGTTTTAGCATCTTTATAGATTTGAGAGCCTGGCTCATTGAATTGGCATGCATTCTTTGTCATTTGCAATAAATCACGTTCCATTTCGATCAAATTCGAATAAGCGTTCGTTTGAATCTTTGTTGCAATTAAACGCAAATCGATTGGATGTTCAATTACATCATAATAATCGGGATAAACTTTTTTACTTGGTAACAACAAAAACATGCGATGTAATGGTCGATCATTGGATGTGGCATCATTGGACAACATAACAGAAGCAAATAACTCTTCATATGGATTAATTTCTTCTTCTTTATTTTCTTCATCACCGGTACCAGTTAAACGTCGCGGTGCACCACGTTGACCTTTTTTCAACTTTGGCTCTTCTTCGGTTGCTGTTTGTGTTGGTGCTGGTGTTGCAACTATACCTAAAGATTCTAACAACTTATGTTTATTAGCCATAACATATTGCCATAATGTTACTGCATCTTGATATTCACTGGAATCTGGCTTATAAAATGCTTTGGCATTCTTTACCAGTAATTCAAAATCTTGTGTTAATTCGTCTAAGTCATCGTAAATATCTGTCTTCAATTTTTGTTGAATCTTCAATAAATCAATCGGATTATTGACCACATCATAATAAGATGGCTCTTGTCGCCGTTTTGGAGCTCGTATAAATGTATCGCATAACATTGATCCATCTTCTTTTTTCAAATTCCTTATAGAATCATATAAAGTTTGACATAATTCTGTAGGGTCTAATTTACGTTTTTTTCTAGACGATGCTGTTGCCGTTATAATTGTTGCTGTTGTTGTTGAGGCACTTGGCTGTTGTAATATGGGTGACTGCTCTGGCGTCGAATCATCCATTTGCATAACATCGTCATCTTGTTTGCTTGATATTGAACTGGCACGTCTTTTACGATTTAACATATTGTTAATAAATAGAAAAGGCGAAAAGCCGAAAAAAAAACGAATTCACTGTTTTCTTATATATATTTAAACAAAACAATTTTAGTAAAATTTTTTATATTAAAAATAACAATGAAAGTTTCCATAAAATATGCACGCAGAAATTATATTTATTCATCACCACAGTGTTGCCACCACCATCATTTTTCGATTTAGCTATATTTTAGCATCTCTGTAGTTTTATAAAAACAAAGCATTTTAAACTGTAATGTTAATTATATTTTACCAAAGACTCTCCAAACTAGTATAGACAGTTTGTTGATAGCAGTATGAATAAGTTGCAATCGAACTGCCCTTAAAATGCTCCGGTTTGATTTGTACCTGAACATTTGTGGAATCTAGTTATTGTGTTAAAGGCAAAATAAACAATTGGACCTCGCTACTTTATTTTATAAGCTCGCTGGAAAAAGTATCTAATTGATTCGCTCGTATTATAAACTCGCTATTACTATTTGATGCAAATATTTGTATACATTGTATATATATAATATATAATGAAAATATAATAAGAAATACTTTTATTTACGTGTATGAGCAGTTAACGGGAGAGAGCGATAAAGTGTTCACGGCAATAAATAAATAATTGAATTGAGTTATAGAAAAGAATTGGTGTACATATTAAAAAAAGCCTAATAAAGTGTAAAGTATGAAAATGTATAACAATAAAAAAGAAATGTAACAAAGAGTGGCATGCATAAGTAAAATGAATCAGAAAAATGTGATTACGATGTGATTGAAATATGTTGCATCAAATCAGAAATAGATATAGAAAAAAAATTTAATAATAATCACGTAAAGTTAATTAAATGGCGCTTAAAAAATGTACATCAATTTCTTATTTAATACTTAAATTATAAAAAAGAAGTAAAGAAAGGAAAAGCCAACAATAACAAATAGCGTTAACAGTGTTATGTTTCATTTCCTTTTACTGTATTTCTACTAAAAGTACAATAGAAAAAAAAATTGCAAAAAAAAATTAACAAAGCAAACAAATTAGAAAAATACACAATTTTCAGATGCGTTCATTTGATGTGTATGTGTGTGTGCAAAGATAATATACATATATATATATATATATATATTTGATAATTTTATAGCCTCTGTCTTCTATTTGGCTTTTTTTTATTTTTGTATTTTGAGTTTTGTTGATTTCTCTGTGTTTATACCACTGACCCATTCATTGATTGAGTATCCTTAAAATAAAAATAAAAGTAAAAAATAAAAAGAAAAATTATTATATCTATTTCTGTTCATATTTTAAGTGTGTTCAAATTGTAAATGCAAACAAAATGCTGAAATGTTATTGGAAACTTTTACAATTCTTTTACATAGGTTTGTATTTTAATGTAATCTATAAGAAAATTCCTAAAAACAATTATTTTATCTAAAAAAAGAAAAGAAGAAAATCAATTCATATTTTCTTATAATAATTTATTATAGTAAAATTTTCATTCCATTTCTTTCTTTCCCAATCTACTCATATGTTAATTAACAGTGTAAGTGACAATGCAAATAACAGTACAGATAACGGTATAACAGTCTTTTGATGACACTTGTATTGCTATTGTTATTGTTATTGTTTGTTTTTACTTTTTGTTTGTTTTTACTTTTTTCCCAATACTTTATCTGTATTTGTAAAATATTCTAATAGAAAGTGAATGTACGGCACTTGATTTTTATTGGAGGATGAATGATTGCGTTGTTTTGTAATTTGAGTATTATTCTAAAGATAAAAAGTGCAAAAGCAATAAAAACAAAACCAAGAGGGAAAGAAAGCAAAAGAGAGGCAGAGAAATCTTTGATATGCAGAACAAGAAGGAATTTTCTTTTTTTGTGGAAATAGTTAATAAAGCGCAATTTAAAAGAAAAAATTTTACTGAATGTCGAAATCAGAAGTTTCTAAAGTAGAAAGTACAGTTTCTCCCATAAAGGATTGGCCACTTTCAACTCAACAGAATACTTTAAGAAATCTATCTAGTTTTTTGCTTTAGGGAGTAAACATGTAAAAACTTTATTAAGGCAGGTGCGCAAAATTTCTCCTTTTCTTTATTGTAATAAAGGATTTGTATTATGGTAAAGTTTGGAAATCACTGATTTAAACGATAACGTACGTAGTACATGCGCTTCCCCACATATACATTCTCATGCGTCAAACATGCATACACACAATAATTTTAACTGATTACATTACATGATTATTGTTGTTATTTTAGACCTTCTAAATAAATATAGTATAAATATAGTTTATGTTATTGATAGAGATAGAAATTTTGTTTTGCTACTTAGCTTTTTATGAAGCGATTATAATATTCTTCAATCGATTTGTAATTGATAATTAATTCATATGGGGAAATGCTAAAAATCGTAAAAACATTGATATGCCATGTTCAGAGATGCTTCTAGTAAAAGGTATTATAAGTTTGAGTTTGATGTTTGTAACATATAAAAAAAGTTAAGACAGACCCGTGTTTTTATTATATCGATCTATTCAAACCGGTCTGTCTGTCTGTCTGTCCCTCTGATATCTGTTCATGTAAATTTGTTATCAAGCTAGAGGTCGCAATTTTTGAGATATTTTCATTAAATTTGTTACATAAGTGTACATATGGTCCAATAACAAACCACGCCCCATGTAACACTTGTCTTAAAATAAAATTCTTTTGTGGAAAAAATTACAATTTTTAGTATATTTTAACTTAAATTGACGTATGTTAACATGGAATGTGCGTGTTTACCAAATATGGTTCAGATTGCTCTATTTTTACGACCACGGCTTTTCGAAAAATGTTTTTTTACGGACAAAAGTTTCAAGTTTGAATATATTTTAGAGAAAATTGGTATTGCCTTGTGTTTTGACAAATTTATTCCAGATAGGTCCAGTTTTTAAACCTCCTCTCATATAACGACCTCTTTAAATAATTGAGGAATTACAATTTTTCCAATTTTATTGATTTGTATTTTATTTTGATCACCTCTAAGCAAAGTGGTGTAGAGTATTTAAGAGTCAGCCCCTACTGACTAAGTAGAGTATTACATTTTTTTATTGAGTACTGAATTTGCGGAGCAATTGATAACATCATTCTAAAATAATTTTTACAGATAAGTGCTCTTTTTTTCTATAGAAAATTTTCACTTTTCATGTAAAAATTTGTAAATCAAAATTATATTTTACCGTGTTTCAAAAGTGATTTAATGCATACAAAGTTGGGGTTATTTATTAAGATTCATTATGTAGATGGGACTTGTAATTATTTTCTATAAATATTAGACTTATTTTTATACTGTACAAATTTGTGCGTGGACATTCAATCGAGCTTGAAAAGTACCTACATTTTGTTATACCGATCAGCTTAGAAATATTTTTTAAATCGATGTAAGCTCGTCCCCCGCTTCTTATATATTTATGTTAATTTCTTACTTTAAAGATGTTTTAGTGAGATTTATTAGAATTTTGGGGGGTGTTTTAACCCAAAAATGAAATCCATTTGAAAGTAGTTAAATTTTTTTTTTACACTTGCATTTCGTAAACTTAAGCCAAGTCCTGGAGGATACTTTAAGAATTGCCCACAAACGCCTATTAAAATATATCGATAAATTGTTGATTTCAAATTAAAAGTTCCGAATAATTTAACATTTCAAGTGAAATATGTTTTTTTTATTGACTATTGAATTTTTTTTATTATTGTTGCATGCATGTATTTCTATATGCATATGTATGTATGTGCTGTACAAAATACTTATATTGTTGCATCCTCTTTCAAAACCACATTACTTCATTTACATTGTACAATAAATGCGGCAACATGTAAAATCGTATCGTTTTATCTCATGGATAAAATCTCGTTAACAATAGCTGCCCGATCAAATAAATAGTAAAACAACAACAACAATTAGAATAAGAATAAGAATGACAAAATAATATTCATTAACGGTAAATTCGAATGAAACGAGTAGCAAGAACAAGCACAATTATAGAAATTACAGTATTTACTATAAGAATTGTAACTGTATAATAAATGCGCCATTTGTGGTTATTTGTAAAGACATTTTCTCTCACTTAATCATTTTAAGTGTAAGAAGTTAAAGAAATTCGAATTAAAAATGCTCTGTTTTTATGGAAGAATCTAAGTAATAGGTAAATTTTAATTTGATGTCTTAATTGCGTAATAGCAAATTAAGATTTAGATTTTCACGCCATTGAGCAAAATACGAAGTACGACCACTGTGTTCGGATACATCGAGCAAGTATCTTAATTTATTAGCGTATTGATTTTAAGATGCTGTCTGGGCAAGAGAGAGGGACATATAGATAGATAGCGGGAGAGAGAGAGAGAGCGAAAGAGAGAAATAATACAACGATTAATTAAAATATGAGGCACAAAGAAATTTTATGTTTAGTTTTTAAATTTGCGTTCTTAATCTCTTTTAATATTTTGGTCAAATTTCCTTTGAAAGTAAATATCAAACATTTAAATGAATTCTTATAATATGTAAAGCTTGAGAATTTCCTAAAAAATAGTGAAAGGGTAAATAAACAGTCCGAGAAGTATAGTTAAAGTGAATGGTAGAGAGAGGTGGAGAGAAGAGCAGAGAAAGAGAGTGAATAAAGTAGAAAGTAGATAAATTTTTCTTTAATTTATAAGTTTTGTTTTGCAGAATAACTAAAATGTCATAAAAATGGAAAAGTCTTCTCTGTCACTTTTCTACACTTTGAAAGTTCTTTCATTCGTTTTTCTTGGATATGGCATGGATAAGAATGACATAATTTTTTATATTCTGTTTGATAGTTTTCTTAAACTTAACGAATTTTTTTTTGTAAATTTCCACTTTCCTTTTGAAATATATTTCATGCAACTTAGCTTTTTAATGCGTTCTTATATGAACCCTAAACTTTAATAAATTCAATTTTAAAAGAATTTCATTGAAAACATTTTTGGCTTGAACAAATTTCACCTAAATTTCAGTAGTAGTAGAAATGAAGAGTTGTTCTTTTAAGTTAATGACTTTCGATTCCTGTTTAAGGAATACTTAAGATAAACTAGCAAGATCTTAGACTTTATTGAATAATTATTATTACAATTTGCTTCATCATTCTAAAAGGAAAGTTATCAACTTATTTGATAAGTCTATTTAATCGATGAATTTAAATTGAGAACCTTTTTAGAGAAACTCTTCTTGTTTTGTGGGATTGAATTTGTAAAATTAAACATCTTAGTGGCTTTTACAGAGATTCTACTGAATATTAGTAACTTCTTGCAATTTCTATAAAAATTATCCGAAAAATCGAATGATTTTTTCAATCGAGTTTATTTAGTTTAATATAAATTTAAAAAGTGCTTTTTAGCAAAAATTTCTTTGAAGAGTTAGGTTCACCGTCCGAAAATATAGACTTAGAAATTACTTCGTCTATAAAAAAACTATTTTCCTTTTCATACTCGCTAAAATGAAGGGTAATGATGCAAAAAGGCGATTTATATCGCTTGAACGAAATGTACAGAATACTTTTGCTACATTTTTTATAAACTAACATTTTGTTTATGTCATGTAAATCACCAAACTGAAAATCAGACTCCTCCGGGAATTTTGAAAAAGAGCTATAACAATTATTAATATTAAATTATTGTATAAAAAATTTTTTATTCTTGCCTTTTATTCAGATACTTTAACAATATTATTATGGATAATATTGTGTGGCGTTACACGGTCGTTCATTTTACCACCCGAAAATAATAATAAAGTGACTTGCGAAATTTATAATGAGAAGGATTGTCTATTGGATCCTTGTCCAAAAAAATTTGAAACATGTGAAATTGAATCGGATAAATTACCGAATTGTTATGCATTATGGTCCATTGAACCTAACGGTACGTATACTTAATTTATATATAAATAGAACGTTAGAGCAAGTGAGTTTCGATAATGGAGAAATAAATTTTGAAAGATCTATAAAATCTTTTATATTAAAAAAGTTGCTGAGTGACAAATAGACTAAATTTTACTTGTTCAATTATTCTTGAAATTACATATCTTCATCTATTGATTGATTTTCACTAAATAATATTCAAAATTTTACGATTTATTCATAAAATAATCTTCTTTTTGAGAAATAGAGCCCAATATGAAAAGTAATTGTGACAAATTTTTCAATTCGGCTATTTTCATTTGCATCAATCAGAACTCATCAAAATATTTCGAAATTTGTTATGTATAGTAAATTCAGAAAAATTTCTAGATGAAGGGATAAAATCTACTAAGCTAAAAGATCCTTAATCGATCTTATTTTATCCAAAAATGGGAAATAATCATAATTTTCGTTCGATTTAATTCATTGAAACTGAAAATGAATTTCTTAAAGAGAAATTGATTGGATTTTTTAAAATGGAGAGCCTTATGAACGGACGGACAAGCAGATAGATAGAAAAAATTTTATGAAATTTTATTTAGCATTTGATAATTGTGATATTAAAAATCGGATATAACAAAATTCCGTTTACAAATAATTTGCATTCATTTTGAGAGACCCTCTTAAGTTATATAAACATTTTTGTGCTACATAAAAAGGGGTCAATGAAATGTTAACATAAAATAATATTGCTGCAGCGAATGTTAATTGCAACATATACAAATTGTTTGTCAACAAATTATTTGTTGTTCTTGTTGTTATAATTTGTAATTCCGTGTACATTTTATAATTTTATCCTTGTAAAATATATAACACACACACATGCACACACACACACAAACGCGAACGTACAAATCATCTTAGAGATCATAATTATAACAATCATAATGATTAATGATAATGATGTTTATAATGATGATAATAATGCTTGTTAGCTAATGATTTTATAATTTGTACTAAATGTGTATGTGTGTGTATGTGTGTGTGTGTGTGTTGGTGCAGAAAAAATTTAAATATGTTTGTAACCTTATTTATATTTCATGAAAAAGATAACTAATATTTTTACATATTTATACATACATACAACTCCTTACGGTACTTGTGTGTGTCTGTAAGAAGGGCAATTAAAAAGAGAAACCAAAAAAAGGAAACTAAAAAGGAGAGGTGAAATGCTTTGTATGAAAACGAAATTCATGAAGAAAAAAAAGGCATTCGCTGCTCTCTGCTCTCTGCCCCTTCAGGCATGCACACACATGTACACGCACACGCATATATATATAGGTATATATTAAATATGAAATAAAATTAATAGTAAAAGTAAATTTTCTTCAAGACGATCTTATTATTAAGCGAAAAATTTCATATGAAAATTTTTTTCATATGAAATTTTTTTTTCTGCCAAAAAGCAACACTACGCCAAGACTTTAAATTATTATAAGTGAATATCTATATTTTTAAAAAAAAGTCTTTTTATTATTGCCCATGAAATTTTATAGAAATTAAATAATTTATAATAAATTGCCATATTAAAAAAAAACAGACAATAAATTTTCAATTAAAATTATTTTTAATTATTTTTAAAATAATCTCAAATATCAAATCTCTTAATATGTTACTTTTATTATACAATAAAATTGAAATTGATAATTGAAAGATAAATTGAAAATTTTGAAGCATATTTTTAGGATGATATTTAATAGCAGCATCTTTGATATCTTTGGATATTTAAGATGTGCCCATTTAAACAGTGCTTTATTCCTTCTTTATGTATAATTTTATGGCATTTTTATTAACATTTATTTTTTCTCTGTTTGTTTTGTTTCTGTTATTTGTGTCTTTTTTTTGCCACTTACAGGTTTGCCACATATAAAAATGAAGGGTTGTTTCAGTTACATGGATGAATGTAATCAAACGGAATGTGTAACAAATGCTGAGCCAAGACCAAATAATTTGCATTTTTGTTGTTGTCGAGGCTCAATGTGTAATGAGGAACAACGTTACGAGCCAACGACCACGGAAGCCACAACTCAAGGTATGCAACAATACAAATTATAAATTATAAATTATAAATATGTAAACAGCATTTTTAATGAAATTTCAAATCTTGCCGAGAACGATTAAATGTGCGATAATGCTAACAATGTTGCTGGTTTGCTGATTGTTGGTTTCATGTTATCGTGCTATCATGTTATATGCCTCGTTTATTGAAATGAATTAAAGTTAGTTAGTTAGGTCATTTAAGGTATTTTATGGACGTTTCTTTCATTTCCTTTATTTGTTATATCAAATAAAATTGCTATGTATCAATTCTATTACATAAAGTGTGGTCTGAATGTTTTTAATAACCACAAGTTTTTAAAAACATTAAGTGTAACTTTATTGCTTCCTTGTCTGTCTGTTTGTCCGTCTATTTATAATTCATCCTTGTTTGGTTGGTTTGCTAAAAATAATGCGACAGCAATGTGAGATATTTTAATGCCATTTAAAATTAAAAATCAAATAGCGCCGTAGAATACTTATAAAAATGTACTTCATGTAGTTTAAAAAAAACACGATTTTGGTGAGCTTTTTTTTATGGCAAATTTCAGATTAGGGATTTTTCAAATCCCTAGAAAATTAATATTATTTTCAATTGTTTATCAAATGAATTATTTTGGTGGCAAAATATTGCAGGATGCGATTTTAAAGGATTTACGATTTTGCTTATTTCGTTATCTTTTACTGTACGTGTATGCTGTTTTTTCTCTTAACTTTTTTCTATAAACCTGAACGCATGCGTTGATTGTGTGTGTGTGTGTGTGTGTATATATATATATATATACATAAGTTTTTCATATTTAAAATCAATACATATTAATATTGCTGACAATTTATTCATAAAACAGATCTAAAATTAAAATTTGCCGCATTTTAAAAAGTGGTAGAGAATGCTCAGGCTTTCATACGTACTGAAAGGGATCTTGATAAATGTCAAGTTTCATCTGAAATCAAACTAAGTCATAAATTTAGAAATTTAAAATTTAGAAATTTGGAATGAATTAAAAGCGTGTAAAATAGAAGCGATTAAATTTTTTAGCTCTATTTTGAAATTTCACCAGAGCCAAGGAAAGAGAAAGTCAGGAAGCGAATATGCGATTTCAAGTAGTAGTTTCATTTCGTTAATGAAATTCCAGTATTTATAGAAGAGGCGGGATGTAAATATATTAATTTATACTACTGTGAAAAGGGTCTAAAAATTGCCTAAAGGTTAATATCCGAAAATTTGTGTATTAGTAAAATACGATAGTTTGAATATACAATTATGACTCGTATATGAATGACGAATGGACGCTGAGGAGATACAACTGAAACACCAAGAATTATATGATGACTATTGGTCATATATTTTGGCAGTTTATAGAAAAATAATTGATAAAATGATTGAAGAGAGAGTTCTTGCAGGTTGCATCATAAATTGTAATTAAATGCTTTAACGAAACCTTCAGAATTCGATAGAATTTATAGAATTAAGTTCACATTTGTAAAAGCACTTCTTATTTTTACTTATAATTCTTCTTTAATAACAGAAAGAAGGCATATGAAAGCAGATGATGCAGTGATTTCTTTGCTTTAAAGAAAATAAATTTCAAATCTACATTTCCTTTAATAAAATATGAATTCAAATTTTTCGCATAATATTTTGTATATAAGACACAATACATATATACTCTATATATATTATATATATATATATATATCTATGTATGTGTGTAGAGAAGAATATTTTCATCATTATTACCATTCATCATCATTAACATTTATATTGCAAAGAAGGAAAGTTAAAATTGCTGATGTAAATGAACTCTGCACATTTTGAGATTGAAATTTTACATAACAGTTATTATTTTTACATATAAATACAGCAGTAATAAAGCATTATAAAACAACAACTATATAACTGTAACAGCAACTTTAATGGCTATTGTAGCAGAAGTAAAAGTAACAGATTTAACATTGAATTCGCTTTACCTTATTGCAACTAGTAAAATCTGTTATAATTCATATATAATAAATTCCTTTCACTCGGCTTCAACATTTCTTTGTAGAAATCGTTATCGTTTTCGTACTTGTAACTGTAATTGTAACTGTAATTGCGGTATTAGTAATAGTATAATTTTCATTGAGAGTGAGACTCTGAATATGAATGTGAATGTCTATTTATTCATATGTTTATGTGTATGCTTATGCGTTTGCTTGAATGTGTGTTGCATGTGTTGCTTTACTTTTCTTCCACAAATGTTTTCAATTTTGCTGCTTCTACCTTTTTTTACCGTTCAGCCATACATGAATAAACGCTCCTCTTTGCAACTTTTATGTAAATAACTTCAAACACACACACATATACACACACATAGATATACATGGATGTAGATATATAGGATAAAGGAATTTCTTGTATAATATTTTCATAAAAATGCACTCTCTCTTTTTTTAACTGGTTGCCCTGCCTTGCCATATTCCTTTTCATTCTATCTATTTGTATTACAGCAATTGATTCGTACTAAATAGTCAGTAAAATGTCAATTTCAATTGTTTTTGTATGCATGTATATATGTATTTATGTATAAGTGTATGCAAGCGAATGTATTTGTACGGTCTTTTTTCTTGTCATTTAGACACGTTTCCTGTTTTTTGTTGTTTTAATTCTATTCTATGCAATTCAATTCTATTCTATTCTGTTGCGCTCTGTTCTGTTTTCTCAAATTACAACAAATTTAGCAGAACTTTCATTTTTCTTTTTATATAAAATGTAAGAACATCTTGTTGATGACGTGTATAGTTCTTTTTTTTGCTTTATGTATGAATTTTATGTATAAAGGGTAACTTATGCATGACGTCAAACCCTGATCATTACGGGAAATTTTTAATGTGCTATATATTACAATATTTCTATTCTACATCTTATTATAAGGCTGTATGAATATGGAATCCTTAGAGATTGCTCTACATTAATAATTTTTTGACTTATTCCTAAATCTATATGTTCATGTGCCCGGGGCTTCATATATTTCCAGGTGAGCGCGCTTGTGTCAAGTTAAGAGACCACAAACTTATCTTGCTAGGCATCACTTTTCAGCCGTTTTAAATGATAAAATCACAATCACATTTTCACACATAAAGTTCTCAGGCAAAAGGATTAAGTAAAAGCATCCAATGTCTTACTAAATAACTTTATGCGGATTCTAGGAAAAAAACTTCGGTCAGAATGGCTTCAATTGGTTTACTTTTTTTAATCATTCTATACTAAAAGTTTTAACTTGAGAAATGACATGAAGATTTAGCATCAAAATATTTCTTTGATTTTATTTGCAAAATCAGTTATCCATTGACAAAATTTACATCGAAGAGAACAATTTTTGGCTTAACTTTCATGAAGAATGATCTCTATTGAAAAGTAAACTTTTCATTAGCAACAAAAATGATTATTACAAATATTATTCCATGATTTTAATTATTTAGCCATAAAATAATTGTAAAAAATTTGGTCAAATCAAAGTGATGATTACACAAGGACATGCAATAATAGAGTATTTAATATCGGCCTTTAATCAACTTTTTTATTTTAATTTGTGTGCTGTGTGTGGTTGCTCTTGTTCTAAATTTTACTTCAAATATTCTTCATCTGAAATTTTTTTCCCAATTTTTTCTTCATATTGATTTTTGTGCGGTTTCTACATTCTTATTTTTGCTTTCTATTGCAGCAGTTATTTCTTTATAAAAATTTTTTATACTTTTATACTACATATAGAAAAAAAAGTACATAAACAAGTGATGAGTATTTTCTTATTTCATAAAATTAATGGTAAAACTTTGGATTAAATTTAGCTTGAAATTTTTGTTTTGAAATTTCTACATTTAATTTTATTTTAAAGTTGAAGCAAATTAATTTTGTTGATCACGTTTAAAAAGAAGCCGAAGTATAGCACTTTAAAGTCTTGGTTATTCATTCCATTCTAGATATTTAAGCTAAACAAATATTGAATTTGTAAAATACATTTTATAGATTTCCTTTAATGTCCTTTTTTATATTTTCCATATTTCTTTTTATGATGCATAAACAAAGTACCGAAAGAGAAAACTCCAGATGGTAATGATTTTTTATACATTATAATCTGTTCAATTATATTGGCCATATTAATATTTATAAGTGGAATTGGCTTATTTCTCTATCGTAAAAGGAAGCAAACAAATTTTAATGAAATACCCACAAATGAAAAAGATGATGCTAATTCCTCACCATTACTCTTAAATCGTCCTATTAAATTATTGGATTTGAAAGCTAGTGGGCGTTTCGGTGATGTTTGGCATGGTAAATTGCACAATCAAGATGTTGCTGTTAAAATCTTTCGGATACTAGAGAAAGAATCTTGGAATACTGAATTGGAAATATATAAAGTATGTTAAGTAATTTAAAATGTGATACTTATATCTTAAATGGACTGGACGACCGAGTAACTGATCATCTATATCCATAACTTGTCGCTATCATTTAGCTACAATTTAAAATGTTCAATCGAAATAATATTAAAAGACAGAGGGTCCAAAGGAAGTGCCATACATCTGGACTACAATTTTTATAAAGTGAGACGGCACTTTGACATAAAGATTGTTCCTTAGTACGTATATAACTTCTGCAGAAATGGATGCCTTGATTTAACGTAAAAATCAATTCATTTTCAAATAGGGAAATTTTAAAATAAAATTCTTTTTGTGGTGACTAAGTGCTTAAGTGACTAAACAATTCCGTTAAAAGTTGTGTGGAGACATAAGAACTAACCGGCGGCAGATGCATAGATTTCAAATGATTTCTTTTATGACTGCTTAAAACTTTCTAATTTAAATTATTCGGCTCTTCTTTTTTTTCTTTTTTATTTTTTGTAGTTACCTCGAATGCGTCATCCGAATATTTTAGAATTTTTAGGTCATGAGAAGCACACGGAAAAGATACAGCAAGAGTTTTGGTTAATAACAGCCTATCAGCATAACGGTTCGTTATGTGATTATTTGAAATCACATGTAATTTCATATCAGCAATTATGTAAGATTGCCGAATCGATGACATGCGGCTTAGCCCATTTGCACGAAGAGATACCAGCCAATAATAAGAATGAATGTTTGAAACCTTCAATAGCTCATCGTGATTTTAAATCAAAAAATGTCTTACTTAAAGCAGATTTAACAGCATGTATAGCCGATTTCGGTTTGGCCATGATTTTTCAACCAGGTAAATATTTAAATTAATAATAAAAATTATGGTAGAGATAGACAGGAAATCAAGAAGTTGACCAAAATGCAACCCTGTAAACTAATCATTAGAATTGTTATCTAAAGAAATCGCATAAGATTGAAAGGGCAATATCATTTAAAGAAATATTTACACTGAGATTTAGGTGACAAGATTGCCTTAGAAGAAAAGTGATCATTTATCAGTAATGTTGTCCAAATGAAAGGCTCTTCATATAAAACATGATAAAGAAAAATGCCCTAAAAAGGGCGTTATCAGCGATCGTTCATATGCAATTGAGTCAATCCTCTTTTTTCGTCTCTTCCTCTCTTTCACTCTCTCTCTCTTCTTGTTATATATTCTTTCTTTCCATATTATTTGTAATGTCTCTAGGTAAACCATGTGGCCAAACTCATGGCCAAGTGGGTACCAGACGTTATATGGCCCCAGAAGTGTTAGAAGGTGCTATTAATTTTAATCGTGATGCTTTCTTACGCATCGATGTCTACGCATGCGGTTTAGTTTTATGGGAAATGGTATCAAGATGTGATGCTGTAGGACCTCCTGGTGAATATTTATTACCATTCGAAGCTGAGGTTTGTTCTTTTATATTAAAAATAATTATAATAAAAATTTTAATGTATTAATATGAAATTTTTTTTTGTAAATTCACTCTTCTATTTTTTGTTTTTTGTTTTTTGTTTTTTTTAGTTGACACATATTGATGAGCTGCAAGAGAACGTTGTTATGAAGAAATTACGTCCACAAATTCTAAATTCTTGGCGTTTACATCCAGTATATATTCATATCCACATGCATATAAATTTTTATTAACGTTAAAATAAAGAATCTAATTTAAGTTCTATAACACTTTAGCTTGTTTTGCAATGCAAAATTAGGTTCAAATATTTTGTCAAGTTCTCCTAGAAGCTGAAGAAGATACGTTTCGGCTTTAGCATCCCTCTAGAATTTTAGATAGAGATGACATTTTTTTTTAAAGTATTATACACACCCTCCAGCATTTCAAGTAAAGTCTTAAAGTCGTTGCATAAAATAAAAATTAATAATAATGTGAAATGTCTCTAGAAATCCATGAAATGTTTTATAAGAAATTAGGCATGTATTCCATTAACTGCATAACTGAAATATAAGCAGATTTATTTATTTTTATGTGATAAGGCTTTTTGGAGTAACTTTTTGATAAGGATTTTTTTTTGAAATTTCAATTTAATCTCTAATAGCACAAGCATTTTCGGCATTAACTTTAAATTTCTGATCGTTTTAGTTTTTAGTTTTTAGTTTTAGTTTTTTTAGTTTTGAAATATTTAACAAGGTTCCTTATTTTCTCATCTGCTGGCTTATTCAAATTTTATAGTGTTTATTTAGCAATTCGATCATGCAAATTTTGAATCATGCTAGTTTATTTTTTAAAATTTCTTAGACATTCTCAACTTATGATTTCTTAAGGAAGTAAGCGGATTCCTTTTACTTATTTAAATATAGAATCTGAATGTTAATAATGATTGTAAGATAAACATTTTTGTTTTATTTTCTATTAATGTTTTTCATTTTTTTTTTTTTTTTTTTTGAAAAATTAGGGTATCAATTTGATATGTGATACAATGGAAGAATGTTGGGATCATGATGCTGAGGCACGTTTATCATCATCCTGTATTATGGAAAGATTCTCTCAATTGACGAAATATCCCACCACACCATTGTTGATTAAAAATAATACAAATTGTTTGAATAGAAAAGATTCAAATTTATGTTTATAGAAATGGTATTAAATTTGTCATACAGAGCGCTAGAGATCAAGAAAAATGAATTCATATGATAAATAATTAGACTTATAATTATAATTATAATTTTAATTTGCCAATCTGATTTGGATGGATGAAGATGGATAAATAATATGGATGGATAATATTTGCCATTAAGAGATTGAGAGAGAATTTTGTTTTTTTTTGTTTTTTTTGCTGTGTAAAATGAATCTAAAATGGCAAGAAATATATTGCTAGAGTTCGTCTTCTACTTTCGAATTTATTTAACGAAATAGAAGCAAAACAAAGAAGAAAAAAAAAGGAGAAACTAATGAAGGATTAAGCAGAATTTAAGCAAATAATAAAAAAAATATATAGATAAATTAATTTTCAATTGCATTAAATTGAGAATGTTTGTAACATATAACAATAAAAATCAAAACGATTGCAGATCAAGAATTAACTTTTATTAAGACACTTTTAGAGGCATACATTCATAAATTTAATCTCATATTTATTCATTAATTATAATAAGAAAAAAAATTATAATAATGCGACAAATAATATTACAAATTTATCAAATAATATCTATTAGAAATGATAAAAGAACGAGCGTTTAGACGTTAGAGAAAAATTTACAAAAAAAAAAAAAATTACGTTTGTTGACGCAGAAATTTTGGATAAAAATATTTGCCCAGTCGTATAAAAGAGATGCCGAGAAAATGTTTCTCATTTGAATAACATTTTCGGATAATCGTTGTTTGAGCGCACAATAAAATTTTCAGTTAATTATTTAAGTTGCTTATTTATTCAAGAAAACATTTTCAAATAGGAGCTTAAGTGATATCAATAAAAAAATATCGATGACGACAACAAAAGCCATGGGAACAACAACAACACTAATAATAAAATTAAAAAAATTATTAATAATAATAAAATGATATTAAAAGAATAATGAAAAAAGTTAATAACAATAACAGAAAATTATAAAATGTTTACAAAAGTCAAAATCATGTCACCAAAAAAAAAAAAGATACAGATACAGATTTTTTGCCAATATTTTTAAACAACTAAATTTTTAATAACATTAAGAATATAAATTACAAAAAAAATTAAAAAAAAAATAATTTGTATAAATAAAAAATATAATTTTCTTTTGGTTTTTCATATCATTCAGTTTAATTTGATTTATTGTTTTAATTAGGTTAAATTCATTTATTTATAAAATTTTTGTAATTTCTGATTTTTTTTGAAATAATTCATAATCATTTAAATTAAATTATTAAATTGTAAATTTAATTTAATGTTTAGTTTTATTTCCAATTAAATAAAAAAAAATCATAAACTAAAGTTACAAAAAAAATACTCATATGAAGAGATGAAATATTTTGTTTTTGTGTTTTGTGTTTTTTGCCTTTTGCTTTAGCTTTTATTTTTAGTTTATACCACATACAAAGTACAAAGTACAGATATTTTTCCTGGTTATTGCGTATTTTGTTGCTTTTGTTTCATGATTCCTCCTTGAAATTTTTCTTTATTTTATTTCATGTTCATTTTTGATTTTTCTATTTTGTGCATTTATAATTTCTTTGCTATTACTTTTTATATTTTCGTTTCACAGTTTTATTGCGTTTCATACTTCATAATCTCTTACTGCATGTACAACAATAATGATTTGATCTGTGTTAAAATTAAGCAAAATTTTTTTATTCTACTTATTTTTTACATGGTACATGTAATACATATATGTGTATGTATGTATGTATGTGTGTATGTATGTATGTATTGTTTTTTACACAAATAAACAAACACATAAAAAAGTTGAAAGTTTCTGAGTTAACATTTAAAATATAAAATCATAATAAATAATATTTTACAGATAAAAAATTAAAAAATTATTAATTAAAATTAATAAAAAAAATTATCCAGCAAAAATAAATGAAATAGATAATTAAATTTATAAATTAAGAAAATAATTATTGAAGATGTATAAATTAGAATATAATAACTAGCATTTGTTAATCATGCTCAAACTCATATAAAAAATTTTGGATAATCCATTTTTATACACTGAAGTCAAAACAATTAAAAGTGAAGTGAATCCATTGAAAATTGAAGTCAGTAAATTTAATTAATTAAAGACTTATTTTTATAACCATCGTGCGGAGATTGATGGTATATTCATTTTGTCATTATGCTGGTAACACTCAAAAGGAACTGTCGTAGCCAATTATGCCGCCAATTACAGACTAATTAATGAATTTCTTGTTCAGATTTCCTATCTGCCTATTATTGGGCTTTGAAGTCGTCAGTGGCACGTATGTACGCTTAAGGATTAACTGACTATATAATTTGCCACAAATGTTTAAGATATTAGAATTTTTACATAGGCTTTTATTTGTTTTGTTAAAAATTTTTTTTTGTAAGGCAAGATTTTAGTTTTTGGGGTAGAAAAATGTTGCAATTGAATTAAAATTTTAAAGCAATGTGCCAAAATTATAATTCACATAATTAAATTTAAGCATTTACTAATTTTTTTTGTTTTTTTTTTTGGAAATTGTAATTAATCAGAATTAATTGTAAAATGTTATCTACTGGTATTATTTACCTGATTTAGAATTTGCTATGAAATGATAATACAACATTAACACAAAACAATTAATAAATAGTCCATTAAAGTCGACTATTTTACAAAAAAAAGAAAAAGAAAAAATCTTGCATTAACAAAACAGAAAAATCTCATAAACTCAAATCTCAAAACATTTCTTAAAAATGGTTTGCTTTTTTCTATATAAAAATCAAATGAACAGTGGAATCGAGAAACTATCAATGATGTAAAAAAAATGCTTAACACATAGGTTAATAAGTTTTCAGTCTGATACTAATGATTCACATGATATGTAGATTAGATTATCAAATGACTTTTTGACTTACTGCCAGTTTCCATGTTCCAATGACTTACACAATCTTTGTCTTGCAATTTTTAAAACAATGGACAGTAAGAAATTTAACTTGTTAATTAAGTGTTGGTTTTTAATGGAAATAAATACTTTTCAATTTAAGCAGCATCTTGAGAAACGTTAAAGATCCTCTGCATCAGAAAACATTACTTTTATTAAATATTTAATAAATAATGTTGACGCTTTAGTGTATTCAAATCCCATTAAAAAGCATAAAAAAGACCTTGAAAATTACTTTAAAGGATGACAAATTGAAATTGGTTAAGTTGTCTGTTAAATGTGATAGTTATGAAAACTTCGTATATTTATAATTTAAGATGCGAATATGAGCAAGCAGAAGCTATTTTTGAAATGGGTGTCATATTGTTCAAACTAAATCAAAAGTAATAATGCTTTGCCGATTTACAACATTATTTTGGAGTAATTGAACAGATGTGATGAATAATTAAACATCTTATCAATTTATCATATATTTGAATCAGAAATATCGTTATCTCTTTACATCAAAGCGACTCATTAGTCCATCTGAACCAAATTTATTCCAGATATTTCCACTATCAAAGGCAGAGCCAAGTATCTTGGAATTTCTTACATTTGTCCATGTAATGATTTTTTTTTCGAAAAACTTGTTAAATGGGGAGGGATCGTAAAAATGGGACGATTTATTTATTTTTTTCAAAATGGTCAAGTGATTATTAATCTAATCTAATTGTAATTTTTTCAATATATACAAAATTTCCTTAAACTATCTCAAGAATTGTAATTTGTAGCTTAATAACAGATGGATAGATGGACAGACATGCTGAAAGACACGCTTCATATAGTGATTCTAAATTAGTCGATAAAATAAAAAGTGAGTTTACTTCATCTCCTTCTGGCTGTTACAAGCGTCTAGACACACTTATATTGCCATTTACCACAAATGTTGTAATGTGTGTAGTGTGTAAAAAATCTTTTGGGAAAAAATTGTTTTCAATTGAAAAGATGATTGATTTATTATTTGAAGAGCAAAAATGAATGAGGTATTAAAAAACTTATCACCGAAAACCTTAAAGGAACATTGGAAGAAGAAGAATACTGCAAGTTTACCTGATTTATTGTTTTTGTATGTAAAAATGTAACAGTACAATTTATTTATGCGTGTTGTTGTATGTGTGAATAACTATTCAAAATATTACAAATTTTTAATTTAACACTTATTGCACAATTTTATGAAATTATAAAGAAATCAATAAGCCAAATAAATATACGGAAAAGAAAAGCTACCGAACAAAAACTGAATGAAAAAAAGAGTAAAATAATAAATTTAATTCACACAATTAATAAATTTGTTAAATTTATTAATTTCATGCATATAAAAATGCATTTGTATTAATAATAAAAATTCACGAATACATTAAATTAAACAAATTATAATAATTAATCAAATTGATTAATTAAATAATTAATTATTTAATTAAAAGAAAAAAAAGAATGCGAAAATTTTTTGTAAGTGTAAGCATTTATTTAGCAAACAAATATTGACAAATGTTTACATCTACATACTTACATCTACATACACACACACACACAATACAAATACATATAATACATAATAATTGAATTAATGAAAATAATTATAAGGGCTGGCATTGCTAATTTTAATGAACAACAAAGCAACAACATGCAAATGAAAAAATAAAGGAAGGAAAACAAAATGTAAATGTTAAAATAAAATTTAAAAATTTAAATATACATAAATACATTAAGACATATCAAAATCAAAGAATAAAACAGACTCTTTAATTACAATATTAAAAAAGAAATGAAAAGAAAAACAAGAAGGCACATTCCAAAATGTTTTGAATAAAAATTTGTAGGAAGTTATTTTTATGAGTCAATTTAATCATTTAAAAAATTTACGATTAATTTTATTGTTAAAGCTTTTAAACGTTTAAACTTAATCCACTTGAAACGATTATGTTGAACAATTCAATACCAAAAAATTTCAATTTAAATTGGATATAAAGTAAGTGAATTAAATCAAATCCAATCAAATGAACATAAAAAGTGTAAAATGTTTTGAAATTATTAATGTAATATCTCGCCACTAGCCACTCGCCACCAACCATTAGATATTAGCCACTCGCTACTAGATAATTAGGCACTCGCCACTCGCTATTAGCCATTCTCCACTAGACAATTAGCTACTCGCCACTAGACATTTAGCCATTAGACAACTAGTCACTCGCCACTCGCCATTGAGAAGTTTAAGTCACTCGCCTTGAACTCATGCTTTAGATACTGGCTTGTTTATTACAGTCAATGGGTCCAGAATGAAATTCAAGCGGCCTTTACTTCGAAGGAAGTTTGTTCGTGCTTTTATCATGTAACAAGATTTTCAGTTAAAATTTTAAATGTTACAATTTTGTTATATAAATAATATGGTTTGAAGAAAAGAAATCCAGCAGAATTTATGCTAATATTAATTAAGTAACATTCGATTTATTACAATGAATTCAATTCTTAATGAGAGTGAAACTTTATTTTTGTTTGTACTTTTAATACAAGAATTTTTAAAGTACCATAAATTTATTTTTGTGAAATCTTTTTGATACTTAATTTTCATTTGTGCTATATTTTACATTTAGAATCGATAGCAATAGATTTAATTACGTTTATATTGTGTTACATTTTCCATTTTCTTTTCACATGTTACAATAATAATTGCTTTTATACATTAACAATATGTTGCATGAAAAATTAATTATTGAATCTACATCTAGATTTTAATAACTCATCCTATGATCATATTGTCTCGAAACCTACATTTGCTTATTATTTTATTGATATAATACTATGCTGAGAAATTTTTCTTATAAGGTTCTACTTAGAATAACTTCTTAAACTGAATTTAGACCGTTTGGCTTTTCCACTCAGAGTCCTTGAATTTGTATTGTACCCATAAATTGCCATTTTTATATGCTACATTATAGGTTTATCAGCAGCCCGAAGGAGTTGAGATGTACTTTTATACACTGATAGATCCAGAATCATTTTTTGAATCGATTTAAGCATGTTTGTTCGTCTGTTATCAAGCTGTAAGTTGCAATTTTTGAGATATTTTAATGAAATTTAATATGTAGAAGAGTTTTGCCACAGAGAGCATTCTTCGGAAAAAAATCGTTATACCAAATGTGGCTTAGGCTGGCTCATTTTTAGAATATTTGAATGTATTTGAAAGGATATTGGCTCTGTCTTGCATTTTAATATAAGTAATATGTGCATTAAATTTGGTGCAGATGGGTTTATATTTTGAACCATCTCTTATATATCGAACCTTTGGAATTATGCTCGTATCAATCTAGCGATTTTTATAGAACCCTAAATAAATGGACAAAATTTTAACGAATATTTATTGAGAAGCTGATTCTTATTCTATTTAACGCCATCTGAGAGTCTATGTAAACTGTACCACAAGTAAGCTACGCTTTTAGGAATCTAAATCACACTACTTGATTTTTTTTAAATCGGCTTTATAAAAATGTCAACTGAAAAATGTGCCATATTTTCAAATTTTTATAACTATTGTCATAAAACATTTAATAGGGCTACTTATTTCGAAAATTTGTTAGTTAGAGTGAGATTAGATTAAATTGTTAAAGATTATGAAACGTTTACCGCATAAGAAGCTTTCCTTCTTTTCAAGTTTATAATTAGTTCACAAATCGATTGTCGAATCTTAGATACTTTAATAAAGTGTTCACTGCCATTAGGCAAATTGTTGTGTCAATATATATCTCTATCTCTGGTACTATTATGGATTGATAAAAATTTTTATAATTAAACCCTACGATTCAGGGTATAAGTTTGTGGTGTTCATCTTTTTCTTATAAACATCGAAGCAGAATTATTTTCTGATTCAATTAAAGACTATTTGTTCGCCTGTCTGTAATCTGTTTATGTAAAATTATTATGAAACTACAGGACGTAATTTTACAGCTATTTGAATGTAATTTGACCTGCAGGCGCATCTTGCTTTAGAAACGCTCAGAAATAATTATAGGTAAGATCAGACTACTATTAAGAGCACGCTCCAATACTGTTACGCCTTATTTTGCAAAAGATTGTTATATGGAAAAATGTAGAAGTTTGAATAATTTTTTGCAGTTGTAAATGTATTATAGGGTATTTAAAATTCGACAACCATCGACTGTAATCTATAGAATTTGTTTTTTGCTTCAATAACTAATTAAATTTTAAATTGGATGCACATTAATACAGATATATAAAATTTTAAGTGTATTTATTATTTGGACCATAATATTTTGTTTATTATACAATTTTATACATTTATTTATTTATATATTTAAATTTTACATTCATTTGTTTATATATGTATAAATGTATATGTCAGTGCATGATATTCACACATATAAATATAAATGTATGATCATATAGACTAAGAAGACAAAACATCTAAAAAACATTAAACAGATTTGACATCCAGTGACATAGAGTTGAGGCAATTGAGTACAGGAAAACAGTTGTGATTAGAAGAATAAACCAAAACCAAAAAAAAAGGTTAATTCTATATGTGTATATATTTTAAAAATAAATGATATACTGATTATTGAATATTATTGATTATAAAAGGAAAATTATTTATAGACGATATGTTTTTTTTTTCTTATTATCAATTATTCTAAATGTATCTACATGTAGATATTACATAAATTATATAAATGTAAACATCTCTACGTATAACATAGAACACTTAACAAAGGTCTCATATAAGATGATTTCTTGTAAAATATTTTTTTTGGTGCATTTCCATATTTAAAATTTAATAGATGCCTTAAATTTATAACTTAACATAACAGATCTATGAATTCTTTGAAATTTGTTTAAATACAATGAAAATCTGTTGCATTTATACCGATTTAATAAGTAACAATCTTTAAAATTGAGATTGAATTCTAAATCTATAGATTCCATGAATTTTTTTTCAAGTTTTATATTGTTGGACTTTGGATTCAGCTTAAATAATATTAAAGCTTTTAAATGTCACACTCAATTTGATGATATTGCTTTACATCGAAATATTTTTATTACGTAAAATCAATCATTTTAATTTTTACGAATTTGTCAAGAAGTATCCATTTGACAGGCCACTTGTTTTAAATAAAATTATTATAAAATTTTGATATGAACTTCGCTTTGTATGCGAATTATTTCCAATTGTTTCAAACTTTTCTTAAATCTAAATTTTGTATTGTTTAATGACCTCTACCCGATTTGAATGTTTATGTTTTATTTAAGCAGCTGCATTGCCCGTGGTCGAACATTTCGAACGTAATATAGCTGCCAATCTTTGTGTTAATGGTTCAGTTGGTGAGTCTGAGTCACTGCATGTAGCCGATGGCAATTTATTACCTTAAATATATTAAAATTTCATTAGACGATATAAGAAATTTATTTGGTATAAAAATTGACATTACCATTGTTAACATCCAAATTGGGGGCATTCAAATCTTTGGTGAAATGTAAATTGCTAGAAACAACATCATCTTCTTCTTCCAGTAATAAACTTGAATAGGAATGTGTTGTATTATCGCTATGAGTGCTTTGTCCTTTAATGCCGCTACCACTAGAAGAATTACGTGATAATTGACCACAAGGGCCATTAATGCCATCACTACCACCATCACCAATACCACAAATATGACCATCACAATTATTAACGATTATTGCTTGACAATTGTTGGTTGATGATTCTAATTCTGCAACATCACTGACTAAAATTTGTTGATCATCGATTGGTAAATCATCACCACTACTACTCATTATATCTATATCTACATCATCATCATCATTATCATCATCTTCATCGTCGTCGTCGTCATCATCATCATCATCATCATCATCAACATCATTATCATCATCAATGATGTCATCTTCATCATCCACAAATTCATCGACTTCATCATCATCATCATTATCATCAACAATGGAGTCATCACTAAGACTAATATTTATATCATGATCCTGATCATGATCATGATCATTAATATTTCGATTAGCATGATCACTGCCACTTTTGCTGCTGCTACTGCTACATGCATTCGCATTCGAATTGTTACCTCTACTTAAGGAATTATCCATAGTACCATTCTCATTGTTGTTATTGTTGCTATTGTTATTATTATTATTATTATTATTATCATTATCATTATCATTGTTGTTACGATGATGACGATGACGATGTAAATTATTGTTATTATTGTTCCGGCTATTATTAATATTGTTATTATTGTTCTTGTGATTATTATAATTATTATTATAATTATTGTTATTAGTGATCACTGCTAAACCGATGCGTAACATATTGGCAACATCAGCATCAATATCACTTTCACCTGCTGAAGGCGGCTCAGATGAGGGCATTTCTAATACAAATTCCGGTGATGATGATGATTTATTATAATTCTCATCGCTATCACTTGAACCAGCAGCTGAAATTAATTAGAGTTGTCGTAATATTTATTTTACACCTACATATTTAAACATAAATAAATAAATATACCTCCAAGTTTATCTAAGATTAAAGGATAAAATTCTTTGGCTGTTGCATTGTTTGGCTCATACTGCAATACTATGAACATAATAGAAATGGTGGAAAATGACAAATAGATAAAGTAAGTGCATTTATTGAGTTCTTAAAAATTATTTGAAAATCAATGTAGAATAGTAACAACAACAATAACAGTAACAATAATAACCATTAAAAAAAACTTACTCAATTTACAATATTTCAAGGCTTTTTTATAATCCTTCAGCATTACAGCAGACAAGAACTGTTTGAAACAATTATAGAAAAAAGAAAAAATAAACAATTTTCTATGTTTAGTTCAGTTTTGTTAAGTTTCAAGAAATCAAATTTGAAAGCTACAACAACTAGAGTTGTAAGACTTGTTGGAGTTAAGAGTTTGTAATCGACCATGTGTCCCTTAATATACAATCACTTAGTTTTATTTATAAAATTAAAAAATAATTCGAAAAGGGAGCCAAAATGAACTGATATAACACTTGTACAAATGATTCTTCTATAGCTGATCCAAATTAAATTTAAATGAAAAGTTGAATCTAAATTAATTTTCATAAAATATTGCCGCTACAGGTAAAATTTTGATGAAACAATATATTTATGGCAAAATGATCCAAAAAATTGTTAGTGGGTTGGTTGGTAGACATTTTAATAAAATTTTCCTTGCGGGTTTTATTTTTACTTGTGGCATATTAAGTAAGGCAATATTTTTTTTACATAAACTTCGACTTCTAACATAAAATCTTCCCTAAAAAGTATTTCAAAAATAGATCCGAATCAAACAATTACGAATGATTTACTTTCTTGGTTTAAAGTGAAGCGAAGTGATGGGATCGAATTTCAAGATATGTATAAGTATTTCTGTGGTAAATGGTCAGGCATACATTTAGTTTCTTCAGCAAATGGACAGCAACCTTTAAAGGTAGTTTGATATTAAGTCTTTTAAATTGATTAATTTATGCGCTTTGTGATTATAGTTGGATGAGGAACGTAGTCAGCAGATATGGCCATGGAATATATGTATTTTATCCAATATAGAAGGAGAAAAGTTTGAAGGAAGATTAGCATAAAAATTGTTACCTCTGCTAAAAATTCGGTAGGTGCTGATATGCTTTCATCGGCGTCTGTATACTCTGATAGACTTTGACTGAGATCTTCTGTAGAGTTGGAGTTGGCTGGATGTAATGTGATGCTGACAACACCGCTAGAACCACAAATGGTTGCTGCTGTTGCTGTTGCTGTTACTGTTGCTGTTGCTCCTGTTGTTGCTGTTACATTCGAAGCAGCTGTTGACATGATATTACCATAAATGTTATTGAAGTTATCATTGCTGTTACTGGTATTGTTAAGCGAATTATTTAAATTGTTATTGTTGTTGTTATTATTATTATTACTATTATTATTATTGTTATGATTTTGATGGTGTATGGTTAAATTGTTGGCATTATCATTGTGATTTTGATTGTTGTTATTATTATTAGTAAAAATGCTGGTCCTGTTACATGATGTAGAATGCACACCATTGCCATTTGATTCGTCCATGAGCAATAACTATATTTATTATGAAAAGAAAACAAAATATAAATTCAAAGTAAAAACAAAGCAAAAGAAAAAAGTTACTAAAAGAGGTTTTGGGTTTTGGTTTTTTTCTTTTTTTCTTATTAACCTTTATAAATGCATAAATGCAAGAACTTAAAGGAAGTACACTCTTTATTGAACTAACTACATTTGAAATTATATTCTGAAATTACTTAAGTTTAAGTTTAAGTTGTTCTTTTGTTGCATATTCCAAGTAATTTTCCAAGTCTAAAGCTTTAATGTGAAAATTATTTTCAATGTATTGATCCATTTAAAATATGTAAAAACTTAAACCAATAAACATGATTTTAATTAATAATTTAAAATGAGCCAATTTATTTGCGAATCATTTCCTAGGTAAACCTTTTTTGAGAAAATTAGTGACTTAAAGGCACCTAATTTAAAGTTTTTATAATTTGTAAGAGAAAGTCAAGTCAAGAAATTTTATTTGCTATATAAATTGTTAGATAAAAATTTGGTGTACGTTTTTTTTAGCGTAGCTTGTCCCTCAAAGAAAACTAATTAAAACTTCTTCTTAATAAAAAGAATTCACTTTTGAACTGCTTGATTTTATCAACTGACGTAATTTAGCATGTAGTTTGTACAAATGTTTGTAACATCTAGAAGTTGAGATAGAGCCATCTTTTTTTAAAACGTTTGACTTGGAATTACTTCCCTATTCGATTTTGGTCTCTATGTCTGTCTGTCCATTGTAAAAATGATAATTTCTTTTTTATAAATTTTGTGAGCTTTGTAGGGTATTGAAGAGTTGGCTCTTACCGACTATAAAATCAAGTTCTTATTTGTTTTATATTAAGAAAACTTACATTCGACATTTTTCCCAAATGCTATGTAAAATAAAAATCTTCTCGTTATACTTTATCCCAGCAAAATTTGTAATAAATGCTTGAGATTCATATTTGTGTTCATTTTCATATTTATACTAAACATTTGCATTTGTTATATTTATATTTGTATGTGTTGATAAAGTTTCACATTTCCATTCCGTTCCGTTTTTGTTTTCATTTTTATTTAAATTTATATCCATTTAATGTTTGTGCAAAATTTCCATTACAGAAGTTTTTTATGTTCATTGTTTTGTTATATATAAATGTATTATTGTTGTTTAATTGTTATTATTTTATATCATTTTGGTGAGGAGGGAATTGTATTGAATCAGTTCTTTATATTCTGGACAGATTGTTAGTTGTTTGCCTTGCATTTGGATTGTCTGTAAAAAAATAGAAAAAAAATAATGTAAAAACAAATGTGAACATTTTATATTTTATATTTAACTTAGGAGAAATTTGCGCTATTCAGTATTCGATTAGTATCATTTCCAACTTACGAATGCGGGAAAATAACTCGCTTACTTTTTAGAGAAATAAGTAATGTGCACTTCCCCCAAGTTGAGATTCCAATTTTTTCTATAAAAATATTTATACTATTAAAAGGAAACTTTGGTACAAATCAATGTACAGATCTAGATAAATTGAAAATTTGTCAATTTGGAGGCACTTTTTTTTTCGTTGTTGCAAAAGCTTGAAGAAGTAAAAGTGTAATACTTGCATTCCTTAGATGATGCTTAATGGTAAAAGTGATGGCATGCACAAAATTTGTTGAAGGCAAATCAAAATTTATGCAAAAAGTTTATTGCATAAATTTTTCGAGAAAGTAGAAAAAAAATTGTAGTTTTTTAAAACTTTACTTTGGCTTTAAGGCCCATAATTTACAATTCTAATATCATCATTTATTCAAATTGATTGAAAAGAAGAAAATTCTAATAAATAATAGTTTGGATCAACATTAAGTATTTAATCATAAACAGATAACTAAAACTTTCAATTTACACTGAAAAAAAAAAATCTTAAAATTTAAGAATCTGAATGTCAATTTAGTTTTATTAAAAGTTTTGA
This sequence comes from Melophagus ovinus, assembly GCA_023089585.1. Lineage (NCBI taxonomy): Eukaryota > Metazoa > Arthropoda > Insecta > Diptera > Hippoboscidae > Melophagus > Melophagus ovinus. Next base: position 20,314,600 of record JAKKIB010000174.1, on the reverse strand, counting down.
ATCGATTTGGCTCGATTGGGAAATTGAAATTTACAAAGGAGTTATAAGTTGAAGAAATTTAGGTAATTTAAAATATTCGAAAATTATTAAGATGGTTTGTAGATTGGATGGGCCTAATCGATCCAAAAATTCAAATAAAATAATGATATTTAAAAAAAAACGTTCAAGTTTTTTTTAAAGAAGTCTCAATGCCCTTTAAGAAGTAATCAGAAAAATAGCTTAATTAAATTACCTTTTTCCACAGAGTTTATTTTTAAAACAGAAAAAGTCTCCAATCCAAATGTCTCAAAAAAGGGAATCTGAATTAGCCTTAAAACCGACAGGCCGTTGCTTAAAATAAACGTTTTAACGTTAATTAAAGAAAAGTAAGCAACATTTTACAAACAATCATTTTGTTTTTTTCAGATTTCTTTTTATGGTAATTAAACCTTTTAATTAACTTATGCTGCTGATGGATGGATGAATGTTCTGTTCACGAAGCATTCATACAATTTTTAAATATTTATCAAACACAAAGAGCAAACAGCAAGCACAAATGGGAAAAATAAATATTATTAGCCTTGACCTTTTGATAAATGTCAAGGGCGGCTGCTAAAAAAACTTTGGGTTATTGTGAGAATAAAATTTTAGAATAATCAACAGAATCCCTTAGTTTATAAAACAACAACTTTCAAAAGAAAAAGAAAAGATGCCGATGGAGAATGATTTTTAAGTTTGAATTGAAATTTTCGTTCTAGACGTGAAAATTTTGATTGATCGTTACAAAATTTTTATTCCCTATTTTAAACTCATTTAGCTTTCTTAGGTTTTTAATAAATCAAAGGCCAGATTAAATCATTTTAAAGTTCCTTCAATTTTTAATCCTGTAGACTCAAGAATTCCTTTATTTTTGATTGATGAAAGATAAAACCCATTTAGAAAGATGTTTGTCCTTTGGGAGGAATTTTGTAAAACTGAATTTGTAATTGTGGCAGGATGTAAAAACTTTGCAAAATCAATTCAAACAAGTTTCTTCAGAATCATTTGTCAAAGTTTGTTTTTTTCTAATTTTTCTTCTTACTTGTCCTCCTCAATATCAGATTTATAGATCTTATGCACTAAAGTCTTTCTTTTTTTTTTTGAGAAAAAAAACCTTGAATCCTTTTTTACTTTTCAAACAGGATGAACTTAAAGTTAAATAAAAAATGTATGGTACAGTCAGTCGATATCGACTTTTAAGTACCTTACATTTTTACGACTAATATGATTAAAAACTTAAAACAATTAAAAAATAGTAACTTTTAAATTATTGGAAAGTTTTTGGAAATGGACCAATTTAAGCAAAATTTGCTGCACACATTTTTTATATCAAAATATAAGACATTGGCATTTATCGCTAAAATATATTCAAAATTATATTTATTTCCATATAATGAATTTTGCGAAAAGAACGAATTATGATGAAAGGTTGTAAAAATAGGCCTATCTGAGCCAAATTTGGTACACATAATTTCCATATTGTAATGCATTAATGTGCCAAATTTCATTAAAATATATTTGAAATTGTAAATTTGGTCCAAATAAGAAATTTTTTTTCGAGAAAGGCATTGTGTGGAGAGTGGTAGCAAATATGGCCCAATTTTAAACATTTTCATTAGAGTTTGTTTTTGGTTTAAAAACATCTATGTACACAATTTTTGAAATATTTCAAAAATTGTGTTCTATAGCTTAATAACAAATGCACATGAATAGATGGACGGACGGAAGAACGGGCGGCCAGATAGATTAAAATCCTTTCAAATAGTAACTCTAATGCGCTTGGTATAGTAAAATTTGGATCTATTTCAATTCCTTCTGAGTGTTATAAACATCTGTATAAACTCATAACATATTGTACTACAAGTGGTGTAGGGTTTAAAAGAAGTATCTTAAAGCAAATGCAAGTATTTAGAGAACAAGTAGAATATGTGACGTGGTTGAACTGAATTTCACAATTTATTACTTTTATAATTTACTTTTAGAGTAAACGCCTTTACGTTTGTTTTCCTCATTGCGAAAAAGAAAACAAGAAAAAATGGCATGCAGTGTTAGAAATGATTATTTTCTCAAAAGGAAAATATTAAATTATATTTAGTCGACTTGAGGGTAAGTTTTTGCATATTTGTCTTCGTTGAGAGGGAGATGATTATAGAAAGTGATGATTGCGTGATAAAGAGTTTAGAAAAAGGTCAATTAGGACTACAATCCAATTAGCAAGATTGAAAGTACATTTCAGTTCAGACAAATTCAAATGAAAACCAGGAGCATTCTACGTTATTTTTATTTAATGCAATATTTTTAGTAATAAATAAAGAACCATGTACCGGAGCAGAGAGATTTTAAATGCTTTCATATCACCAAGCTAGCAAATCACTCAAACTCGATAAACGCCTTTGTTTGTTTCTTCATGAAGCCTTATCTTAAATTTACGCATAGAAATTTATAAAAAAAATATTTGAAAGAAACAGTTTTGTAAACTAATATCACAAAAATGGATGCGAACTTAATTAGAAACATCATTTATTTAATTGTACTTAATTCCAGAAATTTAAGCGGCCCAAACTCATAATTACTCCTCATATACAAATTACTTACAATTACTTACAAAAAAAGTACTCTTTAAAGAAAGAATTTTTACGAAATCCACGTAAAAAGTTTGAATCGGATAGATCAATCATCCACACAAGAGTTATAAGAAAATTTTCTATTACAAATTGAAGTTAATTATTCGAAATTTAGTTAATTAGTCTAAATAAATTTGAAATTTTTATGGAATCGCATTACATTTCAGAGATCTGAAAATTTGAACGATCTAATTTATTCTAGATATTCTAAAAAATCAATGCCTTCATAATATGAAACAATCTTAAAATTCAACTTTGTGTAGGTGTTTTACTAATATATGCTGAGACACTATAACCATTCCAAATTGCTTTAATTTACATTATAACGCTGATGGAAAGAAATAATAATAATAATATTTTCATGAAGAACTCTTTTCCCCCATTTTTATGGATTAAATGCCAATTATATTCATACTTATGTTCAACTGAATTTTATGTATAATTCTGACGTCTTCTGCCGGGTGGTTAAATTGTCTGCAAGATGGATGATGCTTCGGAATGAAAGTAAACTCATATTGGTAAAATATTTACAGAAGACAAATCTTTAGAAATTCTAAAATACATTCCTTCGCTTCTTGCAGATTTTCTATTGCAATATATTTCGCTGATAAATCTGTTAATTTTGGATGATTTTTATTAACGGTTTTTATAATCCACTTAGATTGGATATGACAATTTTTACCTTTCAGGTCAAGTTAGAAGTTAAGTTCAATTGTCTAAGCACTTAACTTGCCTTTTTTATTCTATAAAATCTTATTAGCAATTGTTATTTATTTATAGGCGTGGCATATTGTAATTTTTAGAAAATGGAATCATGTTTGATAAGTAGGTGTAATAAATGTTGCTCATATAAAAGGACGGTTCAACAAAAATGGTCTCTATGAATTTAAATAGAGATCAAAAGGCAAGATCAAAAGACTCCATTTGAGGCTTGACTCAAACTTATAGCTAAACAAAAGTAACTATTCATTGTTATATTTATTTGTGAATGAGAAAATCTTGTATGAATTTAAGCCTTCAAAAAAACCGCAGAAAAGTCTTACTTTCTACTAAAATATATGTAAAGAGAATTTAAGTGAAAATGAAAGAATTTATTTAATAATTTATAAAAATATGTTTCATCTCTGTGAATGCAGTTCTAACAAACTATCACTTTATTAATTTATCATACATTAAACATTCTAAGAAATCATCATAAATTATAAACACTTCTCAAATTCTCTTATTATAGATATTTTATTTTATAAACTGTTTGCCTGCTTCTGGGCCATTTACTTACTTTACTTTTACATTTACTCAATTTCTTTTAGCTTCTTCCTCTTTTGATAATGTTCTTATATACATTTCAATAAAGATGATGATAAATTGTCACTTAATCACATAAGCATGCACATTTAGATATTTGTAGCTTATTCTATATAAAGTACATAAATTTTATAAGCATAAACTACAGTAAAAAAATTCAAAGATAGAGAGATGGAAAGATATGAAGATATAACTCCATTAAGTTATGTTTGTATATTTTGCCCTTAAAGCTATTAATTATAATGTTCGAATTACTTCGATATATCTCTATGAAATGTTTTATTAGATTTTTACAATTTATCAATTCACTTCATGTGCCGCTTTAAGGATTAAGGATTAATGAATGTGAATGTAAGTTTAAGGCCACTTTCAGTACAATTAAATTTCATGTCGCAATTTGCCTGATTCCATTTAAAATTTAATGCAGCTTTTAAAAATATAATATCGGATTAAAATGGAATATCTGCGGTTTAAATTTGTTGTAAAAGTTGTGATGATATCAAATTTTACATAAGTGATTATACAAATGTTTTAATAATTTTTTAAAAGTAAGATAAATTTAATTTGAATTATGAATCATATTGATTTTCGAAAGGGTGATTTGCCTTAAAATGTTTGAAATGGTACGATTGTAAAATTTTACGTACATCGAGCTATTATTGATCATAGTTTATAATTTACTGAGTTCTCGAATAACGGTAAATCGAGAAAGATTAATCGGAAAGATCTTTGAACCGATTATTTAAAATTAGTTTGTGCTAATTGATGTTGATTATTTTTAAATGCATGAAAATTTGCTTGGATATACAAAGTTCATGTTATGGCGGAACATTTGTGGCCCACATTTAGATATAAATTTTTAATTTGTTAGAAATTATTTTCTATCTTATTGCAAACGTTATTAGATCATTAAGTTTAGTAAATTGTATAAAGAAAAATTTCATTCTTAATGAAGATTTTGAAGATTTCACTAGATTTTAAACGTTTATAATCAATATTTTAGATATAATGGCAACTCTGGATAAAATTTCAGGAAATTTTCTGTCACTTGCATTAAATATACATTTTGTATTACAATTACAATTCCAATTAGATTGTTTGAAATGTCCAATTAGAGATGTTGGCCATTTACGGAAATACTTATCTAAATAATTGAGCATAAAATACTAAAAGCATTTAATTATCACTTTCAAATTGATTTTTTATTATTTTTCTCGTTATTTATTTATTTACTTATTGTATTTTATTTTTTTTTGGTATTATTTAATGTTGCAGAACTTTTTTGTAAATATTCCTATTTAAATTTCACGTCACGAAAAATAAAAAAAAATAGCAAACAATATCACTGAAAAACTTTCAAAGTTGAATGAATGAATAAAGAAGCAAGTAAAGAAATTATATTTGGCTGGAGCCATATCTGGAGCCACCACTCAGACACCATAATATTCTTACTCAAAGCCTGTTTCAGTTTTTTTAAAGAGTAAACAGAAAACAAAAAAAAAAGAAAATGTGGGGTAGTATTTTTTTGGGTAGACTTGCCCGATTTGTATGATTTTTGAATAGACATTGCAGATCAATAGTTTTTGTTCTTCTGCAAAATTTCAGTTTACTATCTTTTGCAGTTTGCAAAAGATGATGGTGATGAGCAAAGAACTACCAAAATTTTGTTTAAATAAATGAAGTTTTCTCAGTTTATGCTGCTCAAATTTTACCTGTTTTCAATGTCAACCTGCGTATTGGAACTTTCAATGATTGTGCTAAATTTAAGCTCGATATCTCAAATTTTACGTCCAAGAGAATGTTTACAACACCCAGATATAGAGACGAACAGATGGACAGATATGTCTAAATTGATTCAGTATTTGATGCTGATCAAGAGTTTATATATTTTTTAGGATCTCCACGCTTCTTTCTAGGCGTTACAAACATAATAATAAACTAAATATGAAAAAGAAAAAGTATAAAGAAAAAAAGAATAAATATCAAAATAAAAACAAAATCGATTTCTCTACCCCCCCCCCCCCCCTTTCCCTCTCTAACTTTATCAGTCCCTCTTTTTCTACTTCTTTCAATCCTCTCTAAAATTTCTTTGCTATTTTGTTTCTTTTTTTTTTTTCAAAATTCTGTTGACAAATTTCATTATTTGGAACAATTTCCTGTTGAATGCTAAGATAAATATATGAAACTAAAAAGAAAAACTAGAATAGAAAGCTTAAATAATAATAGAAATAGAATACAAAAGTAAAACAATTTAGAAATATTACAGTTTTAGATTAAAGTGATGTAGTTTTTCATATGACAAAAACTCCCAGTACTTATTGATTAATTTTGCTCTTCTCATTTTTATTGTAAATTTTGGAATTTCGTTGCTTCTTGTTCTTCTTCTTCTTTTTTTTTCTCATATTATTATTATTCCGGCACCATTATCAATTGTTTACATTAAGCAATGTCTACATTTCTTATATTTGCCCTATTTATCTTCATATTTCTTGATGATTATACACAAAAGCAAAAGATAAAAATATATAAATGTTAAATTTATTATTATTAGTATTTTTTGTACGTTCGTATACTATTGATATTTGTATTTGTATGCACGTACGTACGTGAGTACGTACAGTGTAATTTAACGCCGTATACGTAGACTGCAAATGAATGATAATCAATTGAGAAATTGAGAAATTGGACAAAATCTTTAATCAGAAGCAATTCCGAGTCTGATAACTTTGAATTAGTTTGTCTCTCTATATACTTTACTATTAGTTCGTTTTTCTCTCTAAAAAGAAAACTTCACTATACATTGAGAAACTAATGTGTAAAATTTGGTTGAAGTATGTCTTGTTAAGTAAGCTCGAATTAATTTCAATTAACTATTTAATATGAATCTTAAATTGTATTTAGATTATTTAACCAATTCATTTAGGCATTTAGGCAATTTATATGTCACATGATATCTTGATATTTAATTTGCCTGAGTACAATTTTTAATTATATTAATCTTAATTTTGACACGTGGCCATAATGTGAGAGCAAAATTTCATGAAGGCTTATCTCCAGAATTTTCATCTGGCTTCATATTTTGAATGTTTGCATTTTGATGATACTCGAATAATTGTTTTGAATCTTTTAATAATATTAAGAAACCTTTTTATTTTAAATATAATATTTTTTTATAAAACTTGCTTTGATCAAAGTTAGATAATTTCATTTTGTAAACTCTCTTTCTATGTAAACAATGAAATTTTTGTAGAACCCAATTTGATATATTATATAATTTCCAAAAATTATTCCAGCGTTACTTATATTTGTAACTTTTCCTCTTTAAATATTATAAAGAGAACTAAAATTTTTGCATATCATCTGGAAAATCTCTTTTGTTTCCTTTTTCTTTCTTTCTAAAATTTCGGAAATTTAACTCATTCAAGGTACAGCAGTCTCAAATGGTTTAACTTTGTTGATTTTATTTTTTGTTTCTTGATTTGGTTTTTTGTTGGGTTTCATTTGATGAAAATAGAAAAAAGTAAAAGTGAAAAAGATAAAATGAAAAGAAAAATAGAATTAAATTTAGTAATGAGCAAACGAAGTAATGACTGATTTTTATAAGAATTCTTGCCAAAAATTGAAAAAATTTTAATTGAAATTCTTGTTAACTTCTTCATAATTACATGTATTTAAATTAATGTGTTTCCAAAGGAAACTCCACTTTCATTTTCGCTGCATTCACATGCCCATGTTTACATGCTTGCAAATAAATTACTTTACGATTCTCACGGTTACCATTCATTAAATATGCACTCATGCATTTAATATTAAAATGCTATTCATAAAATAGCATTCACCGTGCATAATGCATTACGCATCATGTAACATGTTGCATTATGCATCAAGAGGCTTATATCGATACTGACGTTTATAACAATCAAATAATATTATAAAAGTTCATAATCATGATGTATGGGGGCGTATGAGTATCATTGAATTGTATTTTCCTTTGAATAATTCCCATTTAATAATTTGTATGGATGTACGGATGTATGGATGTGTTAAATGTTAAAGGAGGTATAAATAACAGCAGCGAATACATATTTATATATATTGAAACAAAGAAAAACAAAAATAAATAAAAAAATAAATAGTTTTAATGGTAAAGTACTTTTAGGTAATTCAATTCAACTGCACGCTTGAAATGGAAATTTGCATTATTATTTGTGCATGGGTGGACTTTTCCTTTAACTTTATATAGCATCCTTAGCCTTGTTCTCCACTCCCAATAATTTTTGGTGAATGTAAGTACAGAAAAGAACAGAAAGAAATTCGGTAAATGTTTATCGAATATAACTTTAAATATTTTGTGTGTAAACTTCAATCTAACAATCAATTGAATGCCTTAATTTTTTGTTTTATATTAATTTAATTAATTTATTAATTTAACGATGAATTCTATTGAATTTGATTTAAATGAGACAGTTTGTACAAAAAAAAACTTTCCTTATAATTTCTTTTATTATAAAATCAAATATTCCTTGGAAAAAAGTATATAAATAAAACTTAATAAAAATCGCTAGAAATTGAAACCTTTGAATTACAATTAAATTAATTAAAGGCTAATTAATTGAATTATTCAAATCATTTTCTGGATAAGGAAACATTTATGTGAAGATTTGTAATCTTAAATCAAGAACTTTACCGTGGCTAAATTATTAGAGTTAGAATTACTAATTTAAACTAAAAAATCAATTTAAATTAGTTCAATTTAATTAAACTTCTAAAAATTTGTTTTAGAATTGTATTTTGAAGTATAAATTAATTACACAAAAATTTAGACCATTTCATTAAATTTCTCTGGCATTTATATCGCATGGAGATTTTCTTTTTTTTTTGGATTGTACTTAAATTGATGTTTTAGCACTCTACATTAGTTGTGGTGTTATAAGTTTAGTACAAAGAAGAAGTTGGCCTTTTTAATAAACCAATCGCTTAAAAATCATTGTTATATTCATTTATCTGTCCATGTAAAACTTATAGATCGAAATTTTTGAGATATTTTAATAAAGTTTGGTGGTGATGAGTTTTTGGTGCCTTTTAGCCCAGAAACGAACCCTATTGAAACTAATTAGAATCGGCTAATTTTTGTACTTAACATAACATAAAAAATATGTAAATTAAATTTGGTCCATTTTTGGAATATTCCATTAAAAGCAACTTACAAATAACTTTAAAATTATTAACAAATTTATTTCAAAATCTTTAAATTTTTGAATTACAGTCGGCAAAATCATGTAGGGTTTTGTAATAGTGAGCTATACCAGGCACACTTTACATGACATAAAGAAAGAAGAGAAAACTACCAAGCATGAAACCACATCAAATTTTCATGTCAGCTATAACAAGCTTTCTGAAAGTTAAATTCAAATTTAAATTTGCTGCTTTATTTTCGTCTCTTCTCTTCCGTTCTTTTCTGCTTTGCTCTTTTGCGTTCTGTTTACAATGCTTTTAATGGCATTATGGTACAATGCTTGCGGCGGGCCATATGCGGCTTCAATTTCGAGAGCCATCAAATTGACATGCCTTTTGTAGGAGACCAATGACAGCTCTTTCTCCTTTCGTTTTGTTATTGGTTTTTTTGCATTACTCTTATTTTCTTGCTTATTTGTTTTGCAAGTGTGTGAAAATTGTTACTGTTATGAGGAAAATACTCTCGTATTTTTATTAAATATTAAATGTCAATTTGAATGGAAGTATTGACGTAAAATCATTCATTTATAATCAAAAATGTTAAGGTAGCATATTGGAAACTTCTAATGGCAGATTGTTTATTTAGGATTTTCAAAAAACAAGAAATTATTTTTGATTTTTTCCGGCCTTTCATCAGCCCTTTTAATAGTACCTTGAATCATTTTTTAAAAAGGAAAATCCGTAAAATAGTTGAAGTTGCTGAGAATCCATGTTATTTTAGTTTATTTGAATAAGAAGTTAAAAAAGTAAGTGGAACTTTAAATCTGTGAATAAAACCAGAAATATTTTCACAACGTTTTCCAAAATGTCTGCTCTATGGTAGGTAAAGGATGGTAAACTTAATATAGAAAGTTTATGTGTCCTACTTCAGGAGGTGCTCGCCAATAAAATTAAATTCTACCCTCTTTTGGCATTAACCATTATTAAGAAAGGAAGCTTTCTATGTTCCCAAGAACTCAGAACCAACAAAAAATGATACTAAATCGAAAGAATTTTATAAGATATGATAAAAGTTGAGTAGAAGTATTGCTCTTAAATTTAGAAAACATTTATCAAACGAAACATGTTAAGAAAGGTTCTACTAATATATAAAAGAAAGGAAGTTATCCAAAACAAACGACTAACCACTTTAACGTTTTCTGTGAATAATGTCCGTTTTATCTCTATCACTTTAGTTAAACCATGTCGAGTAAAATGGTGTTTCCATAATGTCCTATAACTGTCCCATAGAGTCATTACAGTCGCTACTAGAGTCATAGTTATAACAATTTGTTGCCAATAGTGGAAATAATAAATTTATGTTATCATTAAAATATACGATTCTCTTTCTGTATATGTTTATGGGTTTTATATTATTGTATTTTCGTACAACTACAATGTCAGATAAATTCTGTGATTTATTTTTTATTATACACAGTTAGATATATTATTGCTTTTGGTATTACTTTTTATTGTTATTGTGAATGGTTTTTATGTAAACTTAAAACTTGTACTTTATTTTATATAACAAACAAAGTTTCCATCAATCTCTCTCTCCCCTCTCTCTCTCTCACTCTTCTTTTTTTTAATTTTTTATCTCTTTTTATCAATTATATCTTTGAAGCGTGTAATAAGTGCACAATGTCAAGTAAAATTAACTTTAATATGTAAACAATATGTAAATAATATGTAAATAATGTGTAAATAGTGTACATGGAAGATGGAATGTAAAATAGAAATAAAAGTTAAAAGAGAGGAAAAACCAAAGCAATCGAAACTCGATTCAAATGAACACTGAAAATGGAGTCTTCTAATTTAGCTGCAGATCGCATAGAGCAAAGAAGGATATTTTAAAGTTAAGGCAAACAGTGCCTAATGATTTTTTTTTTGTTATAAAATTTTTAATTGAGAATATATATTTATATTTTTAGATATTCAAAGAACTCAAAGGACTTAAGGAACTTAAGGGACTCAAATTTTATTTACTCAATTAGCAAACAGAAATTGTTGCTTACATACTTCTAGCAAGTGGAAAGTGGGCAATTCATTCTTGATTTCTAAAATAAAATGAAGGCCTTTAAAAAAAAATTTAATAAATAATTTTACGTTTCAAATGTAAAAAAAATTGTTAAAAATTAAATAACAAATGTCTGGAGAGATATTAGTATGACATTAATAAATACGATATTTATTAATTACTTAAAATAATATGCTATTAATTAATTTTGATCCAAAGAATAAATTTATGACGAAATTAATATTAAAATTAAATATTAGAAAATCTTACAAACCAAAAAAAGAATAAGTGAAATCACTTTGTCTAATGTAACTTTTCAAAGTCATCAAAGTTATAATTGTCTTCGGCCATCAGTCACTTAACGTTCGTTTTTAAAGTAACCATTAAAGGTAGGTAAAATGCCTAAAATTTTCAATATTTTGAAAATGGATAAAAAAAAATTTCGTACTCATTTCAATTGATTTTATTACATTTTTATTGTTATATTTTCTTCATTATATTTGTAATATCCAAAAGGATATATATTCTGCATCAGCATCAAATTCAAAATCGACCTAGGTAAGATTGTCCATCTCTTTGTGTCCAACTGTTTGTCTCTCTGTTTGTCTGACATTCTCCTGATTTCAAAAAAAAAGAAATATCAAGCTCAAATTCGGTAGGAGCATTAAAAGTTCTTACAGACAGATAATTAGAAATTAGAGTATTAAAAATGGGCAAAATCATTCAAAAGACACGCCTACAATGCAACATAAACTGAGAACACATCAGTCGTTTTAAGCAAAATTTTATGACAAAGACAGAAGCGTAAAATTTCCTATAAATAGTTAGGTCATTGGTCTACAACAGTTGTCCAAAATTCATTATACAAATCAGCCACGCCTACGGGAAATTAAACAAACACTCAATTTTCTGTTTTTAATGTTTAATCAAGGAAGAACTGAAACGCGCCCTAAATCGTAAGATATTGTCTTTGAGTGGTTGGCATCGAAAATTTAACGCCAGCCAAATATAATACCCTTACTTGCTTATATTATTATAACGAAAATGATAAACCAAGAAAATTAAGATGATAATAAAAAAACTGTCACTTACAAAAGTGTTATAAGTTTTATAATATAAAAAGTAAAGCTAAACGAAGACAATAGAAAATGAAAGAGAAATCGAATTATTAAGATAACAACAAAAAATTTACTTTAAACAAACATGTTTCGCTATAATCGAATTTCATGAACTTTGTGTGATATTGAACTTAGCATTTAGAAAGACTGGTCTCTGGGTTTTTTGATGTTTTGTGAAATGATTCATCATTTAAAAAAAAATGCCAAAAAAAAATTTTCCTCACTTCTTTAATTTATTTATTCTAAAGGTAGAAGTTTTTTTTGTTTTTTTTTCATATGAAAATATTTTTGATAAATTTGACTTCAATAAAAGTTAAATTTCTTTAAAGATTTAGAGCAACTGTCCAACAAATATTGATGTTAATTTTTATATATAAAGAAATTTTATGGAATTTTATGGAATCATTTCCCATATAAATCTATTTAGAAGCTTTCAAATGTATGATAAATTTATATGAAATTATTATTTAGCCCTTAAAGAGTTTTTATATACAACTAACTAAGAAATCAATCAAGCTGAGCCATTTTTTTTCATTTTAGATCATTTTCCTTATAAATTTGTGCTGCGAATAAATTTACTAGAGAATATTAAGCAATCAGATTTGATTTTCACTTTCTTTCTCGGTTAATTTCCATTGAAATTCTATGGATATTAACTAAGTGACATTTTATCAATGAACTATTTTTTTAATCTCATGTAGAAAATTCGATTTTTCCAGTTAAATGAACTGAAATATTTCTTATACATTTTCTTCATCACTTTGTAAATATATGTATATTATATGTATATGTAGATGTGTATGTATATATATGTATGTATGTATGTATGTATATGTAGATGAGCTAATTATATGCATTAATCAAATGACAACATTTACTGACATTTAATTTTATAATAATTAAATAAGATGAATGAGTCCGTTACGTTCATTAACATTTTCAAAGAATTTCATTGAAAATTGCACTTGACAGTTTTCAATTTTTCAATGGTTTCTACTTAAACATAATGAGAAAAGAAATTAAAAAAAACAACAGAAGAGATTTTATTAAAATTATTATAATTATTTATATAATAGATAATTTTCTTAACATAATTTCACTGTGTAATTTTGTTTTTTTTTTTTGCTTTAATTTATCAATTATTGTAATTAATTAAGAAGGTCATTTAACTTTTATTCTCTAAAAAATACATCAAGAGCAGTTAAAACTGATTTAATTGGAAATTTATTTATTTAGTTCATAAATCAATATATCGGGTTTGGACTTCTTGAATTCGATTGATTTGTGAAATGAAAATGTATAAACTACAAACTACTTCACTGCAAGATTTCTTTATAAATTATTATCGATTAAAGATTTTGAAAAAATTATACATGGACTTAGTATTATCTTTAGTAAAACCTTTCATGGTTTCTCAATCGCTTTCATGCCATTTGCTTCTTAAACAATCTGAAATAAGTAACTAATGTAAACCAAATATTTGTACTTGTACGAATCAATTATACGAAAATATCTTCTTCGTACATTCTGATTAATTGTCGTTCCATGCTTTATATTAAATAATTAGAATGATGAATTTTTAATAGTTAAAATAATTCTCTTTGCATCTGTTGAAGAATTTTGAACTGAATTTCAACCAAAAAATTTATCAAGAATAATTTTTCAAAGATTCATAGATTGCTTAACCCTCGTTTAGTTTTTATTTTCTTTCAGTCTTTATGGCTTTTTTCTATTCACGAAAAACATTCTACTTGAAACGCAATGAAACATATATAAACCCAAAAGTAATAAGAAAGCTTTATATTTTAAAAAAAATTTCTTCCACTAATAAATATAAGCAGAAAAATCTATTTAAGTGAAGCGTTTCATTCAGATATTTTATAATATTTATATCTTTAATAAAAAAACTCCAAGTAGAACTATTTTTACAAGTTAATGATACAGATTGAATGGCAATAAAGTGCGCTTAGAACGAATTATAAAATTTGACGTTGACAAATGCGACAAAACATGGCTACAGTATAAAAATATTGCCAGATGATCTTATTTTATCCAATAAAAGATAATTTATTAAACTTTGAAACAGCAAAGGAAGGATTTATAGTTAATCTCAAATTTTTAAAATTATGCCAGTATAATTTTTCTTACAAAACAAAATGATGTTCACAAATACTTCTTGAGTTAACAAAAGATTTGATATTTTTATCGCTTCTACATGATTGGCATTCAATTTTGTACATATATGAACTTATTTAGCATGTATGAATTTGTTCTGTAAGCACTTTATCCATATATAAAAAGTATTATCCGTACATATTATCCGTAAACGTTTTATTCCATTTTCATTTATAGTATTATTATTATTATTTTTTATTACCGATTACATAGAATGAAAACATTTTACTTTGAAATTATAAATGTTCATAGTGTTAGTTATTTATTGAGTATAAAAAATAAATTACCATAAAATCATTATGATCAACATGTTTTGTTTAAAGAGTTTCAACAAAATGTTTCTTGAGAATTTCTTTTAAAAATAAAATGAAAATAATAAATAAAAACCACCAATAACAATAAGAAGTATTAAGTTGCTTTTAAATTGTGCTATTTAAAGTTAGTTATAATAAATTGTTTCATCAAAATAATACAAATAATTGTCATCGACATTTCATTAACGTTATCCATAATTTGCAGAAAGTGTAAAGAGTGAATAAAAGCAATTTTCAAAAAAAGTTCAAAATATTATGCCCTTTGTGGTGAAAGATGCTTTAAAAAGACAAAGGCTTCTAAAAAAAATTAAAAACATCAAACTTCTTGATGTCTGAGTAGCTTACTTTTGGTAAAGGAACCTCATATAGGAAAACAATTCAAACAAGGCAACTCTATTCGTTTCAAATTCTTTTTAGCGTTTTATAGAGATTTTTTATCAAAAGAGTTAATTTCATTTCAAAATTGAGTTTTGTTAATAGATATCACCAACTGTCACAAAGTAAGTTTAAAGTTATGGAAGAAAAATGAGAATTAGGCCTAATCATGACATCTTCTTTTAAAAAATTAATATGAGGGAAATACCGCAGGATCGAAACTTTTTTATAATTTTTCTAACAGAGCTTAATTTGGCAAAGAAATTTCTTCAGATAGACATTTTTTAAAGCGTTTTCATTTATTTAAATTTAAACCTCTTTTTGTTTATTTTCTTCACGTACTATTGGCGCCATTTTGAGAAGAGTGAATAACTGTTTATATGTCATTCGCATGCATTTCAGTTAAGCCACATTTCGATGGTAAATAGTGATGTATAACTTTAAGGAAATAATGATTAACATTTGCTTTCTCATTCTGCTTTTCTTAGTGTACTTATTACATTGAATAGTTTTATTTTTTACCCACTTTTAGAATTTATTGCTTTTTCTTTCCGCTTTGATATTTTCCGCTTTCTAAAGTGATACATAGTGAGTGATATATAGTCCTTTAATTATACATATGGTTATACATATGGTTATATGGCGTCCAGGCAAAGTTGGCAAAGGCCAAATCAAAACATCTTTTTCGAAAGTTGTTTACACTTTTCATATAATTAACTCATTTTTTGGGAAAATGTTTGCCATCTTTGGCTTGTATGGTATCCTTGTATTTGCTGATCCTTATGCCATTTGCAATTTTTATAAAAATTTTTCAGTATAATTTTCGCATATACGTCAAGCCTTTTGTTGTAATTGCTCTGCTTACATGTCTTATTACTGGTGCGATCGCTGTTGGTTTTGTTGTTTTATGCTTTAAGTTGTACATCAAAATACAAAACTTGTACTTCACGTGTAAGATTTTAAAATTTTGTATTAAATTAATAATGCTATAAGCATCACCCAGATATTGCCCACAAAAAAAAGTTTCGGGCACTCTACAAAGAATATATATACTTTCAATTAACTTAGAATTTTGAATCGATGTCTATCCGTCCGTTTGCTTGTTTGTGTGTTGTTATTCTCTCGGTCACAAAATTTCGGATATCAACCTCAAATTTATTAGATTTGTTGGAAATTTTTAGAGGTAGGTTGGTATGGTAAGTGGATAAAATAGATCCAAGGACACGCTCACAGTGTACCGTAACAACACCTGTGGCAATACCTTTGTTTTTTGCAGTAAAATTCAAAGGCTTTTAGCTCATTACACTCAAATGAAAAAAAAATACAATTGAAATTTTGAACAAGTAGTAAAACCACTATTCTATGATGTCTGTTCAAAAAACGTACTAATCGGCCACGTTAACACGAAATTATAGAATACCAAATTTTCACTTTTCTGTGTTTACATTTTTCATCTCTTACTTAAAAGCTGAAACAGTCTTAGTATCTGAATATTATCGGTTTGGATGGTGGGTATGCAAGGTTTGACTCTAACCAAATATAGTATTCCTAGTTGTTATTATTATTATTGCTATTACTATTATTATTATAATTTTGTTATTGTTTTACTTTATTGTATTCATCCAATGAATAATGGCGCGTGTTTGCATATGAAATGACTTGTTAGAAGTACATTCATTACAAGTAGTGTGAACTGTTAAATATAAATAAATAATAACAAGAACATTAACAATATCATAAAATTACAACAAATAAATAATTATTCAACACGTGCTAAAAACAAGCATGAGAATTAATTTTTAATTAGGCTGATTTTTGTTTGTCATTTTTACTTAGAGATTTTAGAATTAAGGTTGAGTGTAATGGATAAAAGATCTGCCTTTCACAATTTCTGAGAAATTCTCAATTAATAAAAACCTTTTTTTAATTAGTTGCATTGGGGGTGTGTTCTTTATTTCATTCCAATAAAGTACTTCCAACAATTTCATCAAATTTGAAATTGATATTTCAATTTTGTTTGTCATTAAAAATATATGTGGACAGACGAACGGACAAATATATTTAGATTTAAAGCCAATGAAAAATATTCACCGTATATCCCAACTTTTTATAAATTGCAAATATTTTAACAAAATAATTATATCTTAAACCTTTTGGGTGATGAATGGTATGAATTATTAAAATAATAAAAAGTGTGTTTATTTAAATGAACATTGCAAACTGGAAAAATCCAACGGCCAACAAGGCGTTACTAAAACAGAAAAGTAAAATGATTGTATTAAAATAAATAACAATTTGTAAAGATAATAATTAAGAATACACAGATAAAGGCAAAGTGATGGGAAGAGGTAGAAACGCCTTTTTGCTATTGCCTGCTAAGCAGCTGGCAAGTTGAAAATTTTTACATGCACCATCCAAAAGTTGATAGTACATTAATTTTGTCATAATTTATGCCACGTCCAAAAAGAAAGCCACGAAAACGCTTTAAAATTGGTTCAATCAATTTAGACAAGTCTATCGGTGCATCTGTCTTTCCATTTGTCCATATGTCCTTGTGTCTTTGTGTGGTTCTTCTGATTGCCCAGTAAGACATATTTACGATAATTTTGATGAAAACATTAAAAGTGTGTGTACATTGGTTGGCATTGAAAATGAGGTCAAACGATTATAGAGAACGGGCGCCGTGTAATTTAACTGAAAACACGTTCTTCTTTTTAGGTAAAATTTATATAGTCTTAGACTTAGAACTTGAAAACTGAAACTGATAGACAGTTTATATTTTGCACAATGTTTGCTTAAAAAACTCATGCAAATTGGCTACGCCTTTTCGAAATTATTCAATTTTAAAACATCTAGCTGTTCCATAAAATATCAAAGAGCTTCTAAATCTAAGGCTATCTAAACTTTGGCTGCAATTAAATATTTTATTAAGTGATATATATAAAATTTATATTTTATATATATGTATCGTATTTTACTGTCTTTTAAAATGCTTGAGAAATAGAACCCCTTAAAACTTTTACCGTTTCCTTTATAGATAAGTTTATTCAACTTATACATTTAAAGTTTTGAGGTAACTTGATGAAATTCGTTTCCGATTATTCACGATTGAACTCTTCTGTAACTTCTTTTATGAAGTGAAGAATGATTTGTATAAAGGGGCCTGCTGTTAAATGGGTAAGATGAATTTCGAATTTATCCAAATTATGAAAGTAATTTTGATTCAAATTGAAGTGAAGACATGTGGACATAATAGAAATGATTCCTATTTCATTCTCCATGAAATAGGTGAACCATTAAATAAATAATCTAATATTTTCATAGTATTTGTTTACTCTTCCTTTAATTGGTTATCCTTAAAATTTTGAACTGAAAATGCTGCATCTATGTTTAAATAATCATAAACAAATTCGTTGTCTACAATTCCCTTATCCTTTCCTAGAGGAAAGGATAAGACGGCTTGAAATTAATATTTTTACAAAAACTTTTCTTTAATTTTGATTGACCTTATGAAGGCCCAAACTATTTTGAAGAAACATTCTGTTAAGCAAAAATGTAAGGTCCACTTCTTTTAGCACGTAAAAGGACAAATATTCTTTAATTTATGGGCACCTTTTTCATTCGATTTGAACGATTTTTAAAACTAAAAACTTGGACAAAACTTCTACACTTAAAATGATTATCACAATTTTTACTCAAGAATCGAATGAACCAAAAGGGGGTTGGATCATTATAAAATTTTATACCCATCGCAGATATTTTAGAGTCTAATTTTTATTTTTAGATTAAATGATGAACATTCAAAACGAAATCACTGGTGACATCAAATGCGTCTAAAACTTTGTGCCACTAGAAAGCTGTTTGGTTCTTTTTTTCTCCTATATTTCCTCTTGGTTGTTTGTTGTTTTTGCGATTTTAGTGAAACGAATACAAAAACATTCACATATATTTGTAGTCATTTACAGTTGTTTCAACTGACATTTTGTTAGAATTAGCTTTTATACACTTGTGCATATTGTTTGAAAATGGTGCATCCGCACCATTACAATTCATATGTCAATCATTTCAAAATGTCATGTCATGTCATTTCCATTGTTATGTAACGTAAGTCAAACGCAAATGCAAACAACAACAAAAAAATCATAATGCTAGCAATATTTTTTAATGTTTTGCTCCACTGAAGAATCTTTGAGGGTTTATCATCATGGTTTTCTTAAATTATATTAATTTAAAATTATGTGAATGTAATAACCATTACATATGAGTACTGCTTCCCAAAATTTTCTGCAAATTTTAATTAATATATGAAATTATTATGGTATGGCCATATGGCAACTCTGGGCTTACAAATCTTTTCTTAAAATTCATTAAACTTTCAAGTAAACTGGAAAATATTTAATCAGTCCAATGTAGTTTCAGGCAGACCATAAACGAAAAGGACTAAGGAAAAATAATAAAAACAAGTAAGAATATTATATTTGGCTGTGGCCAAATCTTGGATACCCACATAAATACATCCAAATCTATGACACTCAGATACTGAGACGGTTTCAGTTTTTAACTAATAGATGGAAAATTTAAAAAACGAAAGGTGAATATTTGGTATTGCATAATTTCTAGTTGTTGTGGCCGATTTGTATGATTTTTGACCAAAAACCTTTTCACTTGTACAAAATTTCATTTTTCTGCCGTTTGCAGTTTGCAAATAATTAACAAAACGCCAACAAATTTTTCCTAAAAACTTACATTATTCTCAGTTTATGGTGCACTGTGGGCGTGTCTTTCGATCTATTTTTCCCAATTTCAATATCAAACTGTCTGTAAGAACTTTTGATGTTTCTACCTAATTTGAGCTCGACATCACTTCTTTCGCGAACGAGAGAATGTTAAAAACACATGGACAGAAAGACAGACATAATTAAATCAATTCAAAAATGAATGCTAATGAAGAATTTATTTATTTTTGGGTGTTTCAAACATAATAACACAATTAATAAACCTCCAACCTCTGGATTATGGTTACAAAAATATAGATAAATATAGATCTCAGAGTATTAAAGATCGTAATCTTATGGAACATACTTTTGGACAATACGAATGTAAATTTCTCGGCCTTTTTATGGGGGAGAATAAGGAAAAAACATAATTCCTTATAACTGTAATTAACGGCATCTTTCTAGTTTAATAATTCGAAAGCTTAATACTTTTGAAATGATCAAATAATTTAAACAAAATCTTCTTTGCATCGGTCTGGTTCTATCCATCTGTAATCTTATGTACTTTAAATGGGAATTTGTTTTTGAAATTGAAATGAACTCAAAATCCCTTTTCTTCTATAAAGAAAAATGTTTAATGTTTGAAAATATAAATATTTTTCTGATTTATTATGTCATAAGATTAAGTCGTAAATTCTATTTAGCAAGTCCGATTTAATGTCTTAATTATCTTCTTAATGTCTGTTATAATAAAACATAATCAATAAAAATTCAATAAAAATGTTAAGTCGATACGGATTAAAAAATACTTTACATTATTACATTTAACATGCAAAAGTCAAGCAAAGTAATGAATCAAATAAAATTTATAAAGAATTTGAACTAATTTTTAAACAATTCACTGATTAAATTGACTGACTAAACTGACTTTATTTGCTGAGTAAACTGAGATTTACCAGTTCAAATCACTATTTTTTATTGCCTTTCGTTATAAAAAAAAGCATTGCAATATTGTAATTATTTTGCCTAATGAGTTCAATTTAGATCTATTTTGCAATGTGTACACGATTTGGAACTTAAATACCCAGGTGTAGGACGTATATCGATTAAAAAAAAGGTTGCAAGTCTTTTTTTGTTATGATACAAAGTTGATAAATCAAGTGTATATGATGATTTAAAAAAGGGGGTCCAATTGACCTATATTTGCTTATTATTATTACTATTCGAATCTGATTTTAGTTGAGGATAATTTCAAATGAATATGTCGAATTCATTTGGAGATAAATCAAGTTCAGTGAAATGATCTAGTTTTATCTTTTAACATTTACTGTAATCAGCATCTATTAATGTATCAAAATTTGTAATAAATTTCAGAATGAATCGCTAGACGCAATTGTAAGATGCTTTAGAAAATGATCTTATTTTAACAAGTAAACTTTTATATGTATATTTTTATAATTAATTGATTAATTAGTACATTTATTTAAATGAAATGCATTTACAATTTGTGCGATATTGTTTTATGGATTATTTCTAGATAATTTTGTATTTGTGAATATGATTTAATTGATAAATCATTACCTAAGATATATTAATATTATAAATACTTAGAATACTTAGAATATAAATCTCAGTCGCACTCAATTACAATTAACACTTTATTAAAAGTTTTTTAGATTGTGAAAAACAAGTTTTTTTAGTTTTACTGCAGCTGTGTTAGATGGATTTTTATTTGATAAAAACGTAAAAAGTGTGCACAATTTATGGCCGTCATATAATTATTTATTATATTTTTCTTTTTCTCTTTTTCTTTATTTTTTTTTTTTGATATAAATTATTCATTTGTTATTAGAAGTAATTTCCACATTCGTATATGTACAAAATATTTATAAAAAAATTATAATCTATAAATGTAATAAATAGTTGAATTTTTGCTGCATTCATGAAACTGTTTTCAAGTCGTTTGCACTTTCGAGTTTGTAAAAATTTAAAAAATCAATAAGAAACAAAATTTAAAATAAAATTATGCATCTGTATAAAAGTTTCCTTGTGGTCGGATTTATGTGCGTTGCATTTATTAATGCTGATTTTCGTAAGTTTCGTTTACATTTTAAAAAAACATCTTTTATAAAAATTGATACATCGTAGAAGATTATGAAAAGTGATTCTCGAGAGCGCGTTACTTAAAATTATGGAATCATGAGTATTCCATGTGAAAAATAAATAGAATCTTTTACACTTTAAAAATAGCTTTAGCCTTAAGAAAAGCATTAGTCAAATTGTCTTCTCAATTTTTATTTAAATGATATGCTAACTGATGTCCGTTGGGCCTTTTGTTTCTATAATTTTTATTAAAAGTTTCTACTGGTTTAATAAGAATAAAACTCAAAATTTGAGAGGATTGTGAAGAAGACATATGGGGATTTGTCTGAACTGTAGAATTGATCTATGCATGATCTAATCTAATCATACATATTGAAAGGCTCCCAGCAATTTTAGAAGATTTGAAAATTTTTATAGAAATAATGGAAATATGGTTGTTTATAAAAATGTGCCTTTGAATTATTATGACATTCAAATTGTTTAGCATGATCTTTTTAATAATTTTTCCTTTAAATTTATATCTTTATTCTTTAAGCTGATGATCCAAAGCCATGTAAATATGGTGATAGCGAATGTATAATAAAGACGGCTCAATATTATTTAAAGGAGAAAAGTGGTGGTAAGTTTTTAGCAGAAATTATAAGGTTCAATTAATAGAATAAAAGAAATTCATACATTTTTGAAATCCTGGTAAAAATGTCCCAAATCTTTGTGAACTTGTTATAAAACTACTTTTTGTATCTCCATAAAAAATTTTTTGTTCTTTGGTGTGTATTATATTGATAAAATTCAAAAAACAAAACAATTTTCAGGCGATCCATCTATCAATTTGGTAAGTTTTGAGCCATTAGAGTATCCGAAAATCGCTTTAAAACAATCGGCAGATAGTCCCGTTGGTATTAATGTTATATTTAACAATATAAAATTATATGGGCTGAAAGATGGTAAAATTACTAAGGTCAGGTAAGTTGTTCTCAAAAAAGATTTAAATTATATTTCTCAATAAAGTGTTCACGTAAGAAACATGTTTTGAAACAAGGATATAATGACCGCGGATTTAGGCCAACAATTTTTAAGACTTTTGTGACTTTTTCTTTATAAAGAGAATCCAGCACATTATAAAAACTTTAAAAACTTTTTAAAAACTTTATGTTTTTCATATAGGAAACGAGGGCCAAAGAATGTGTTTTTCTGGTTCAAATGTTATACTTCAGTTTTCGCTGAAGAGAATGTAAAATTAAAAATTTTTTTCAACTAGGAAATGTATAAACATGACCGTGACTGAACTCTCGTTTTGAAATACTTTCATATAAACACAAGTAGAAAAGGTTTTCGTAAAGGATTTTTCCAACGGCCTTCTAAATTTAGACACTGAGTTATATTGTTAAATTAAGTTACACTAAAATTCTAATTGACTTATTTTAGTGGCTTTGGGAAGGATTTAACCCAAGAGCATGAGGTGCAAATGAAATGTCCAACCTTAACTCAAGTGAGTGATTATAAAATCGATGGCAAAGTACTTTTGTTACCCATTAAAGGTCAAGGCTTTTCCAATTTAACAATGTTTGAACCAACTGCTATTGTAAAATTTAAGGGTGTACCGGAGATGAAAAATGGCGCCACATATATGAAAATTGATAAGATGGATATAACTTTAAAACCGAAAAGTATGTTTTTCAATTTTGAGAATTTATTTAATGGTGATAAGGCATTGGGCGATTCAATGAATCAATTCTTAAGTGAAAACTGGAAAGAGATTTTTGATGAATTACGCCCCACATTTTCTGAAGCATATGGTAACATCATCAAATTTGTGTTGAATAATGTTTTCTCTAAATTTCCATACGATAAATTCTTTACTGAATAATACAAATAAATAGCATAATTGGAAGGTTTTTATTTTTAGTTTATTTTTCAAATGACAGAAAAGTGCGATCAATTAAAAATAAATAATATTAAATAATTTGACCTTGATCATAAATAATAAGTATTTAAAACAAAAATGTCCAGGATAATTAATGGCCAAAAATTAATCTGAATTTATGTAATATTTAGAAATTTGCTCAATCTACTCGCCTTTAGGACTTTTTATAGCTTCATCTTATTTGTGCTAAACTTTGCCATCCCTTTTTTATATATTTTATTAATATAAAAGCGTGTAGAAATAGTCAATGTCCATTAATCAGTAGTTCTATTAAATGACATTTAAAATTTCTAAATTATTTACCTGTCATTTGAAAGGAAGAAAAAATATCGAAACTGATGAATAAAAATTAAAAATTAAAAAAAATTTAATGAAAGTGTTTTTAAATGCGCTATTTTATCAAATTGATTACATTTTAAAGTAAAAAGCTCCGAAGATCCCAAACAAAATGATTCCAATTGATCAATTTTCTGCTCTTATGAATAAGCTAACTCATTTTTAGTCTTATGCCCGACTGCTGTCTATATCTACTATCTATCTACAACATAATTTTTCGCATAAAGTGACATTTACTATGATTTCATGGACTTTACACACGCCTACTGTATAAACCATTTATTTAGCACTTGTGTCTATCTCATTTGAGTTATGTCAATCAATTTCATATAATTTTTTATTAAATTTATTTTATAGAAATTTAAAGTTTCCTCTTACTTATACTTTTTTATCTAATTTTTCAATTCAATTTCTAAGTTGTTTCTTCCATTTTCCTTTATGAAGAAGAAAATACAAACTCACCTGTCTTTAAAAGTTGTTTGGGTGTAAAAGTTGCATTAAAAGAAAAAACAGCAGCGGTGGCTTATTATTTGACTTGTCTGCAGGTCTTGTTGTTGATGGTTGTTCAGATGCCGGAGGATTCAAATGATATTGCACTTTTTTCTTTTATTAATCTATATATTCAACTGGAATATGTGTGTAGGCATGTTTGTTTGATGGTATATGCGTTTGAAGTTATTACTTTCAGTTTCTTGGGCTTCCACATACAATTTCGTTTCAACTTTGTTTTTTTCTACATAAAAAACAGAAGAAGGAAAAAAAATTTGCAAAATTTGCAAATTTTCAGTTGTCTTCTTCATCATACAATTTGGCCTCAAGGATTCTAATATTTCCTATGTATAAGAACTAAGCGGAGATTGAGAGAATACTTAATTTATCATTAACTTTGTAACATCTAGAAGGAAGTATTAGTTACTCTATAAACTATATATATTTTTGATCAGCATCAAATTCTGAATCGATTTAGACTTATCTGTCCGTTTATCCGGCTGTATGTTGTAAACATTCTACTGGTTGCAGAAAAAAGAGATGAATCGCTTCAAATTTCTCAGAAACATTGAAAGTTCTTGTATAATGTTTAGGATTGAAATTGGGTCAACCCAGTCAAAGAATACGCCCAAAATTCTACCTAAAGTGAAAATGTCTCGGTTTTTTTAATAAGAATTTTACTTATTTAAGATTTATAGATTTATGAAAAACCAAGAAACCAATTCAATCGATTTGTGAAAAGTTCACCTTTTCGAGTTATTATTCTTAACTTTCTTTTTAGAAACCAGCTCTAGAAGTTTATTGCTTTTGTTGTTGTTAATACGCGTTATTTATTAATTAAGATGATATTTCGCCTGACAATTATTCAGCTTAGAGCTGGTTTCTAGGAAAAAAAAAAATTTAACATTTAAGAAAACTTAACATGGGCCCTAAAAAAGTATTTTAAGTGTATTAGAATTTCTATTTAACTTAATTGATTTATACTTATTTATTGACATTTATATAATCTGTGAGTTGCAATTTATTATGATATATAATGTGACTTTTCAATTGGACCATTTTGATTATGACATTTATGTTATTATGACATATTTTACTGCACAAAGATTTTAATAAATACTTTAGTAACTTTTAAAATTTGATTTATATGTCTAAGTCAAAATTTTTATTGCGATTGCTATAAAGACTGTTACTATATATTTTGTTGTGACATTTATTATGACATTTATTGTGACATTTATTTTGTGATTGCCTTCGATCAATGAGGTTTATTGAAGTAATTTTATAAGAAAATTATTATAAATGATTTTAAAAGCAAATAAAAAATTTATGTATTATTTAGCTGAGGATAAATCTCAAATATTCAACATCTGGATGCTGCATAATTTCGGAGTAAGGTGACCAACGAAAACGATTCATTTATACTAAATTCAGACACTTGAGAAATATCAAGCGACCTTCTAACATAATTTTTGAGTAATGAATAGGAAATTTCGATTTTCTATTAAAATAGTAAAAATGTTCTCTGTTTTGGTGATTCTGCAGATCGGTCCTATGTAAACCTATGTAAATTAATTATAGGCAAACGCACAATCAACAGACATAGTTGAATTGATTCAGAAATTCATGTTAATCCAGAATAATTTACATTTGACCAAAATTTTTGACACTTGACATTAATTTACGAGCACTTGTAACGAATGGCATATATTTCCACAACTTTAAGTCATATGGATAGATATAATAAATAGATAGATAAATCTCTTATTCATAGTTAATCTGTCACATTTTTACAATTCACAATTCACAATTCTCTGCAATCTAACTGCAAAGCAGCTCTTTTTAAAACAGAGACTTCTTGTCTCTGTTTTTTCATACAAGTTTGAATGAGCACTTTAAATAAAATGTAGAGAATGCACGAATGAACGATAGTGCGTATATTTAATATGAACTCAGACAAAGAGATTATTATCCAAGAAGTTCAAAGAACATCTGGTAGTTTATTTATATTTCTTTCTTATATTTCTAGTAATATCAAACGCACTGAAATATTCACTTTTAGACAAAGTGAAGAAGAACAATATGATTTAAAAAATAAGATGGTAAAATTTCCCCTTTACTACGCATAATTAAATATTGTCCACTTGAAATATTCGTACACTCCTCATACGCATATTTATAGATAATGTTGAAGTTGGATGTCCGGGTTTGATACAGATAGTTTATAAGTTTCATTTGCAAATTCTATAACAATAGCAATAATAAAAATAATAATAATAATACTGACAACACTAACAAGAAAAATACTTCTTCACAATAATTATTCATTGGTTTTCTTATGGTAAGTAAAATGAAAAATGTTTAAACCAAAATTTATGGTTAATCGTTTAATTTAAAGTTTACATTTCATTAATTTAAAGTTTTAATTCATTGAAAAATTATTCTCTTTTTTTATAGCTCATTGTTATATGAATTTATATATATATTTTTATTTTTTTATGAGTTTTCACAATATAAAATTTCCGCTAAATGCCAGCTCAGTTGTTAATTAAACATCTCAAATGAAACTAAATTGTATAAAATGTGTCCTAAACTATTCCACTCGATTCTATTCCATCCAATATTATACAATTTCATTATTCTAAGGGTGTGCTTACACACTTGTTCGCTTCAGTTTCGTTATCGGCTTATGGAGCTTTTTTTGTGCTAGCATTTTTTTTCCCATTTTATTTCTGTTTTTGTTACGGTGAAACTTTTTTATAAAGTTGTCTTCTTGTTCTTCTTCTGATTAAATGAAATTCTGTTGCTTTTACGTTTTGAAAACAAAATTTCGTTAAGGAGAATTTTAACAAGAAAATCAATGAATAAGGGATTGGATCGAGAGAGAGATTTCTAAAATGGGAAATTTCTCTTGAACTTACATTACTTTATACTTAATTTTTTAATTTCCACTATAACTCCTCTATGAATTTATAATAGATAATAAATTTTTATTCTTTTATCATGGTACAGTGGCCTATGTGGGGCTTTAAGCAAACCCTAGTGCATATATTGGGCGTAGCCATCTAAAAATTTTCGATTTATATCATTATTCTGAACATTTAACTTTCACCAATCCGTAGTGAATG
Source organism: Melophagus ovinus (assembly GCA_023089585.1). Taxonomy (NCBI): domain Eukaryota; kingdom Metazoa; phylum Arthropoda; class Insecta; order Diptera; family Hippoboscidae; genus Melophagus; species Melophagus ovinus. The sequence continues at coordinate 20,286,745 of JAKKIB010000174.1, read as the reverse complement.
TGGATGCGATTAAAAATTAGTTCTTTAAAATGAGATTTTAAAATATCTTGACCATCGTATATTTGAAAATTATTTTTCAAGGCAAGAGAAATAAAGAGTCCCTTTGACTCTTTAAACACATTTTACAGAAACTTCTATTTTTAGTTTTCTACCCTTATTATCATCAGACTCACTTATATTTCGTTGTCACAGAATGGATGAATTGAATGTCATGTAAATTTATTTGATAAAGATTCAACATCAAGTTAAAATAATGTTACTTATCATAAAGTTTTTCATTGTTGCCATTTTTCAGTTAATTGTTTACCATGTTCTTATAAATATTTGAAAAGCTCTATTATTAATAATATGGGCTTTTGTGGAATTTAAGCTGTTGCCCGTAAAACTTATGATGCCGAACAATTTTATGAATATTAAATCAAACCGCCGCTAAAAATAAGCTACAAATCTATATGAAGAAAATTGATCAAGGGCGTCACAAGAACTAACGCAAAAGTTTTTTCAGTTGACTATTTTAACAAACAATTTATAACGGAGTAATTATGCTCTATTTTTCGCTTCATAATTCTCGAAAATTGTTAGGTAGATTTGTGAAAACTAATAGAAAAAATTTTGCGTAACTGAATAATAAAGAAGCGCTTACCAAGAAAAGCCCAGTATAGTTATATAATTATAGTTATATAATTCGGATTCACTAGATTTTAGATCATACAACACTTGTTTATGTAACATTGAGAAGGAATTGAGATAGACGAACTTATTATTATAACCATGGACTCGAAATTATTTTCTAAACCGGTTTAAACTTGTCTGGTTCATTCGATTGTCTGATGGTAACAAAATAAGGAATGTAATTTGTAAAATATTGGTGCAAAAATATCTTGGAGCAAATGAGGACAAGGTTACATAATTTTTTCAAATATTTATCATAGAACCTCGTAATTTGTCATAATAAATGAGAAAAATTTACACATTTGAATAATTTTTGATAAGAGCATCATGCTTCTTGAAATGAGTCCCTTCGTACTAATTTTTGTTTTGCAATATACTTGATTAATTTTTTATTCAATTATAGCAGCAATATGTAGATGTAGACGTAAGGTATTGAAAAGTCAGCTCGAAATTATTGACGGTAACATTTTCTCTGAATTTAAAATCCCCAAATTTCGCTAAACAGTCGAATGAAAAATGCGGAAAAGCCTTTGGTGTGCTTTGTTTTGTTTATTTTTTGTTTATCATTATGAAAAAAAAAATCTTAAAAATAATGCAATTTTTCGTTGTACTAGATTGTGAATTTCTAAAAGTGAAAATAAGGGCATACCTAGACCTTAAGCTATTACATTTTAAAATCATTAAAAACTAAAGCGATAAAACATAAAGTGATTATCTTGCAAATATTTGTCCTTTACAATATTTCATTTTACTTAAAATGAAATTTTTAAAATTATTAAAATTTTAATAATGTAAAATTAAAAAAAAAATAGGAAATTAGAAAATTAGCAAATTCATAATTATGATATGTTTTCAAATTGTTTTGGTTGTGAGCCGTTTACGTGTTACTGTAACGTGTTATTGCGTCCATCTAACATCTAACATCTATAAGATAAAAATTCTTAAATTAAATATTAAATATTGTAAAATTCTTAGAAAAGTTATTCAAAGTATTTTCGTTTGGTTTTTTTTTTTGCTTATTTTTTTAATGTAAAACAGGAAAATGTATAAAATATGATTAACTGAATTAAATTAAACTCAAATACATTGAAAATACATGCTTATGAAATTAATTAAAAAAAAAATCATAAACAGAAATTACAAAAAAAAAAAATAAAAAAAGAAAAATGTTGGAGTCAGTTAAATTCGCCATAAGTTACAGGAATGAGTTAAAAGTTCGAAAAATTAAAAGTTGGTTGTTTTAATAAAGGAATTTCAAATATTAAAGCAATTGGTTTCAAATATTTTTATGCCAAAAAAAAAGTACAAGATGTTTTGAAATTTTTCTAAATTTTGAAATTTTTTTCTTTTATGATTCCTTTTTAAAATGAGACGTTAAACATAAAACGCTTGTACTTATAATCTGAACCCATAAACCTTGTTCTACTTATGCCTGCGATTTCCAAATAAATTCTACGAATGATCATAATTCATAATTTAAAAAAAAACAATACCAACATTAGGCGAATAAATTTACAAATAAATATAAATGAAAATAATTTTGATTCTGTGAACATTTTAACAATAGAGTCCATCTCAAGTCCTTCTAATTGTTCCATACATCTCAAAAAATAATAAACAAAAATGGAAGAAGGAAAAAAGGAATTTATAAATATTGTAGATCATGGCAAACAAACAATAAAATATTTCCATGCAGTCTTATTTTATATTTTTATATTTTTTGTTTCCTTTACTTTATAATAACTAGTTTATACCCATTACGAAACCAAATTTTTAAATACATTAATTTTCAATTTGATTCTTTTAAATTATCAAAAAAAAAACATTTTTTCTTTTGTTATAAAAAAGCAAAGTTCGTTTTTACAAATAATGATGAAACTTCTTTAAAAAGTGTGGCATCTTTTTCTTCAATTCATATCTTCATCAATTTAAAAAAAAATATTTTTGTACAAAAATTTAAAGAATTATTTCAAGTCCATTAAATTACCATATAAAACATATAAAAGAGAAGAAACTTTTCAATTTTTAATTTTTAATTAATTCCATTGAAAATTCAATCAAAATATTTGAGAGAGTTGAAATTCGTAAAACAAAGTGATTAAACTTAAGCACTACTTAAAAATGCCTAATTAATTCTTAATAAGTATTAATAGAATTTTTAGTCTAACATTTTATTATACACTTTTCTTTAAATGCAAAAAAAAGTGCTAATAAATTTGATTTAACAAAAAATTAAAAGTAAACATTTCATTTCAGTACAATAAATTTTTTGAATATTTTTGAGTATAACTTTTTCATTTTTCGCACATACTTTTCTTTGTATAATTTTTATATACATTTTAGAGGACTTTCTTAAATTCTACGTGTTCGTAAATGAAATAATTACATTCCCTTCGTTTTAGAAATTTTGAATGGTAAAACAAAAAAATTTCTTGTTGTTTAAAGTTAATTAAAATGCGTCATCTATTTCCTTCAATTATCTCCTTAACATGAACGAATTTAACAATTCATATAATTGTGATTTGTATTATCGTTGGAAGTGGCTTCAACTTCTATTTCCTTCAACTTCGTTTGCTGTTTATTCTGGTCTTCTTCTTTAAAATCTTCCTGTGCCGTTTCAATTGGACCAATATTTTGATAAACTTCAGCTTCAACTTTAATAGAAGTGTAGGCATTTGGCGATGATGATAATACTGGCATTGACGCTGTGTCTTGTTGTACAGAGCACGGCTTAAATGAACTACAATTTGGTGTAATTTTATTCAATTTGCCATAAAGGATATTAGAATTCTCATTCAGTTTAATCGTTTGTACAGTAACAGTGCCATTTTGGTAATTATTCTCCGGTTCGGGATTTGCTTCCATAATTGTATTCAAATAGTTATTACTTTGTGATTGGTTTATATTTTGACTGTTATAAACTGGTATATTCGAGGGAAACATTTGATAATGCTCATTTAGATTGTTATTAAGTGGACTTGTGGGCGAATGTAAACGTGTACAAGATGATGATGGTATGGGCGATGGAAAGATAATATTATGCCTTTCTTCTCCGGGCGTAGAATTCGGCGTAAATAAAATAGGTCGCGGTGGTGGTGGTATTAAATAATTCTCAATAAGTGAACCGGGTGAACCTAAACGGCAACCGAAACGTCTCTCCTCGTGATCAGAATGTGTACCAGAATCTCCCATGGATGTATTACTACAATTACTAGCCGTACTTAAACGACCCGATGATCCAGACGATGAGACCGATTGTAAACTTGATGAACTAATCGGCCGCGCTGATGATGATTTCAAACTTCCGCTACCACTAACACTAGTAATAATAGATGATTTTGTATCATCTAAAATTTTATCCGTTGCGGCCAAAGATTTCTGCTCTTTGTGCCGTGAAAATAATTTCTTAAATTTATCGAAGGGGGTGTCTCTTTTTAATTGGATGCGGACTTGATCTTGTATACGTTCATATTCTTTACGTAATTGATCGATTTGTTCTTGCTTTTCACGGAAACTTTGTTGAACGTCATTGCGATGTTTCCATTTCTCTACTAAAACTTCTACTTCACGTATCGATAGCACATTATTCTTAAAGTCATGCATAATCTCAGCCAATTCATCATCGACATTTGAACGTGCTGTACTGCTTGAAGCATTCGATGCAGAACGTTTCAATGAACCGTAAATTGCTGACGTGGACTGTTGGGAGTTCATCATCATTGAATTAGATGAAGTTGTCATGCGAGCTGACGAAGCTAATAATTCCATCTCTACTGGTACATTGGAAGGTTGACATAAATAATTACCATCATCAAAATTATTTTCATTTGGCACTGATGTCACATTAGAGCCAGTTGGTTGCATAACATAATCATTAATAACCGCCGTTGTGCCAACACAATTCTCTAAGACTTGTGAACACTCTTGACTAAATTTATCAGTTTGATACGGTGATAATGACGATGATGATAGTGTTTCAATTGTATCTAAATTTTGATTTTGCTCTTTAGATGCATAATATGGCGGTTCGGCAATTAATAGTTCTTTGGTTGTCATTTCTGCACTTGTTACGATCATTTTCTTCTCAGTGTCGATTTTCTTTTGAAACTTATCATTTAATAAATTAGAATAATTTTCACTTTCTACACTAATATAATTTAAGTTGCTTATTGCTCGAGTCTCACGTTCTAATTTTTTCAATTCGGGTATATGTTCACGATCTGAACCACTAGACATTTCCATATATTCTGTTATAGATTGTCCTCCAACTTCTGATGTTTGTGATTGCGATTGTGATTGTGATGTTTTAGCTTGTACTTCCATTGGATTTATTGTTGTTGTTACTGTTGCTGCTGCTGCTGCTGCTGCTGTGTTGTTGTTGTTGTTGTTGTTGTTGTGGATACTGCTGCAATTGTTGTTGCTGCTGTTGTTGGTTTTGCTAATTGAAATTTTGGTGAATTTGTTTGAGATTTCAATGAAGAACCAGCCTCAATAACAATAGTTTTATTTTGGCCTTGATTTTTCCCTAAAATTACTCCCGCATTTGTGCTCTGATTATTTTTAGTGTTGTCTAGTCGTTGCTGTCCATTAATACCTTTGAAATAATGATACATTGTAGTGAGTTCATGAAATTCGGAAAAGCTAATGATATTGCGTGCCAATTTCTGATGGCCTTCACATTCAGCTAATTCGGCTGGTGTTTTACTCGCAGAATTTCTTATGCCACATGCCGTTTCACCACCTGGACATTCTAACAGTTGCATGCATAATCGTGACAAACCCCATTTGGCAGCAAAGTGTAATAATGTGGGATATTCTTCGGGACTTGTTTCCCTTAATGACATAAAATGTGGGCGATGTGTTAATTGATCTTGCTGTTGTTGTTGTACCTTCATGTGCTTTTGTTTGTAATATGGTCCATTTAGCAAATGGAAATTTGGTGGCATATTCTTTTGGAAACATTGTAATAGATGCAAATCTAAATCATCCCGTTCCGTTGGTCCAATACCCAAGGCATGGCACATAAATTCAATAGGCGAATCTTCCATACGTAATAATTGCTCCAGTTCACGTAAACGTGATTCACATTTTATTGGTCTGCCTCCTAAACTTTTATTATTCTTCTCAATGCGTATCTCAATCATTGTAGAAATTTCCATGCAGGCTTCTGCATTTTGAATATAAACAAGAAAAATTAAAAAAATAAGAGATAAAAAATGCGGAATGTTGTTTCGCTCTTACATATTTATCATTTGTTGTCCAGGATATTGTAAGTTTGGTGTTAAAATAGATACACTTCCCACTTAGAATCACTTTTTGATTCGATTTAAGCCTGTCTGTCCATTTGCCTGTCTATCCGTCTCTCTTTCAGTTTCGTTAGCTTTTAATTCTTTTATTTGATCTTAATCACATTAAACAAAGTAGTGTAGGGTATTTAAAAGTCGGTCTCAACCGACTGCAAGGTTCTTACTTACTTTATATTCAAAATTTGAGCTTTACATTAAAATAAAAACCGTACATTTTATTATATCTTAAAGTCCACTTTTCAAATTCATTCCCCACTCTTTGAAAGAGTTTTCCAAATCATCGAAGTTTACCCAATGTAATTGATGTAGAATGCTTGTTCTCTTATGTTAAATTTGATGTTATATTTAATTACCTGGTATAGCGAATTGTATGGTATAAGGATTGCGGCATTTAAAATTACGTATTTCAATCAATTCTCCCGATTTCTCAGCGACCACTTTTAAAACATCATTATTTTCTAATGGTTCATTTAGCATGGCCACAACTTTATTTTGACCGATTTTCACTTTCTTCGGTAATACGGTAAAACCATCTGAACAATTGGATGCATTTCGTGAGAGATTTGTTGTGCCAGTTGTATCATGACACAATGGACGTTGACATAAGGCCCGCCCTAAAATATCTGTAGCAATACCCAAAATATTACTAATTTGTACTTGATCATTATCGCGTATATGACAACGGCGCCATCTCAAATAATTCGGCAAAGCTAAAAATGTTGGAAAAAATATATTGAATGAAATTATTAGACAAAAATTGTACAGTTTTAATCTCACATGGAAATGATAAATTATTTAGATTGTTGTTATTTATTACCTGATTTATAAATATCTTTGATTTTATCCTCAGTCACCTCTAATAGAATACCAAGAACTTTCTCAACACGTATGATGGCAGATAATTGAGACCAGAGTAATGAGTGTGAGACAGCTAATAATGCTGGACATAATATAACAATTTGTAAGGCAGTATTTTGATATTTATTGGCAATCTCCTCAGAAAATGGACCATCCTCGATTTTTATGTGTAAAAAACTATTTGTAACAGGTTTATAAAGATTAATTATTTTCATTAATCGATAACAATTAAAATAATAATTGAGAAACTTACTTAAATGGTTTACGTCCACGTTGTTTCGTTATCTTATCGAAATGATTCTTAAGAAAGTTTGCTCTCAAAATCGCCCGTTCACTATGTTTAGCTGTTACAATTAAAATATCATCCATATTGAATGAATTTGTTGAATTTGTTGAACTTGTTGAATTTGTCGAACTTGTCATACTATTATTTTTATTATTTAAAAGGCCACAATTATCTATAAAATGGAATCGAAGAAGAAATACATGGAAGAAAAATTAAATTAAAAGTAAACAAGAATGCCTTACTTTTAATAACTTTTTTTTAAAAAATAAATAAGAATAAATTAATAATAAATCTCGCGATTTCATGCTATTTATTTTTCATTTACTAAAAAGACATAATTGTGATGTTTTACTTAAAACTATCCCATTCATTCATATCAGTCAACTTTAAAGTAATTAGTTCCCTTCTTTCTCTCACTCTCTCTCTCTCTCTTTTTCTTACGTTTACTGCTCTTTACCGCTTTATTTTGGCAAAAAATTTGTCATATTGATTCTCGTGAAATATATTTCCGATTATTCAAGCATGATAAAATTTATAATTCAACAATGCAACAATTCAATAATAACTAAACAATTTCCTTCATGCATAATATATTTGAAATGCAAGCTCAAGTCGGCCGAATCACTACTCCATTAAAAACTTGCCTTAAAAACGTTATTGCCGAACCAAACTTTAATAAATAAAAAATAAATAAAATTTTGAGGTTTTTCTTGTATGTTTTTTCCAACTTTTTTTTTCACTTGTAACTTTTATGGAACTATCTATGGCTCTTTAAAATTCATATAAATACCTTTAATTTAAAGTGTTTTTTTTTTTTTGGTTTTTTGTGGCCTTGTTTTATTGAAGTGTTGGCCAAATTAGTTCTTTTATTGCAATTCTAAATTCTCTTATTTTTTATATATAAAAAGTATTTATCCTCTAGAGAGGCCATTTGCCTTTGTTTTTCTTTTTTTTTCTTTATTTATTCCGTGAGCCCTTTAAACACACTGATCATTCAAAACTTTGATCAAACAATGATTGAATGATGCATTTCATTAAAGAAATTTGATAAATATAAGATTTTCCTATAAACATACACACACGCACACAAGGCGTAAACATATGCATGAACATAAATATAGAAATAAATATCTAAAAAGTAAATTTTGATATGAAAAAGATATGAATGCTGGAAATATGTTTGTAGATTGCATTTTGCATTTTATTGTCTTCCTTTTTGTTTGCGTTTCTTGTTTCTAGATCGCTAAATTTCATTCACTGTATGGCGGTATTTTATTTATAAATATTTAACATTAAATGTTATTTTAATTGTTTCGGAACTTTACTTTTACTTCTATGTCACATACATGCAGTTTCTTTCCATGATATTGTTACTGCCCTGGTTATTGCTATTGTAGTTGTCATTATTTTATGTTATATTTTGAAATGCATGTGTGCTTAAAATTCATATACATAGAAATACTAGACAGACAAGTGTAAGGCCTAATGTAATGTAATATATTGTCTGTCTGTCTATCTGTCTGTCTCTCCGTCTGTCTATCCACCTATCTGTTTGTCTGTCTGTCTGTCTGCCCGCCTATCTCTATGTTGTCCATATGTTTTTACATATATATATATATATATATATATATGTATATTTACATATAAGCATTCAAGTCTAGACAATGCTAGCTAAACTTAAACAAGTCAAGGAAGGGGTTTTTTTGAGTAATTGTTGATTGACCCCATTGCACAAAGTTATATATAGCTACTTCAAAAAAGCAAAAGCAGAACAACATTTAAATGAGGGGGAGATATAGTCAAATATAATAGAAGTAACAACAAGAAAGAAGAAGAAGAAGAAAAGAAAGAAGAAGAAGAGAAAAATATTAAGCATTGTAGACATATGGAGTAAAAAGTAGCGCGTAGTTTTGCCAAGAAAAAAAAGAACTAGGATAATTACAGAAATGTCAATTCATATGATCATAATCATCATCATCATCATCACCAAAGTCATAATCGTCATCACCCTTATCGTCAATGTCTGCAGCGATCACGATTAACCTTAATAACAAACGTTCTTCTCGTAAATTATAAAAGCCGATTTATAGGGACAAAATTATGAAGGCAGTTGTGGCAAATTATACATTTATGAATAACTTTCGAAACATTGCCTTTTTTTTCTATCTTTTATGCCTTTTCTGATTTCTTTTTTCATTTTATTCTTTTATTATAATGAAGAGATCAAATGCTGTTGGAAGAGTCTCATTTTATCATTCATTATTTTATGCTAATCTTATTTGAAAGTTCGTCTCAATAAAATCCATATTAAAATTAGTTTTTTCAATTACGACCATGCCACGAAATGATGACATTTCATGGCTTCTTGATAATAGTAAGCTTCAAGCTGGCCTGGGTCTAGCATGGGTCAATAAAATCAATTAAACTCGTGAGATTACGGTTCCACGCAGTTTAAAGATAGTCCCTTAAAATCGTGTTGAGTTTTCAACTGAAAATACCTGAACAAAAATTAAAATCTTCTTCATATAAAGAAGACTTTTCAAAATAGTGGGTTTTTTTTTATTTTGGAAAAAAAGTGCGACTCTAAGCATTCTCAATACGAAGCGTTTTAAATATGAACTTATAGTTTGTAAATGAAAATAAATATTTAGATAATTGCTGGACCTACCTAAATCGATTTAAAAACTTTTATTCTGCATCTCAAGGCACAATTCAAATGAGAAAAACTTCCATCTAAATTATGTCCAAGTAACATTTGAAGAAACGCTAATGAACTGCAAATGAGACAGAACAAAATCGCAAACATTTGCATTCTTCACCACTTCAAATAATAAATTCAAAATAAAAGCCAATTAAAAGCACAAAAGAAACAATCTTTCAACCAGCGACCTTTTTTTGTTGGTTTGTTCATTGAAAGCGAAATTATCGGCAAAAGTTTCTGTTTCTGTTTTAGTTTTGGATTTTTTCTTTCTTCTTTTCTTTTTGTACTTTTGTAAATTTCGGTTTTGATTATCATGTTCTTAGTTTTTTCAATTTTTATGCTGTAATTGCTTAATAAATATAAAAATTGCAAAGAGCGTGTCACAAAATAAACAAAAGTTTCAGTTGTGCTCGAAAAAATGTAAAATGCCAAAAAAAAAGTTTGTTGTTTTCAACTTTTTTTACTCTTTTATTCATGTTTAAAGATTAAATAACAAAAGGAGTTTGTTTGTTCATTTATTATAAAGAAACGAAGAAGAAGCATAAGGGAAATGAAATGACATGAATGCTTGAAGGCGATAGCGTTAAAAAGTTAAAAAAGTTCATAGATTTGTGATTTTACATTAAAAATACAATAAATCCTGGGATTTATTGACTCTGGATTATACATGTCGTTATAGAAATGTGCACACACATACATAAACACAATTATTTCATATACTTTTGTTTTTTTTTTTAATTGTATGCATTTTTAAAATCTTTTTTTCTTTATAGATTTTTTTTGGTTTGTTTTTTCACACGCACTTTTGTTTGTTTTTTTTTTATTGTTCTGGCAAATCTTCACTCAAATTTTAAACTGACAACAATTAAATATATTTCTTGAATAGACTTTCCACAATCAATATATATAACTGCTCATTATATATGAGAAATGAAAACCTATACGTCAATAAGTTTTGGAATTTTTTTTCTTAGTGCCTTAAAAAACTTTTTTTTTAAGTTTATGTCATTCTCAATTGATTTAGAAGAAAATAAAAGAAAATAAAAAAATAAAATAAATAAAATAAATTTTAAAATCTGTTAACTTAATAACATGAATTTTTTTTAATAGAAAAGGGCAGATTTTCTTGCGAAATTCATTTGGTGAAAGAATTAAGGGATTAATGAAAAATACCGCATTTACTGAATGATTTCTTATCAGAAATTTACAAAAATATTTTCTATAGGAGAAAATGAGCAACAACAAAAGTTCAACAACAACAATAAAAAACCCAAAGAAGAAGGAGAAGAAGAAAATTGTAGAGTTATTGCTTAATTAATGAAATTGTCATTTGTGAAATGTCACAAGTTCTGTCCATCTGTCTGTCTCTCTGTTTGCCTAGTTGGCACTCTGTTTGCTTAATTCTTACTTAGTATTAATTGTTGTTATTATTGTTTGTTGCTTGTATCTCGTGTTGGTTAATTTCATTTATAATTCTTAATTATTTAATTAGTAACTAAAAAAAGGACAATGATGTTGAAAAAAAGACAAAAAAGAGGGAAAAAACAGATCAACTTAAATTTCAGATTTTCATTTGTATTTTATCTTAAAGTTAATTTTGACTTGTAGTATGTCAATGTTTGGATTTTTTGAATTCATAAAGAACAGCAATGAACGCTTCCTTTTGCTTAAATTAATATCATTACATGGATTTTGTTTTTGTGCATATGAATGCAAAATGAAACATTTTATGTGAAATTAAATCATCTTAAATTAAACATCTTACTTTCAAAAGAATAAGAAATTCTTTGTATAAAATCTCCAGGAATTCAATGTAAGAAAAGCTATTGATTTAAAGTTCTTAAGATTTGAAAAGCTTTGTCCAATTGGCAAAAATCATGAAATGAAAGTACTGTCAAATGTAAAATTTCTTAAATTGGCTGAATTTGAAAAAAAAAAAACATTTACCAATTCTAAGAATCTAAAATTTTCAGAATACTTAGCAGAATTATTCACACGATTTAAGATGAATTGAAAAGGCCCTACAAAAAAGGAAAAAATTTATGATATTTCTAAGTAAAATTCATTTAATTAGAAGTAGTGGATTTAATTTTAACCATTTTTAGAAGGGCTCATCTCATAGGCCATACGTACATTCTGAATTTGCAGGAAAATATCTCCAAAATTGCTTAATTAAAATTGATAACAAGTTTACAGACGGGCAAATGGACAGAGAAGCTTAAATCGAATCAAAAAGTAATTCTGAATTGATCGTTATTAATTTATATATAACCCTGAACTACAAGTTATGTAGGGTGTAAGCATAAGTCTACATATATTTTATAACGGTATTATTAAAGCCTTTATTGTCATTTTATAATTAAGTTTAATAAAAACACACAAATTCTAATTGTATTTATATATTTGTCATGGGCGTTCCAAACACTCGCACATTTCTAACGCTCAATATTTTTGAACGTTTTTTATTCACATTAGAATTCTAATGATAATTATGTTGTGACGTAATTGAAATTTTCGAGGCAAATAAATGTGTTAAATAATCGTTCGTATCGGCCCTTTAAATACACTACAAAATATGAATCTGAATTTAGTTAGCTCAATTCAAATCAAAGTTACTTAAAAATAAAATTTAAGACTTAAGTTTTAACCACTACTTCTAAATAAATGAATTTTACTTAGAAATATTTAACAAAAAGTAAAAGAAAACTTTTTATATGGAAGAATAAAATCTAAAAAATGGATCAATAGCGAAATTATCGAAATTTTTTTTTTTTAATAATTTCATATATTAAATTCGTCAACTATTTTAGTCATAAATTTTCATTAGATAAAAAATTTTATGCCACTTAAATAGTTTGATTTTATCTAAAAATCGGGAAGACTACCAAAAAGAAAAAAAAAAGAAAATGTACCGGAGTGAAACAAAATTTTGATCAATCACATTATGTGTCCAAATTAGTAAATTCATTTAAAAAAAGAAACTTTCTTCTTTTATTAAGTTCATTTCTCGAACTAGACTTTTCGTGAAAATGCTTAGATTTAGTTGTCCGGGAAATTATTCGATATTATGGGTCCATTTCATTTAAATTTCTTATATTACTTTAAATTGTCCTTCTCCATGTTTTTTATGATTTTGTTTACTTTAAAAAAGAAATCCTTCATATCTAGTGAAGCCAGTGGACCTAATTTACCAAGTGACCCCAATAATTATCCCTATCAAACCAATTTCAATAGAGCCATTGAACTGAGTCCAAATGAAATTAAAGATCTCTCTAAAACAGTTTTATAACAATTTAAAAAATCATAATGTGATTTTCTTTTCATTGGCACAACACGAAAACAAATCTCACGTTAAACATGTATTTTAATAAAATTTAATGGAAATGTTTAAATTTGTAGTTAGAAAAACATGCGAACAATAGAAAAAAATTAAAAAAGCCACGATCACGATTCATAAAATTTTCTTCTTTTTTGTTCCTTTGTTTTTTTTTTTTTTAATAATTTAATGGCTTAATTCTAGTAGGCATGTATTTTGCGTAATTGTATTGTATTAGGTTGTATGGAAAGTAATATGAACTTTTATATATAAACTCGAATGTAAACGGAATTACAAATTTCTTTGTTTTAAAGTTCATTTTTTTTTTTTGAACTTTCTACTTCTAGTTCAATATTTACAAGAATGTGCACATTTATTCTTAAGCCGAAATGTTGAGAACATTAAGAAAAAATCCCAGCTTCCCAGAAAATCAATTTTGAGCACTTTTAAGTATCATCAGTTGTATGCTCATTGATTTTTGGACATGCCAATATCACAAGATCATATTTAAAGATAATCAAGCATCAAACATTTTTATTGTTTTTATTATTTTTATTATCATTATTATTATTACTATTATTATTGTTTATAATTTTATTATCATGCCATTTTTACCCTGCGCCATGATGCGTCTGTTTATTATTATTGTTCTTGTTATTATTAGGCTTGAATTGATGATAAATGTTAAAGAAGAACAAATGGACTAAAGAAAAAAAGCAAAATAAATTGTGTGTGCGTGTGTGAGTACCATAGTACTCGTTAGGCCGTTAATTCGTTAGTTCGTATTAACGTTCATTTCCGTTCATCAATTGTGATTTATTGTGGTTATGTTAGAACATTTTTCTTATTGTTTTTATTGCAACTATTAAAAAAAAAGAGATCTCGTTTGAAATAGCTGATTTAAATGTAAAATATAACAATTAATGGACATTTCAAGTACGAGTGCAATTTAAAAATGTTTGGTTGAATTCGTGAAAGTATTTTCAATTTATTGATCTTTTTTGGAAAATGTTCCGCCCTATAAATTGTCATTTTGAATATTAAACTAAAAACTAAAAAAGAAACACTGGTCCAGAGGTAAAGATTGAAACCAAGACTTTCATTGAAGTGGCCTGAAGACTCCCATTTTGATGAAAAGCAAACTTTAAATTTAAAATTTGATTTAGCGATTACAAGCGTAAGTTCTAGAAGAACTTAAAAGTCATTTAAAGAGTTTCCTCTAAAGAAATCAAACTAAAAATTTAGAATGATTTTAAAAAATATGCAAAAAAATTCCATTGAAAATTTTTACAATCGAAATTTTAAGCTGGATCATTTCAACTTGAAAACTTTAAGCTAATGGCCTTATAAAAAAATTAAAGCATTTTTCTTAAGTAAAAAACAACTCGAGAAAAAAAAGCGTCGGAAATTCTTAAGCAAAAATCATTAAAGAAGTTTCGAAAATTATGTAAAAATTATAAAAAAAAAAAAGAAGAAGAATTAAAATAATCGGAGAGGCTGCACAAACATTTTGAGCAATTTATTACACCAATATATAATTTTATCTAAGAAGAAGAAGAAGAAGAAAAAGAAGAAGAAAAACTTTGTCACAAAAAATGTCATCTTTATATAAAAAATATTCCATTACTTGTTTTGTTAGTCGTGTTGTTTTTGTTATTGTTTTTTATTTTGTAATTGCGTGTTGTTTTGTTTTTTGTTTTTTGTTTTTTGTTTTATTTAGTTTATTATTTTCGTTGATGCGTTAAAGAGTAATTGTTATTTCCTGTGCTTGATCAAAATTTTCATTCATTCTCTTGGCCTTTGTGCCATATTTTCATGTTAATCACCTACAGATGGACATACATGTATGTATATGTTTATACATAAATATTTCTACAATGATTTATGCATTTGTGTACATTTACTAAAACAAAAATACTTTGCAAATTTTTATGTTTTAATTTTGATTTATTTCAACAGATCTAATTTTTTTAATTTTTCTTTTTCAATGTTTTTTATTTTTTTTTTTTTTGGTTTTTAGGCGTCAAGTTTCTTCTTCTTTCTTTTCTTTTTATGATAATCTAAAACGCACAATGCCCGAATGGGAAAATAGAGAATTTAATTATGAATAAATAATTTTTCTTGAGTTTCATACGAAAATTTCATGACATAAAAATTACAATAGAATGTTTTAAATGTAATAGAGAAAGAAGTAAAAAAGGGAAAATGGAAATGGAAAGTATGAAATTTGTAAAGAAGGAAAAGAGAGTAAAAGAAGCAATGATAACAAAACGAATAGAAAAAAAATCCTAGAAGCGGAAAAAAACTTTTTTCAACTTTTTGATTGATTCTGGTATTATAATTTAAAATATTGCTTTAATCATCAATTGATCATCATTGATCAATTGATTTAAAATTATTATTGAATAAAGGACATCAAGCATCAATAAAGAGTTAAATTTAAGTGTGAGAATAAGTGTAAGAAGGAGACATAAAGTTTGATTTTATGGATTTCTTTGCTTTTTTAATCATCGCATTGTCTCATCATCCTTAAGGGCAATTTCTTCTCCTTTCTATGTCTCTCTCTCTCTCTCTATCTTTCTCTATACCACTCTTCTTACTATAATTCTATCTCTTCATAATAAATAAATTGGAAGTAAAGATTTCAAAGTTATAGAAATATGCACAAGACTTAAATAAAAGAATTTCATTCAAAAGGCAAATAAAGAATTCTATAAAGTTTTGTTTTTGATAATAAAAAAAACAAAAACAAAAAACGAAGAAAGAACGAAAGAATTCACTTGAATGACATAAAAATTTCAAAGACATAAAACAAATGAAAACATTTCCGGAACATTTGAAATTTCTAAAAAGTTTCTTCTTGTTTTCTTTTTTTTAGTTTTTTTTTTTAAGTTTCCTAGAAAATCACTAAAATGCAGCCATGTAAAATTTTTGTATGAAATAGAAGAAGAAGACTTGAGAATAGATATAGAAAAAAAAAATTCTAGTTTGTTTCTTTTCTTAAAATTTATTAAATATAACCAGTTGTTTGATCAGTTTGCAGAATTCAGCGGAGCAATGTTTTTTTTTAATTTGTGTATATTTTTAACATTTTTGTAAATGCGGACTTTTTTTAAGGCTGGCGCAGTCAAAGTTCGTGATGAAACTTCTTCTTCTTAATCTTAAATCCTACTTTTTTATGTGTCTTACATTTTTCGGAAAAGGCTCTATCCTTTACCTGATCAAATTAATAAGATAAAGAATATCGAAAAATTGCATTTTTTAAAAGAGTTGTGGAATATGAAGGCATTTTGAAAAATTGAAATTCATTTATCGATAACTTGTTCAAAAATTGCTCAACTAATCCGTGTAAGAAAATACTAATTATAGAGAGAAAGTTTCTTAAAAAATGAAGAGCTTTAAAAAAAGTAAAATTTTATTTAATCGACTTAGTTGATCAACTCGGTTATTCTAAAGTACAATTCATCTATAGAGAAAACAAAAAACTTAACGAGTAGAATTTTCTTACTGTGAAAGTATTCGATACATGGACATTTGTATTTCTAAGAAAGTAGTTCTAGACAACCGCATCAAATCGATCTAAATTGAATAATTATAGAAATTATTTGCTTAATTCCTTTGTGGGCTAAAGACGCTACAATCTTTGTACCCTACACCTCTGGTAGTACGAGGTCCTACAAATTTGTGCTGATATTTATAACACTCGGAATGAATTAAAGTAAGCCCCATTTTATTATACCGATTGAAACGATTTTAAATCCATTTAACTATGTCTGTAAGTCTGTCTGTATGTCTGCCTGTATTTCTGTCTGTCTAAGCGCATATTACAGATCGGACATTTTGAGTTATTTTAATAAAATTTAAAATATGAATGTGTTTATGTCCTGAGATGAAACCTATTGAAATTTATAAAAATCGTAACATATTTTCCCAAACTTTTTATATAAAGGGTAGGTATGGCCGATTTACATGACTTTTGTACAAAAACTGAAGACCCATAGAGTTTCTATTTGGATAAAATTTCAGCATTTTAACGCTTGCGGTTTGCAAATAATGAGCATACAACCAATAAATTTTGCTTAAAAAAGATATTCTGAGATGAAATGTCCTCAGTTTACGTTACATTGCGGGCGTGTCCTTTGATCAATTTTGTCTATTTTTAAAATCACTCTGCCTACAAAGAACTTTCGAAGTTCCTGCCAAATTTGAGCTAGCTATGTTCTTTATTTGCAGCTCAGAGAATTTTAACAACACACGGACTGACGAATGAACGGATAGACGATCGAACGGACAGGCATCGCCAAGTCGAATCAGAATTTGATAATAATGAAGAATATTTTGATATACTTTGTTGGGTTTTTTGAAGTTTCTCTTTATTTGTTGCAAACATAATAACAAATTGAACATACCCTTGATCTCTGGATGGCATAAGAAATTATTTAAAAGTGAATTTTAAATAATAGATATCAGTTTCTATTTTTGGAAAACCTAAAGAATCAAAATTTTAATAATATTTTCGCAAATTTCAACATTCTTTTTTTTACCCTTTCGCTTTCAATTTAATGAAATATTTTATGAATATAGAAAATTGTTGCAGATCTTATAAGGGATAGAAAAATTTATTGGTATATTCTATTTATAAAAAGATTGCTCATTAAAATTTAAAATTTTGATTTTCTGTTGTTCATGTTCACGCCTACATGAATTTAATAACTCCAAGGAAAAAGGGAAATAAAAAACAAAATACACAAAAAAACAATCGATTGCTTATTGAAAAATAATAAAATATTTCAATACGAATTGGAATTGAAATATTGAAATTGCAAATGCAATTGCAATTGATATTGAAGAAGTAAAAAGAATTAAATGCATGAAAATTTGAAAAAGTTGATTTCAAGGAATGAAAATACGTTTAATGAAAATACAATGAAATTAAATGCAAATTTGAATTCATGGAATTTGAAAATGTAACAAAATGCTATGAAATGAAATGATTTAATGGTTGGTATATAAATAAACAATAACAACAACAAAAACAAATCAAAATCAGTTGTTATTGTTATTATTATTTTAAAATAGCATAAATGAATATAAATGAACATAATTGAACATAAAATGCATAAAATGCAAATTCTTTAATTCAGTGATAAAGAAAATGAGTAAGACATAAGAAGCAATTAGAAATATTAAGCGAAGCTGATGTTAAAAATCACATTAAAAATATAAATAAAATTATTTTCATTTTTATCATATTTATTCATGTCGGTATGTGCATTTGTATGTTTGTGTATATAACGCTATTGATATGAAGCTCTATTTAAAATTTTATAACGTCTGTCTATTTGCCTGCCTGTCTCTGCATCTGTCTATTGATCTATCAGTTTGTCTTGCATGAAAATTTGTACATATAAATCTTATACCTTTAACTGAGTCCATAGATAAATATTTGTATATATTTGATAGCAATGAATCCATAATGGATGTTGCTGGGTATAGCATGCGGCTTGAAGTTCATTAAAATGACAGCAACATTTTCATCTTCATTCTCATCTTAGTCCTTCACATTCATTTTCATTTATTATGTTTATTGTTATTGTTATTGTTATTGTTATTGTTATTGTTATGTTATGTTATTGTTATTGTTATTGTTATTTGTTATGGCTTTGCTATGATTATGGCTATGGCTTTGTGAAGCCGTAGATAGTTGCAGACAAACAGAGAAAAACGGGCATAAAAATCATGCGCTTAATATTAATGTGCCTCTAAAAAGGGGCCATAATGAAGAAAATAAGAAAAGAAGCCTAATGTTTTGTTGCAATTGTTTGTTTGTTTGTTGTTGTTGTTGTTGTTGTTGTTGTTATTGCTTTTTGCAATATATTAATAAAACAAACACAATTCATACATCAAAAACATTTCAAGCAACAACAACAAATGAAGATATAAATCCAAAACAAATTTTTCCTTGCCTCATTGACGCTTTGACTTTGTTGACGACTAATGATTGCAGCTCTATTGGTGGCATAACTGCTGCTTACAACAAAAAAATAAAAATATTAAAAAATAAAAAGGGCTTATTGTTGTTGTTGTTGCTATTGCTTTTTAGTATTGTTTATAATCTCATTGATGTTAGGAGACTAAATCGAAATGATTATGCTTCTTCTTCTTTTTTTTATTATGCATTTATGCATAATACGCATTTGTATCATTTTTTTGTTTTTGTTTTCAATGCTTTCTATGCATGCCACTGTTTGTTTTATGTTTATCATCAATTTATTTCTTATTTACTTTATTTTACTTTTACTTTATAAATTTATTTTTGCCTTATTTGTTGTTTTCTTTCCTTTTTCTTTGTTTTCGTTTTTTCTTCTTATTTTTGCATTTCAAATTTTTATTAAGCTTATTATTGCATATTAAATACATTTCATTGGGTGATTTGTCGTAATAACAGAAGCAGTTGCCCCAGCAACAACAGCAGCAGAAACAGCAATAAAAACTTCAGCAGCAACAATAATAAAAATAATAATAATAATAATAACAAAAAGAGGAGCAATAGGCATATTTAAGAAAACAACAACAACAACAATAACAATAACAACAACAACAACAATAATAATAATAATAATAACAACAATAATAATAATAATAATAAATGATTTCCTGTTTATTTTATTGTCTCTGTTAAAATTTTTCATTTCCATTTCTTTCTGATTTTGATTTCACTCACACTTTCTTTATCATTTATCTTTATCTCTTGCATTCCATATAAAATTGTTTTAGTTTAGTTTAACTGTTTGTTTATTTATATTCCTTCCTTTAAATTTTACTTTGAAATTTTTGTAACGAAATAATAAAAATGGAAAATTTATATCGAGAAAAATCGTTTATTAAATTTTTCAGAAATTTTATTTTATTTTATTTCATTTTTTTTTCCTTTTTGCTTTACACAATTTGCCATGCAGAACTTTAAATATATTTACTATTTATTTATTTACAAACATTTCCTAATTTGATTTATGTCTATACGTCTGTCCTTTTAATCTAAATTGTTTATTTAAACATGGTTTTGAGAGAGATAGAGAGAGAAGGAAGGAGAGAGAGAGAGAGAGAGAGAGGAGAGTTAACTCTTATAATTAAATTAATTTAATTTTGCTTAGGCATCTCTAGGATTTATTTGTTCATTTATAAGCATAGTCCTTTTCTCTGTTTATTAGATCATTTGTTCTGTTGGGAAAAAGTGTAAGTAAAAAATTTCTTCAGATATTTTCATTACAACTGACTCTTCATTTGTACAAAAAAATTAAGTAAAAACCTTACAATCAACTAATACGAACTACTAAATACCCTACTTCATTTAGTTAAATTGATAAGAGAGTTCAAAATTGGTAAAACTGATTTTTGGGAAATTGTATGACTTTTTTTTCTATTTTTCTCTCTCTCTCTCTCTTTCTCTATCAGACAGATTTCTGTATTCTATCTTTCTATTTGTTTGCCTTTTTCTCTGTTTGTAATAGAAAATTCATCAAGAGTTTTGTTAAAATGTTAAGAAATTAAGATAAACAACAACAATAGCAACATTTTCAAATGAAAAATAAAATTTAAAAATAATTAACTGCCCCTGTTTAAAATATGCAATCAAAACAAGAAGAAGAAGAAGAAAAAAAAAATAGATGAATTTCCTAAGTAATAAAAGGAAAACCAAACAAATTATTTTATAGTAGCCAGAAGTTAATATAAACTTCTGGGAGGTCAATTGAATTCCTATTCTTCAAAATTTTCTTCTTTCTTTGGTCTTTCTTACTTTTTTTTTTTTTTGCTTTCTATTTTTATTATTTGCTTTTACACAATGCCTTCCTTGTTGTTTCATCATAATTTTGTTGTTATAGAGTCTCTTTGTTTTATTGTTTTTGTTTATAAAATTCTTTATACAAAATATAAATATGAGGTCATATAGTTACATCTTCCCATTCCAAAATTTTCTAAAACAATTCACTAAACTTTCAAAATTTCAGAATAAAACGCACGGTTTATTTATTTTGTTAAAATATTTGCTATCTACCAAAAAGCAAAAGCAAAAAGCAAAAGCAACAAGCAAAAACAAGAATAAATGGGGTCTTTGTTTGTATATCATTAGAAGTATAAGATCAGATATTTCTCAAGAGCATCAAATTTTTTTAAAATTGATTTAACTTTACGTCCATCTTTGCATCGATGAAAATTTTGTTAATTTTCTGCTAAAAGCTTGAAATTGAGGCAATCAGTTAAAAAAATTTTAACAATTTTCTTATGACTGGTTTAATTTTAGAAATAAATTGAAATTGACTAAAAAGTATACGCCCATTTTTATACAGCTTTTAGTCTTCTCTTTTAACTTTTATCGAACAACATTTTCATCAAACAAACTTAAATGAACTGAGGCTTTTTAAGGGCGAAATTATGAAGGTTTTAAGATATGAAAGAATAAGCCACGCCCTCTTTAATATATATATATATATATATATATATATATATATTATTTCGGGTCCATTACAAGCTTTCTTTCTACTATTCTATTCCATCATAAGTTCGGCTAAAATACGCATTATGCAAAATTTCTCTTAATTATAATTCAAAAAAATTTCCATCCAAAAACAAGATGGAATAAAATCCTACAGTCCTACAAGGAATATTTTACAAAGAGAATGCTCTGGATAGTCAAGAGTTCTTGATTTGAATTAAACAGTTAAAATCCAGAAATCTAAAAATATAGAAATATAGAAAGATTTTTAAAAAATATATATGTAAAAAGAAAAATTTGCAAAAAATGAAAAGCAGGAGAACTTTTAGTCGAAATGTTGTTTGTTTTTGAAGTTTATCGCAAATCCAAACTTTTCAAGCGAATTTTATAACTTCCGAAGAAGGAGTTTTGATCTAATTGATTTGCTTTAGACAGTTATCGTGTTATACCAAAAAAGTATAACATAAAAATTATCTTTAGCGATCCATTTACTCTTTTAACTCTTGCGTCGCCATCATTTGAAACATCGTGCTCATTTAGATATAAATTTTAGACTCCATTTTTTTTTTTTGTATATATAAGATATATCTATGATTGTTCTCAAATTTGTTGGTTTTGTCTTCTTCTTCAAAATAACATGTTGCCATAATAAGAAGCATAAAAAGAAAACGTACAAAGCGCCTTCTACATCGATTTGTATTCTGTGTGTGCAATCATTTATTTCCCTTCCTCTTCACAACAAAGTACGGATAGCTGAGAAAGTATAGAATAACATAATTTATTTATGCATTTAAGAAGAATAAGAAGAAGAATAAAAAGAAGAGAAAGAATGTTAGTCTCTCGGTATGTGAATGGATAAATTTACATTAATAGATATTTTTAGATATTTCTCAACAGATGCACGTCGCAATTTTTTTTATTTCATTTTTTCTCTTATAATTTCTTATTGTTGTTGTTCTCACTACTACTTATTACTAGGGCTACTGTACCGTTGTTATTGTTTTTATTACTGTTGTTATTGTTATTATAATTAAATCATTTTATTTTAAATATTCCTTATTTTTTTTTTGTAGAATTTTCTGATAGATCGTGTTTAATGAACATTTCTGTTGCATTCAATGAATTTTTTATTTTCTTTTTTTTTTTCTTTTTGTTCTTCTTCTTCTTCTGCTTCTGCTTCTTTTACTTCTTCTATACATTTTTGTTGCTTTATTATTTATTACATTTTGTTTTTCCTTTTTCTTTTTTTCCATTTATGTTAATTTATTTTTAGTTAGAACGTTTTTTATTTTTATATACATTTTGGTTTTTGTTTTTTTTCTTTTTTGTTTTGGTTTTTGTTTTTCTTTAGAGTATGTTTGTTTTTTTTTTTTTTTTGTTTAGATTTTCATTAATAATGAATTGAAATGTTTTAGTAAAGAACATAAACAAAAAGAAAGCGCGTGCCGATTAAATATAAACAAAAAAGAAAAAAGAACAAAAACAAAAACAACAAAAACAAAAACAATAGAAAATTTTTTCAACGGAAATTATGTATAAGAATATTTGTAAATTTTCTCAATGGTCAAAAACGGAATACGTGGCTAAAAATATAAAAATGCGCCAACGTTACGTTTATCATCATAGAAACTGACCACACATTTCGATTGTGTGCAATGATGTTTCAAGGTGTTGCCCCCAACATGAAACATGCAACTAACTTTATCTAAGCATTACAATACAAAGAACATTGCAGTAAGTGCATTTTAATTATTCAGGAACGTGAGACCAAGAGAAAATATTAAATGTACTTATTATTTTCCATCGTGTAATCGACATTTCTATGTAAAACAAATCATCTGGATAAAACGAAATTTTTATTTAAATAACTAAAAAAATTCTGGCAGGAATTTAAATTTGTTTAATTGTGCATTTTTTGAATGTTTGTATAGGCCACAGTCAGGCCACTTTAAAGAAAAGGGCTAGATTAAAATCAAATGATATCGTATTTTTTTTTTGGCACTTTACTTTTTGAAAAAATTTGACAAATAATTTAATAATTTACATGACTTTTCATACACTTTTTCAAGCGCTTGCTAAGTCTAAATTAAAAAACTTCAACTTTTTGAAATTTCCAAAAAAAAATTAATATATTTCCGATGTTACCCCTTAAAATAACATTATGCGAAGCAGTATGAATCAAGCTTACTGCACTTAATAAGCTTGACTCAACAAAAATATTTTAAATGAATATTTTGCGTATTAAACTGTATTTTAAATTTTTTTAAAGTAAATTTGGACAGATGTACTGAACAATAATTATATAATAATAAATCAAATCTAGTTTTTACTAAAGTTTTAACAATATGAAAATTATTGCCGCTATTGCTGTTGTTACCGTTATAATAGTTATCGACAATAAATTATTTTCTATATTGTTACCGTTATCATAAAAGTGGTAGTAGCGGTTATTACCGTTATTATCATTACTACTACTACTTGGCTACTCTTATTAAAGTTATGTCCATTCCCTTTACTACTCTTATTATTACCGTTGTTTTTCTTATTACCGTTATTCTCATTATTTCCATTATTACCATTATTATCGTTATTACCGTAATTCTCATTATTCTCATTATTTCTATTATTACCGTTATTCCCATTATTTCCATTATTTCCATTATTACTGTTATTCTTATTATTTACCATTATTACCATTATTACCGTTATTATCGTTATTACCGTTATTCTCATTATTCTCATTATTTCCATTATTACCGTTATTATCTTATTATCATTACATTATTACCATTATTATCGTTATTACCGTTATTCTCATTATTCTCATTATTTCCATTATTACCGTTATTCTCATTATTTCCATTATTACCGTTATTCCCATTATCGTTATTTTACCGTTATTACTATTATTAGCATTAAAAAATTTTCTCACATTATTAATTTTACTGATGATTAATTTATTCATCTAATTAACGTAATTAGAATTTTAAAAGTTTTCACACATCTTTAGAACGTTTCAAATTTCAGAATGTTGCTGTAATAAATGAAATTAAATGCAATTATGAAATCATAGAAATTGTGCTGCTTTTTTAACCTCAAACGTATTTGCTCGAATATTTTTTCATCATTTACTTAAAATTGATTTGCTCAAAACATTTCAATTGAACAAATGTTTCCGTAATTTTTTTTGTTTGTTTTGCAATAAACATTTTTATTTGTTTTTATTGTGATTACTATTTATACAATTTTTTTCTTGATGGTGCTTTTTTTTGGGTTAATTTCACGAATTATACGTAAGATTTTAAGGCGTTATCCAAAAATCATTATTTATAAAAAATAACGAGAAAGGGAAAGAGGTAAAAATAAATGCATTGAAATGGAGATAAAAAGAAAACCATTTGAAGTAAGAATTTTTGGAATACAAAATTGAATAAATGAATCTGAATCCTGCATTTGATTAGAGTTTGATAACAAAGAAAAAAATTCTCAGTGCACATTTAAAGCCTCAATATATAAAAAAAGTGCACTAAAAATTTAGATAGATCAATTCTTTAATGAAAATTAGTAACGAATTCAAAGGCCACCAATAAATACAAAATTGAAAAATATATTTTTTAATGCATCAGCTGAGCTCAATTCAAAAATTTTCCTTAAATAACTTCAAATTTAATAATGAATGTCAATTGAAGTTTTCAAAGTAAATTTTCGTATTTCTCGAGAATCAATAAAATCGAGTTTTCTTAAATTTTCCAAAAAGTTTTCTCCAATAAATCGCGGTTATTTAATTATTTGACAAAATCAAATAAGATGAATGTCCTTAGAAAGTCTTTATAATGTTTTTAGAATATCAATTTTCATACAATTAACTTACCGCAGCATAAATTTGTTGTTGTTGCTGTTGCTGTTGCTGTTGCTACTGCTATTGTAGCATCCATTTCAATTTCCATCTGATTCAGTTCATTTAAAAACATTTTATAATTTTATCATTTGGATTTTCTTCTACTTTTATTTTCTCTCTTTGACAAATTTAAAATTTTTTTCCACTTCAACTTTTTTTGCTTTTTTTTCCTTTTTTTACGATTTTATTTTAAGTATCATTTAAAAAAAAATTATTTTATTAACTTAAACAAATAACAAAAGAATCATTTGAAACAAAAATAAAATGAATTCAAAATCGAATTTCTTTTTGGAATTATTTTTGTAAACATTTAATTGATATAAAACAAAAGACTCGCGCGTTTTATAACTTTTTATAACATGAACTTAAAACACAAACTGAAAAGTTAAATTGATTGTTCGTTGATGAAAAGCGTCCCTTCAAAAACTAAATGGTCGTTTTGGTCATGTATGTGATCGATTGTCATACAATTGTTGCTTTTTCTTCAAATTGTTACTATTATTGTTGTTATTATTATTATTGCTGCTACTTCGGCTATTTCGGTTACTGCTGCCACTGTTGTTGGTAGTTGAAACATATGGCCAATAATGGCCCACACACTTCAAATAACAATTTACAAATGTATGTATGTGTGCTATGTGTGCGTGCTATGTGTGTGCGCTATGTATGTGTATGCGTATAATAATTATTATAATAGAAAAGCAAGGCGACATATTTAAAAACGATTCAAGTGGAGAAACAAATGACAAGAAAAGAAAATTACATTTATAAATGAATGACAGAGACAGAGATAGAGACAGATATATATATATATATATATTAATATAGAGAAAGAGAGAACACAAGCGTAGAAACAGAAATTGTTAATAAATGTATGCATGTGTATGTATGCTTGCATGTGTCCATGTGTGCGTGTTTGTGTGTGAGTTTGTGTTTGTGTTTGTATATGCAAGTTTAAAAAGAAGGCAAATATCTTAAGGCAATTGACAGTGACACCAAGTTAACCCAACCAAGAACAACAAACAAAAACTTAATAAAACAAATGAAATGGTAAACAAAATAGAAGCAGCGTAAAAGTTGAAAAACGGCAGCAATGTTGGCTTCAACAATAATAACAAAAAATAACAATAATAATAATGGTATGCCATAGGTTTTTTAATAAAGTATAAGAAATGCTTATATATACACACACATACATACGCATACATTTATACAAATTCATTATCAAATTTATTTATATAAAAAAATGCAGAGCAGAAACGCAGAGAATGTTGAGTGAAAAAAATGGAGAAAAGCAAAAAATCAAATCAAATCGAATAAATGACTTATGAAGAAAAAAAAGGATAACGGAGGAATCATAATAAAAATCAGCATCTAAAACACCTAAACAAAAATATAAATATCGTATTAATAACTTTTATAAAAAAAAAATGCCCATTCACGTTTTACAGAGAAAATTTTAGAACTAGAAAAATTACAGCAAAGTAAAAGAATTTAAGGTGCAGAGCAATGGAAAGGAAAGCAAATAGAACGATGGTTCATAGAAAAATATCAGAAAATCTGAAAGTTATGATGGCATAGCTAAAAGTCTTCTAAATGTATTGCTCTAACAAGTG
This sequence comes from Melophagus ovinus, assembly GCA_023089585.1. Classification (NCBI taxonomy): domain Eukaryota; kingdom Metazoa; phylum Arthropoda; class Insecta; order Diptera; family Hippoboscidae; genus Melophagus; species Melophagus ovinus. Next base: position 20,259,598 of record JAKKIB010000174.1, on the reverse strand, counting down.
GATGGGCTTGAAAATTTTACTAAGGCCATTGGCCGGCAAACAGATTTATAAAATCGTATAAAACAGAATGGACTCATAGATCTAAAGAGAACGATCCTGAATATCTTTTACTTGTGAGATTTTATATAGTGGAACTCAATTTTGACAGGCATTATATGGAAATATATTAAAATCGCCGAGACTACAAGAAAAACGCTGAAATATCCCAACGCCATATAAAGTACGATAGAGCTGCCATTTGTAAGCATTTGTAAGATTAGATTGATAAATTGTAAATCTTAAGAAAGCTCCCTCTGACACTAACTCGTGAATTCAATACTTTGACTTAAGCAAATCGTTTGAATTTTATCAAAACGCGTAAAGTTGGTCGAGCCAAATTCATATTCAATCAGATCGTAATAATCCATAAAGATATAGAAATAGGAGCAGCAAGCATTAAGGAAAAAGCAAAAGAGCGTTGAAAAAATGACTTGGAAACTATAAAAAAGGTTACCTTTAATACGAAAAAACGATTTTAGGAGACGACAACGAATAAACGAAAAAATGATCCTGAACAACCAAAAAAATTGCAGAAAAAAATAAAAAGAAAATACCAGAAGCAAATAACAGAAAAAGTTTTTTGGTACGTGCCATTTTAATGATAAATGCATACACATACACATACACATCATATACACAAACATTTAATTATTCAAATGTGATTTTCGTGAAGTTTTTTCTACGCGTTCTTTTTCGCTGTTTTTGTATATTTTTCTTATTACTTTTTTTGTAGTTTTTTTTTTTTTATATTAAAAAGTCAGTACATAAAATATATGCATATGCATGTGCATGTGTGTGTGAGTGTATGTGTGTGTGTGTATGCATGTGTAAGTATTTGCGTATTATTCTGGTCAACATAAATTATGTGCGTTTTTAACGGGCACTTTGATTGTGCTGACTGAAAGCCAAGAAAGTAAAAGACATTGACGCCGTCTTTCAAATAAATATGCCTAGAATAAAAAAAGAAGAAGAAGAAAAAGAAGTTGAAATAGAAGTATAAGTAGAAATAGAAGAAGAAAAAAACCATCGAGAATTAGAAGAAGAAAAGCAATTGGACAATTAGACTTTTGAATAATGTTTTGTAAAAAACTAAATTTACACCAAAGAAAAAACAAACAAATCAAATTTACATAAAACAATTTTTTCTTTTTGTTTTTTTTTTTTTTTGTTTCAACATTTTGCCATAACTTTCCATTTGAAATGTAAATTTCATTTCGTAATTTATTATTAACTGAACGTTTGATTTTCTTCTATTTGCTTTTAGTTAACTTTGAATTAGAATTTCTAACGGCCCACTATTACACTAAATGGAAATGAGAATGGACAAAAAAACAGTATGGCCAAGTTAAGAAAATCTACTAAATAAGGAAATAAAATTGAATTCGATTCAATTGATTTGTGGTAAAAAAAAGCAAAAAAAAGCCATTTTTCATAAATTTCTTTTTTGCTGTTGGCCTCAGTTTATTTCGAAAAGGTACCTGTATTTTTTTAAAAAGGAATGAAAAGTGTAAAAGACAGAAAGGTAGAGAGAGAGAGACAGAGGTAAACATATTAAGATATAAATTAAATCATAATAAAAAAAAAGGGCAATTTGTCGATATTTAAGGAAAAACGCCATAAAATTATCTACAAACATTATTCGTCCGTTCAATTAAAAAAAAAATTTTAAAAAAACAAGCCAATCGTCTTTATTCGTTTATTGTTACAACAAGTTTCGTGTATGTTTCTAATGGTTACAGAAATCTTGAAAAAACCTTTTTAAGGAAATCTAAAAAAAAATTCTATTACTTTGCATAAGAATGAAGTTAAAAAGACAATCCAGATGGATCCATTAAAGTCCACATTTGGAGATAAATTTTTCAAATAAAATTCTGAAAGCGAACGTTGATAGTTGTCAGTATTAAAACTTTTATTTATTGAACCCATTTCAAGGTTCGTTTTGCTTAAAATTTATTATAAATATTATTAGAAATATTCCAATTTATGTCTCCGGTTAATTCAAATTTCGCACATTTGCCTTGAACATCAAATACAAATTTTTACATCGGCATTCAGAATGAAATGTTAATTGCGTATAAGATTCTTAAGTAACGGGGAGAAGGGTCTAACAGAGAGTCCAAATTAATACAAAAATTTAAAGTTAGACTTGAAATTAAATTTAAACTTAGACTTTATAGACTTCCATGTAAAAAATGTTACATGAATATTTAGGCCAAAATTTGATATGGGTTTCTAAAAATCACATTTAAAAAATGAAGGGTAATGATCCAAACATGCTGGGTCAAAACTTGACTTTTAATGGTATTTACAGACTTATTTCCTTATAAAAATTATTGGATGAAAGGTAATCCAAAAAGAAAAAAAATTCAACTTATTCCATGAAAAGTTTTCGCATTCACTTTATCAAATCAAATATTACTTCTTACTTTTCTTATGGATCATTTCAATCCCAAAAAAAATCCATCAAAATACCACAAATTAAATTAAATCTAAGCTAACCATTTTACGAAATAGTGAATGGACGGATGAACGGACAATGGAATATTGTTCAAGATAAAGCTACAAATCAGATACCATGGAATTTTTAATAGAAACCTAATTCAAAAATTTAAAAAAATTATTAAAATATTATAAAAGTGGAGTAAAATGGAGTAAATTTAATACACTTCAAAAGTAAATTCTAAAGAAAATTTATCATTATTAAATATTAATTTTTACAATTAATTGTCAATTCTTATAAATAATAATAAAGTTATGTCTAAATGAATAAAACATAACATGAATGATTTTATTCTTTTTTGTTATCTATAAAATTCGGAGGATTTTAGTGTTCGTTTCAACTTATTTACTGGCAAAAAAAATTCTTTTATGTTAATTTTTGTAGATATCGCTTTAGCACATAAAATCCAATCGATGTTAGACTGAACGTAAGTGTCTCGCAATTTTTTCAATTTCTTTTATTTGTTGTTAATGTTGTTATTGTTATTATTATTCTATACATTTGTGGATTTATGTATGGCCTTCATATTAATATCTTCTTCTATACCTCAACACTGTTTTTTTTACGTTTTCGTCTTGAATTTTCATATCTTTGATTGAATTTTTATAGTTTTATCACGATCTTTCTCATCATCAAGTGATTTAAGGATTAAGAAACAACAAAAAAAAAAGGAAGAAATACATATTTTATTCATTTTACTTCTAAATATATGTATTTATTCTTCTAAATGGGCATAACTTTTTTTATAGAAATCTTAAAATAGCCCACAACAATTTTACTAAAAATTAATTCTTCTGAAATGTTATTCATCCATCTGATTTCACAGTAAGCAGTTTTTCAACCGCCTTAGTCCTTCTTAAGCAAACTAAACCTCTATGCTTTCATATCTATCACTTAGAGGTTGAGGGTATGCTTATTTTGTCATTATGTTTGTAACACTTAAAACAAAGCGTCCGATTTTCAAATTCTGAAATGATTTATACATGTCTGTCCATCTGTCCATAAGTCCATGTATGATAAATGTTCTCCTAGTCGCAAAAAATGAGATATTGTCTTCAAATTTGGCAAAATATTTGAACATTCTATTGCATTGGTTGGTATTGAAAATGGTCCAAATCAAACAAAGGACACGCCCACAATGTAGCATAAACTGAGACCATCTCTATTTTTCAAGCAAAAATTTATAGTTTTACACTCATAACTTGCAAAGTAAAATCAACAGAAAACTAAACTTTTTTACAAATATTAAGACAGTTATTCTACAATGACTACAAAAAAATGACACTTTTTAAATATATTTTAAAAATAAATTAATATTTTACTATGTTTTAACATAAAAAAGCAAAAATACCAAGTTTAGTCCAAATCGGTTAAATTTTTCAAGAACTTCCTAGCTTTTCAAAAAGAAAACTCTTTATATGGACACAAGGTACAATTTTAAATATATTTTTAACAAAAATTGACTTGAAATTATATTTCGACATGAAAAATGTATGCATTAAATTTAGTTGAGATCAAACTATTTATACGATACTTTGCCATCTAACAATTTTATCGAAAATAAACTGCTTACATGGACAAAAAGTTATAATTTTGAATTTATTTTTATAACAACTGGTTTTTCCTTATATTTTGTCCAAAAAATATAGTCTATAACCAAATTTCATCTAGACTGATCCATTTTTTGAACTGTTTTCCATTGAACGAACGAATCCTTCAAATAAATTTCAAATAATTCAAATATTACAATTTTTTAATTTCTTAACTTGAAATTCTGTTATTTGACTTTTTAATTAGATCAGTCAAAATGGCGTAGGATATTTAAAAGATGGCCTCAACTTTTTATAAAGATCTTAGTCGTTTTAAAATAATTTACTTTGGTGGCACCTTTTTTTTTTTTTAAATTTCAGTTTTACTTTCTTGAAGTACTTTGTTTCAATTTTCAATTTTCCCTTAAAAAAAAAAAAAAGAAATATATTTCAAAACATTTTAAAGAAAAGTAAGAAAAATAAGAAAAACAAAATATAGAACACAAAAAAGATGATGAGCAGATGTTAGAGAAAAAAAAATCTAAAAAAAAAATGGCAACATTAATGGAGCTACAGCGGCAGTAGCAACAACACAACAATAAGTAACAGAGCAACTTATAATCTAAACAATTTTACAGCATCTAGAATACAAATCATGTCTGTCTATTTATTGAACTAATGCCGTTCACTATTTCAAATGAAAACATAAACTTTAACATACACATACACACACGCCCCCCCACACCCACACACACATATGCATACAATACATTTCAAAGTTAAGTTACCTGATTTTTACATAAAATTCATTTTTATAGAAAAGAGGAAAATTATTTAGTAGAGATTTCTGAAAAATCTGAAATAAAAAAATTCCATTTTTCTTATTCTTGTTGTATTTTTTGTTGTTGCATTGAGTGTATGTATGTGCGTGTGTGTGCTTCTCGCTTTGATTTTGTAACGTGTTGATTGAAATTTGCCTTTTTGATGTTCTATTGACATTTAACAAAAAAAGTTCTATTTTTCTCTGTTGTTGCAATTTCATTTTGTTTTTTAGACGGACGGACAAACTTAAATGAAGTAAAGTGCAAATTGGAAATGGTTTGGGCATAAAATATGCCAATTTAAAGTAAACAATTGAGCAATAACAATCGAATCTGTCAGAGATCTAATTCCGGCATATAACAATGGCCATAATATTTCATTGAACTTATCGATAAATCCTGTGCTTTGCTGCCATCTATTTTTTATGTTAAATAATCCAAAAGTATCGGCCGATTTAATTTGGGCCTCTATGTTTCTCTTCCAGAAATGGATTTTTTTGATCAATCTACAACTGCCAATGATTTAAAGTTTAAGTTTTGATTTTTGAATATATGCTTTGTAGGCACAACTCTGCCAACATTTTCAAGAATTAAGAAACTTCCAAGGAAATTTTTTTTACACTTTTAAGGCAAATAGTTTCAGATTTACTTATTGTAAGAAGAAGTTATGGTTGAAATCTTGTTATGAGTATAAAACTAAACATGGCATGGTATGGACCATGGTGCTCCACTTTTTTAAATCTTTTTCCATAATAGTTATTCCTTACAAGCAAAATGAGTGCCAGAAATTTTTTCAGGAGAGTCTTTTTTATTTTATATCTTGATCGATTTACATATTAATTCGATTACTTTGTACAAAATGACTTTTTAGAATAGTTTTGCCACAAATAAACGCTGCTTTTAGCGTTGCAAATCAATTATATTTTATAGAGGATTTTTATAAAAATTTTTTCACTTATTTTTGATTTTATGCAAAATAAGTGAATCTTTGGTCTGAAAGAGACTTTTTTTTTGGTAAATAAAAAAATATGCTAAACTATTTCTCTGTTTGAACTAACACGATGTAAAGTACTTTAAAGTCGCCCTTGAAGGAGACAATTGTTCAATTAGTCAAATAAACATCATTATTATCATTATTATTATTATGATCATCATCATGAGTATGATAATTTCTATGTTTAAAATCCTCAAATTGCTGGTAAAATTTTGCATAATACAAAGTTCCTTCTACATTTCTATATCTATCATTCTTTTTCTATCTCATTGGCCATAAATTAAAGTCTATACTAGATATCTTTATGGACATATATATATACATATGTGTGCAAGTCCAGACATTCTGCATATGTTTAACATACATAGAAATTAACTATCTGTGAAAATTATTATTTTGTATTATTATTGTTTTTGTTAAGGCAACATTAGGCCCAAGTCGATTTTAGGCTATTTCTCATTTATAATTTTATTTGTTTCTTTAATTGTTTTCCTTGTTTTTACAGCTGAAACATTCTTACAAAATAACAAACATCAAAAATGAAACGAAAAATAAAAATAATAGAAATGAAGAGAAAGAAACTTGGCAAACCGGAAACGTTCACCAAATGTGTTATATAAATGGACATTATCCATTTATATTATATAAAATTATATATATTTGCATATTAAGGTGTGTATGTGTAGGTGTGTCTGTGTGTGTATGTGTGTGTGTGTGTGTGTGTGTGTGTGTGGTGTGTGTGTATTGCAACCATATTCGGTATATTATTTTATTATAATGCTTTATTCATTATTTATATTAAATTTACGAAAACTTCATTAACATGGATTTTGTTTCATTTTTTGTTTTTTATGAAATGTGTCCAATATCCATATTTCATTTCGAGTTCATTTTCGAGTTCGAGTTTTCTAATTGAAAATTCCAATTTTACATAATTGTAGAAGAAATTCCTTATAATAATTATACAATTTTCCTGGATTAACCTAAAATCTTTTGATTAAGCTAGATCTATCCGCCTGTTTGTAGAATTAGTTTTTTTTATCCTTGGATTTTTTATAAAAGTCCAAATATCCATTTTTAATATTTAAAATAATTAGATTAAATTTTGTCCATCCATCCTTCTTACCTAAAAAACTTTTGCTCATAAATCCGTCCCTAAAGTTATTTTAATCTCAAGCAAAAAAAAAATTCAACTACTGTTTCAATTTTTGTCCCTCAAGTTGTACAGGCAGGGACTTTCCGTCCATCTAACCATTTAACCGCTTCTAAAATTATTTTTATCCATCCATCCGCCTGAACTTGATTTAATTGAATACCTTAATGAAAAAGTTGCGCTTCCAAAGATGTTTCATACATTTATTTAAACTTACACTTAAAATAATTTTTATCCACAAGATCACAAGTCCAGTTACCTCGTTTTTGTTTCCATCTTTAAAGTACTTCTAATTCATTCGCCTTTTCTATGCATCTTCTTCTTATCTGAAACTAAGACTACCCTTTTAATTGTTGTTTATCTACCTGTACTTAAAATAATTTTTTTCCCTCTAACCAAATTTAGAATCATTTTGAATCCATCCGTCCATCTTTCATATATCTAATTTTTTTTTGCGATGTAGCTACTTTCATCGACCCCCTACTCATCCAGCTAAGATTTTTTATACGTCTACTTACAATTAAAGTAATTTTTATCTATATGACCATCTATTAAGTGATTTTATCAATGATCCCGTTATTGAAATTATTTTTATCCAATTATCCGTCTTTTATAATTAATCGAATTCTATCTAATGTACCAATAGATTTTTATTCACTTGTACATCTCTAAAACTATTTGGTTATTGCATCCGACCTTTCACACAAATCTTTCTCTTCGATGTCCATATATTTTTTTTATCAAAAATCCACTCAACCATTTATTTCTGATCCATCTACTTATACTTGCAGCAATTTTTGTCTATCCGTCCGTCTTTAAAAGTAATCTCTATCTAATTAAATGTCTTTTGCGTAGTTATTTTATATAATAATTATAAGTCAAATTTTAATAACATTATTATCAATATCATTATTGTCATTATGATTATAATTAACATAAATAATAATTATGATTATTTATCATCAAATAGGCTTTGTAAACAAAGCTTGTCATTTTTAAAAAAATTGCATTAAAAATCATTTAAATTTATATGAAGCAACAATAACAATAACAATAATAGCCACAGTAACAACAGCAAAACGAAATGTAGTAGCAATAATTGCAATAACAAAAGAAAAACAAGGCAAAACAAAAGTGTTAACACTTTTTAAGAATTCCTCACCAATTTCAAATGTCATAACTCAATTTTTTAATTTTTTTTCATTTTTTTCATTTTTTTTCATTTTTTTCATTTACATACTTATGTACATTATGTATATATGTATGTATGTATATATGTATATATGTATTGTATTTACAATTGTAAATATTATCAATGTCAAGTCCACCATAAATGTCTTATTATCAACAGATAATTTATTTTGATTTTTATTTTTATGGGCCAGAAAAATAAGGCATAAGAATAAAAATAAGCAGGAAAGACAACAGAAGCACAAAAATCGGAGTAATAACAATAGCAACATCAGTAAAGATAGTTAAAATTATAACAAGAAGAAGAAGCAGAAGCAGAAGCAGATAACAAAGACAGACAGACAGAAAGATAGAAAAAAAAGTTATAAAATTATTTTTTTTTGCTTTTTTGCTTAGTCTTTTTCTTACTCTTTTTCTTCTCTTTTCTTCTTCTTCTTCTTCTTGATTTAATTTAATAATTTACTAGGGAATATAAGTATAAATATTAATATTTTATGCTTTCATTATTTCGCATTTATATTTTTTTTTTGCAAGGCCATCATTTGCCACAATCACTTTTTAGAGTATAATGCCCTAATTCCATAAGACTCAAGCGGGAAGTTAAGCTACCATTTCATGATTTCATATTATTAAAGTGTTATAAAGTCTGATTGAATGCTATTCCATTATCATTATAGATCTTATAGTTCTATATTATTGATTGTAGGGTACTAACAGTTTTATAAATTATGCTAATACTGTGCCTACTTGAAATCCCATAATACCATGGTTACTCACTATAAGAGCCCATCATTTTTTGTTCCTTCACTTTGCTCCCAAAGTCTTATATCAAACACTAGAAGGACTTTTAAATGCCAGAATTTATAGGGCCTTTAGTTTACAATGTTACCTAGTAAATCCATGGTAATACAATGATTTTTCTCTTTAGTAATCATAATGCAATAACTCTAGAGGCCTTCAACTTTCCTGTTTTTTAACAATAAAAGCTTAAGCTAAAAATTTAGGACACAATACTTTTAATTCCACAATTCTATCAATCAAAAATCAAAATTATCGCTTCGTTATTATAAGGTCTTTAAAGTGGTAATATCTTGGTCCTCCAGACCAACCCTTAATATGAAATTTTCAACCACTTATTTAAATCTTATAATATTTTAAGGTTTGAGTTTTATAATGCTTATAAAAGTATAGTGCTAAAAAGAGTTTTATTAACTTGCTAATCATTTTGCAAAAATTTTCTTTTAAAAGTTAATTTTATATAGATTTATATTGCTGGAGCATTATAAGATTTTCTGAGCCCTTTTAAAATGCATGTCGCAACTAATGGAAGAAGAATTTATGACTCTTTCTAAGTTATTACAATTTTCTTTTTTTTTAATTTTTTTTTGTTTTTGTTTTTTTTTTCTTTGTGTTATATTAATTTAAGACTTAAATAATCGCTTAAGAACACAAGACTGAGAAAATAAATATTTAATATTTATATTAAATGTAAATATTTTCTATAGCAGGCACTAATAATAATTGAAGCAACAATAGCAACAACAATAATAGTAAATATAATTTTATATAGTCATTATATACATAATATAAAATGATTTTATAGTGGCGCCCCCTCAATGATTGTTTCACATTTTTTATGTTTCGTACGTGTTTTCTGTTTAAGTATGATCTTGCACTTAACTCAAATGCAAACTCAGGCAAACATTCAATCATTCAATCATTCATTCATTCATTCATTTATTCTTTCTCTTTTTCTCTCTCTATCTCTCTCTCTCTCTCTCTCTCTCTCTCTCTCTATATATATATATATCTCTCTATGTCTCTCTTTCTCACTCTATATGTAAAACGTCATTGCTTTTTAATTTAGTTATTAAGTCTCCAGTATCAGGCCAGCATGTTGGACAATTATTTACAATTGTTTCTTCATGTTTTATTAATGTTTTTGATTTTACCATTTTTTTCTGTTTATTTTGCAAATTTTATTACACAATATTTATATATATAAAAGCAAGCAAAAGGGTCTTCATTATAATCCGCTAATAAGTTTCATAAATTCTTTTGCATTATTAAAGCAATTTTCATATTTTTTCGCTCTTACTCATTTTTCATATCTAAATGAAATATGGAAATATGGAATTTTCTGCTCAAATTTGGTCATAATCAATCAATGACTCATTCGAAGTACATTTTTCAAAGAAATTTTAACATTTGACAACAAAGTTCAAAAAATGAAAAATCAAAATATTAATCTTCATTTATACCCAGATAAAGTTAAAGGTAAGTTGATAGAAAGTCTAGAATTTACAATTTCTACCATCAAGATATCCAACGAACATTTATTCAGATTTAGATTTATACTTTGAAGAAAAATGCGAAAATTATACAATTTTATGAATTTTATGAATACCTTGACTTTCCCAAGAAACCTAAAGTTAAGGCCTTAATTCATTTCTATTTTTTTCTTTCTTCTATCAAATTTTGTTTTGTTTTGTTTGTTTCTTCTTCCTTTTTTTTTTTTTTTTTTTGTGAAAAAGTCAAATAGAACCAACAATGAATGATTTTTTTTTCTTATGCTGTTTAGTTTTTTTGTTGATCGATTTGTTTGATCAGTATGCAAAATGTGTATCAACTAGAATTTCTACAGACTACTTAAACATGTGTATAATAAATTGTCAGGAGTATTTGTTTTATTATTCTCATTATTATTGTTGTTGCTGTTGAAGTTGATGTTGCTACTGCTGTTTCTGTTGTTATTATTAGTTTTAATTTCTGTTTCTTATGTTTGCTGATTTAAAATAAAATATTTAATCAAGTTGTGGTGGAAAATTTATTTAGTCTCTTATTCCAGATGTATAAAAAATATCTAATTTAATATTTAAATGGACCGATTTAAGTCACAAGCCAGACTCTGAGAAAATTCTTAAATGTTATTTTTATAATCACCAGCCAAATGTTGAGGGTATATTCAATTTGCCATTGTATTTGTAATACTCAAAAAAAAGCTTCGAAAGATTTTACAAATTATTTATAATCTTGATCAGTATCAAATTCTGAAACGATTTAGACATGTCTGTCCATTTATAGGATCGCATGAAAAGAGATATCGAGCTTAAATTTAGCAGAAATCTCGAAAAATCTTCCAGCCCACTGGTAATAAAACTCAGCAAAAACAGTTACTGAAAACGTCCACCGTGCAACGTAAATTAAGGACACCTCAGTTTTTTAAGCAAAATTTAAGAGTTTTTTGTTCATTGTTTTCAAACTGTAAAAATAAAAAGTTTATGGTCATGTGATTTTTATATTTATGTTTTCTATTTACCAAAGAAAAACTGAAGTAGGGTCTGAATGGTTTAATCTGGGTGTATGTTTGACGGATATGTAAGATTTGGCCTCAGCCAAATATAATTTTTTTACTTGTTTTTATTGACATTTTTGAGATGACAAAATGTGCCTAAATAAATTGGACTTCTAGTTTGGTGTAAGTTTTGAAAAATTTTTAAAACAATTTCAATATAGAAAAGGACTCATTTAAGGTTTTAGTAATACAAAAAATATGTCTGAAACTCTGGACAGATATATTTAGATTCAAATTGCAATCGGCATAACGTAATTTAAATGAAAACTAAGAATTTTATTAATTAAATGAAAAACGTATCAATAATTGACCTGGACCTAAATTTTTATAAGCCAAGTTATTCTCAAAATATCTTAAACATATTAAGAAGATTCTGAGATTTTACGATATTCTTCTATTTCAAAAATACTTACAAATTTGTAACCAAAATTATGTGAGAAATATTCACAACGATTCGATTTTCTACCTTTTTTTTGACGTAGATTTGATTTTATATTTGTTTCTTTCAATATAAAATTGATTGGTAACAGAATTTTTGATTCTCTTTTTAAAGATCAAAAGATTCTCCTTTTAAAGATCAAAGAATGCAGAAAACATAACAAAGAGAAATCACTTACCTCTTCTTTTATGTGATCCACCGCCACCGCCACCACCACCGCCACGATACTTATTTGTTGTTTGATGTAATGGTGGTGGCCTTGGAGCCATCATTTGTGGCACTTCATCAGCTATAGTTGTTGTTGCTATTGCTGTATTACCGCCACCACTACTTTTAAGCGGACTTAAATGATGTTGCATTTGATGATGATTTAAATTATGATGAACTTGTTCGCGTTCGTTATGTTGACGCCCATTACCGAATGAGTGACGTCGTGGCCCAGAACTTGGTAATGTATGATGCTGATGCTGATGCTGGTGTTGATGTTGAAATACTAAAACATGACTATGAGGATGCTGATGATGCGCTTCACTATTTAAAATAAAATTAAAACAACAGAAAATGGAAGGATTTTTATTTTAGAATGATTGTGATTATTGTTGTTGTTATTATTACTTTTCCCTAATTAATTTTTACTAATCTATCGCGATAGATGGAAAAATACTAAACATTAACAGCTGCATTGAAAACACTTTTTTTGCACTCTACAACACTTGCAGTTCAAGAGTAACAATAAACTTGTATGAATGGTTGTAACACTCTGAAGCGGATCGAATCGAATCAAACCGAAAAAACACGTTTTGAATCGATTTAAATTTGTCCTTATGTCCGTACATCTTTCCCTTTGACTAACCGTTTGTTTACTTATTTTACCTTACTTCTTGAGGCCAGGATCCAAATCATAGGAAATGAATAAAATTTTACGAAAATTTTTCATAGAAGTTTCTTTTTTCAATTAAAACCCCATAATGTTTTGAAAGTTTTTGGTAAAAATTGTCCATAACATAAAAATGCGGCTTTCACATAAACAAAACCTTACTGAAAACTTGGATTAGATTAATCCATTTTTGAAACCGTCTACCACATAACAAAATTGGCCATTTGTGTTCTAAGTGAACATTTTTCATTGAAAATTGAAGTCTTAGCTTTTAAAAGAATTTCTAAACTTTTTAAGCAAGGTAGATGTAATCGAGAGTCGGCTCCAAACCAACCATGATGTTTTTATTAATCTTTTGATTATGAAATAAATATGAATAAATAAAGGGGATCAAGGCCCAACCAAAACCAAAAAAAAAATGCAATGGAATTTTTTTGTATTTCATGTGTGAGCTTGTTCTACCTTGACGATATGTTGCTGTTGCTGATGATGGCATGATCATGTTCGTAAATATTGTTGCTATTGCTATTGCTGCTATGTTGTTGTGTATCACTGCACGAGCTGAAACGTTCACGAAATATTTCCGTATGGGATGATGAACTGGAAGAGCGTGTACGCCTTTGATATAATTTACCCGTAATATTGTCATTGTTATTGTTATTGTTTTTGTTGTTGATGTTATGTTGTTGATGTTGGGGTAATGTTGACTTAAGTGACAGTGGCGGTAATGATGTTGATTGTTGTTGTTGCTGTTGTTGCTGTTGTTGCTTAATAGTCTTTATTGGTTGCAATTCAAAAGATTGCTGCTTAAAATGGATAATCAAAGAAAATGGAAAACAGGGCAAGAAAACAATAAAGCAACACATTAAGAAATTTGTGATTATTGTTATTGTAATTATTGGTTGTTTATCATTAGAAAGGAAATTGTGGAAAAAATATATCAAAAGAATATCAAAATTGCCAACATCTGTATCCTAATGATGCTTATTTTGCATATTTATGCTTATCTTCATGGGAGCTTTAAATGTTTTCACACCTTTCATTAAAATGTTCACTTTTTTCAAAACTAAATATATATCTTCGTATTTATAATGCTTATAATGCATATAATGCTTATATTGCTTATAATGCTTATAATGCTTATAATGCTTATAATGCTTATAATGCTTATAATGCTTATAATGCTTATAATGCTTAAAATACATATAACGCTTATATTGCTTATTAATACATAGCTTCGCCAATTTTTAAGGTTTTCACAATCTTCCTTCAAATTATATTTGAAATTTCTTTAAAATTGTTGTTTTCTTTTTTTGTTATTGTACTTACTTGAGGAAATGCATTTAAAATACCGAATGTACCACGTGGACTTCCCAATGTCAATGTGGCCGCTGTATCTAAATTGGCCGATGTTATTAAACGCGTTTGTTCTGGTGCTATTGTAACACGTGGACATGGGCTGTTGCCTTTGGAATTGCGCCGCTTAAATATTGAGAAACTTTTACTCGAATTGGAACTTTGCGAATCCGGTGTACGTGGTGATTTTGGATCATTGCAAAAATAATACGGATTATCTATAAAAATTAAAAATAATCTTGTAAATATATTGATTTGGTGTAGAAAAAGAGGCTATGACATCTCCATGTTGCCCAACTTTAATAAATCACATCAACACTTCTATTGCCAGAACTTTAAGTAGTAGTATTCAAAAACTTATGTACTAACTGAGAGAGTTACTAAGATAAAGCCAGTAGAATAATATTTTCTTAGTGGTTCCAGAACTATTGTGGGAATGCACTAAAGACTTATTCAACAATGTCGCTTTTCGAAATCTCTTATGAACTATGAAACCATTATGAAATACCAGATTGTTCTTAGATAATTTTGATCCATTAAGAGCAACGTTAAACAGTCTAATTGTTTACTTGATTCAATCTTACATTTCATGTAACTTTACGTTTGAAATAAGCTAAAGTTAAATAGAAACATTCGATGTTGATTGGATGTTAGTAGTGAACGTTGATCAAATCGATTAAAGGACGCGCCAACAGGATAACAAAGAAAGTAAACAAAGAAACTCTGTATTTTTTTAAGCAAAAAATTTTAACAAAAATCGTGAAATTTTATATAAATTTTACGACCGTTGTTCTACAAATTTGACTATGACTGCCCGAAATTATGCAACTTCAAAGTGTCTGCCTATGCCATAAAATATCGAATAGCGTTTGAATGGCTCAAGTCAAAATTGGCCAATAGCAATGATGGCTTTTATCTTATTGTTGTCTTGTTTTCTTTTATTATTTTTTCCTTTTTTTTTGAAAAAAATTATAATAAGGCAATGAAATTTTAAAAAAGGTAAAACAAAATGTTTCAGGACTTATTGACCACAGCATTATATAGGTGATTTTATGTAAAGCGACAATAAATTTTTTTTTCTCATTATTTGCCTTTATTGTTGTTTTTATTATTGTTATTGTTGTTGTTGTTGTCCCATATTTTGGTTTTTCTTTTGTTTTTTTTTTTGGTGTCTTTTTTTTTTTGGAATACAAAAGAGAAAAAAAATGTTGCGGCCTGCATAGAAGAACGAGCCCACATTTTTTTCAACACATTTTCCAATTTATAGTGTTTCTGTTGTCGTCGTTTTGCTTTTTTCTCTATTGCTTTATGGAAATTTTTACAAAAAAAAGCCAAATCAATGGAAAAACCAGAAGCATCAACAACTACAACAACTACAACAACAATAATAATAATAATAATAATTAATAAAAGAGAATAAGTGAGGGAGAGAAATAGAGAGAGGAGAGAGAGAGAGAGAGAGAGATATAGAATATGAGAAATAATAATTACCCGAGAATAATGTGTTGGTTTGATTATCCACAGCGACAAACATTATTATTTGATTTATTATTCTTAGTACTATTTATTTTATTGTAATTCTTCTTCTTATTATTATTATAATTATTATTGTTGTTGTTATTGTTATTTGTATTATTATTTAGATTTCGATAATTGAATTAAATAAAATTAATAGAGCGAGACCCAACAAAAAGAAAACACAAAAACAAAAATATAACGCGAATGTAAAAAAAAATGTGTGGGAAAAATGCAGATGGAGAGAGATAAAACGACATAAACAGATAGATAATTAAAATTTATGTCACATAAATTTTTTAGATGTTTTTTGTGATGTTTATATTGCTACAATTTTATTCTCTTATTCAGCTCTTATTCTTCTTACTTTCTAGTCTTATTTGTCTTCTTCTTCTTATTATTATTATTATTATTCTTGTTCTTCTTCGTGTTCTTAGTCTTTTTATTATTTTATTAGTTCTTTTAAAGTTTCAATTTAATTGATGTTGTTGCTGGTTTTTTTTTTGTTATACACTAATTAATTTTTCTATTGATAATTGTATATCTTCTTCTTATTATTATAAGTTTTTTTTCTAGATTTGACTGGATATTTTTTTCTTCAAAGTTATTATACCTTTTTAATTTGTATACATTTCATTTTAATTTTTATTATTGTTATTGTTACGATTGTTTTTGTTGTTGTTGTTATAACTATTTATACACAAATTCGCACAAATTATGTTAATTTTTTCTGTGACATTTTTTTCTTTCTTTTTGCTTTTTGTTTTACTTTGTTTTGTTTTGTTTCTATTCGCCACAAGAATGAGAATGAGAATGAGAATGAGAATGAGAACAAGTTAAAAAGTTAAGTTTGGAAATCAATTAATTAACTTTTCTTCTCCTAGCTCTTCTTCTTATTTTCTTCTTCTTCTTTTTCTATATTAATATCTTCTTCTCATTGTGTTTTCTTGAAGTTTACTCTTCTTTTTTTTTCTTTTTATTGTTATTGTTGTTATTTATATTGCTTTAAATTGTTATTGTTGTTTTTGATTTGTTTGCCTTAAAATTTGGCACAAAATTGTGCCAAATGTAACCTCAATCAATCATTCGATTAACTCGATCAATTTATCGATCATTATTTATAAAATGCATTCACCAAATAAGAATAATTAAAATAACAGTTAAAAATTAAAATCAAACGAATGAAAAACTTAATAACAAAATAAATAGTAAGCGTTTTATACTGCGCGTTGTTCGTTGTGCGTTGTTCATTGTGCGTTGTGCGTTTATTGTGCGTGTTATTGCACTGACATTCTATAATGGAATAAAACGTTTACAAAATAAATCGCTTTGTATGGATTTTATGATTTGTATGAATTATACAAATTTGGACGCGCTCATAACAGTACAACATAACATAACATAACAACAGAGCATAACGAATGCGATAGACAACATTTCATACACTCATATACATACATACACATACACACACACACAGGCAGGCATACATGCAAGCAACATAAACAGCACAAATTTCGGAATTATTGTGCTTGTTTTTCCCCACCAAAAAAAATTACATTTGTACATTTGCATTCGTATTGTGATACGATTTTGTTATTGTTATTGTTATTATTATTATTATTATTATTTGTTGTTGTTGCTTTATTATTATTATTGTTATTGTTGTTATCGCCATGACCATTGTTTGTTATGTTGAATGCTTGTTGCTTTGTTGCTTGTTGCTTGTTATGCTTACACTTATTGTGGGTGCTTGACTTGATATGTGTGAGTGTGGGGGATTGAGTGTGTAAATGTGTATATGTGTACATGTGTGTGTGCGAACATGTACGAATATTCTTATTCTTATTCTTATCTTATTCTTCTTGTTAAGCATGCACTCATTTAATTTTATACGTCGTTAAATGCATACGTAGAAAAATATATATATACAGGTTTGTATATATGTGTATGAGTGTATGTGTGTACGTGTGTACATATCTATTTGCTATTAATTTTGATCATTTTATGCGCTCATAAAGAGAACATTTTTCCAAACATGTTTACATATGCATTTCTCTAACTATGAATGCTTCCGTGTATTTCATATCTGCACATATGTGTGTGTGTTGTGTATATATATGGAAGAGTTATTTTATATATGTAGGTATGTATAGGTGTACGTTTGATAAAACGTACGATTTAGGGGTAAATAAAAATTTTCAAAAACAAAAATCACACAAACTAAAAGAGAGAGAGACAAAGAAAGAGAGTAATCAAAATGAGTGCTTGAATAAACGAGCGAGTAAGTAAATGAATGAATGAGTGAGCCAATGATGATGTTTATAGAAATAAGAAGTGCAAGAAGTGAATGATGGAAGAAGAATTGTTTACATATTTATATTTATGCTTAGTTAGTTGTGTTGGTGCGTGTCCATGTGAGTGCGTTTGTACCAGCGTATATTTATGTGCATTTTTTTTTGTACTTTACAACTTGCAAGTACTTTTTTTGCCAAAACAAATGAATGCATTTTATTGTTGCTGATATTTTTCCTTAAATTGTTATTCCTCTACATTTTTCTTCTTCTACTTCTACTTCTTATTCTTCTTCTTATTGGTCTCTGTTCGCCATGTTGTTTTCGTGGTTTTTGTTGTGCTTTAGTGTAAAATAAGCGTAAAGTGAAAGAAAATCCGACGATTTACAAGAAAACCGTTGCTTTTTTTTAACATAAGCGCAACAACATCAACAACAATCACAACAATGACATTCTCAAATTCATGGCAAAACAATAGGATGATTGAGATTATAACTGGGCGAAAATGTATGGGGACTGAATAAAACAAAACAACAATAACAAAAACGCCCATGGAAAATTCGCTACAGCGACATGAAAATGCCATAATTAGGCAGCAAAAAATAGACTAAGAAGAAGAAGAAGAAGAATTACAAAAATCAGAAGCATTTATATTTTGACTTTTTTTTCTTTTGTTTTCTATGGTTCATTTATTAACAAAACTCTCTCTCCCGACTAAACAAATCAGTTCATGGGATTTCGTGGCATTGTATGTATGTGTGTGCATATGTGTATTGCATTCATATATAAGTAGTGCGAACAAAGCCAAACGCAAATATGGAACATTTTTCGTAAAAAACTAATTTTCAAATTGCTTGAGCGGGTTGCCGTTTTTGTCCCCTTGTTTTGTACTTTTCAGACGTTTTCCTTTTTTTGCCTGAATGACCATCGTTTAACCTCCACCTCTTTCTCTTTTGCCTTCTATCTCTTTCTCTTTTTTTCTCTCTCTCTCTCTTTATCCCTATCTCTCTCTCTCTCTCTCTCTCTTTCTTCCCCTCTCTCTCTTTCTCATGCAAACACTAACTTGTGATTGAAAGAATGACCAAATTTGTTCATTAAAATATATTCATATGTTTGCATTTGTTTATGTATGTGTGCGTGCTATGTGTAAGTGTATGTGTATGCATGCACAAATATATGTTTATGTTCATGTGTATACATGTATTCAACTACCATTTAATTTATGATTATTTTCAATCCTTCTTTCTTTCTTTTTTTTTCTTGGCCTTTTGTGTTTTATTGATTTCCCAGTTGTTGTTGTTATTGTTATTGCTGGTTTCTTTTCTGCGTTATTTCTTTTTCGTTTTTCTTTTCTTTTTTTAGCGGTTTTTCCTTTTCATCCCAGAGTTTTTCGTTCGTCTTATTAATTAGCATTCAAACATTGTCCAAATCTTTTCTGCGCACTGATGTCTCAAGAATTTCTAATAAGATTTTATTCGTTCGTATTCTTCTACTTTTACTTCTGTTTCGACCTTCTTCCTTTATCCCTTTTTGTTCTTTTTATTGTTGTTCTGTATTTTCATTCTTTTCTTTTCTATCTGCTTTTTTTTTGTTAATTTAATTTTAATTTAATCCTTGCGGTACAAAGTTCACATTTTCCACTCGTCTGAAGTGTGGGAAATTTATTTTTTTTCTTTTTTTTTTGGTAAGAAAATATTTCATTAAAGAAAATAGTTTGAAGACCTTAAAGAATAACGATTACGTAGCTCTCCTAATCCTTTCAAATTGCAACCTCGTTTGTCGCATTTCGGATGGAATAATTGCGCTTGATTGTCAACGAAAGCCTTAAATTTACGGCAAAACATCTCCTAAGGTAGGGTTCGAGTTTTTTCGATACAACTCGAAATGAACCCTTCAAAAAACTAGCTTTCTATAATCTAAAATATTCTGTAATGCCCTCGCACATTAAACCTATTTTTAAAAGTATTTAGGTGGATTAATCCAGTACACTGGCAACCCATTTACAAATTTCAATTTGCTCTAAAGAATTTTTATCGAAGAAATGTGATTTTAATATTTTGGAAATATTATTCTTGTTTATTTCTATACATGTTTATTTCTATTAATCCGATAGAAAAGGCGATTTCATAATAATGATAGATAAATCATAAATAAACAATTTGGTATAATAAAAACTTGAAAATCGTCTTTTAAGTGCTCTTTGAAAGGAAATTTCCAAAAAAAAAAAACAATTTTATACCGCAATTCTACAAAGAGTGTTAATAAAATTTTTAAATTCTACATCACTAAATACAAAAATTCTGCAATAAAAAACTATATATCACAGATCAGAGATCGGAGATTAGATATCAGAGATCAGATATCAGAGATCAAATATCAGAGATCAGATATCGGAAATCAGATATCGGAGATCAGATATCGGAAATCAAATATCGGAGATTCGAATATCTGAGTTCAGAGATCGGAGATCAAATATCTGAAATCATAGATTAGAGATCAGAGATCAAAAACCGGAGATCAGAGATAGAAGATTAGAAATCGGAGACCAGAGATTGGAGATCAGAAATCGGAGATTAGAGATCGGAGATCAAAGATCGGAGATTAGAGATCGGAGATCAGAGATTGGAAATCAGATATTGGAGATCAAAGATCCTATATATTAAAAAACTTTTCAAACTGTTTGGCATAAAAATTTGCAACTCGGAAGTTGGAAATGGGTTGCATATTTATCAGTTTTTATCTAAAGTATTAAATAAAAATCCGTTAAGTCAAACGATTTTCTTATGATATTACAAAGTCCTTTGCTAACATTACATTGCAATTTATGCAACAAAGGACCTATTGCATAAGCGACATTCAGCCTTCTTGCAAGTCATTCAAATGTTATACATCTAATAGATTAAGTAGTTAAGTATAAAAGTAAAGGTAAAAACTATTTTGCTACTGTCTCATAAAAATTAAATGTATTCTGTCTTGGCGAACTAGAAGTAGAAAGGGGTGGAAGCAGAAAAGTCGAGAGATTTTAGATAAATATATATATAACACCTTAATTTTATTATTTGTTTAATGTTTAATATTATTTTACCAAACAAAGACAGAGAAAGACAAACACATAATAATTCAACCAGATTAAACAGACCATACCCAGAAGTAAACAAAATACTTGAAAGTCTTGACCATCTTTGAGATTATTATTTAAAGAACTTAAAAAATCCTTTAAAAGAAACTCGAACAAATATCGAGTGAAAGGCAAATTTAAGCCGCTTCATTTAAATGGCATAAGAAATCTAAAGTGGCACCATGGAAAAGGGTCATTGTGTCATTTTAGCGTTCTGTATTAAATAAGCTTGAAACGGTGAATTTTCCATACTTTCACACTCACTATATAAAGTAAATTGGATTCGATAAGCGAGAGTTCAAATTAGCAAGGACATTTTATCGAAATGCCAAAGAAATTGCAAAAAAATTCTTAAGAAATTTGCATCTAAATGAGACCAATTAAAACTTATAAAACTGTCACTAAACGATGACAACAATAGCAACATCTATTAC
Source organism: Melophagus ovinus (assembly GCA_023089585.1). Taxonomy (NCBI): domain Eukaryota; kingdom Metazoa; phylum Arthropoda; class Insecta; order Diptera; family Hippoboscidae; genus Melophagus; species Melophagus ovinus. Next base: position 20,237,983 of record JAKKIB010000174.1, on the reverse strand, counting down.
AACAACAACATAATACAATTAAATGAAAGGAAAAAGAGCGTAGGCAAATAAAATAACTAAAAATAGAAAAGACAAAATAGGCAGCACGAGTCAAGGGAGAGAGAGAGATCTCTAAAGCAATCAGCCCATTAGAGGTCGCGTCTGGCCGTATCTTTGGTTTATTGCAAACAATAGCAATAATCAAAAGAAGACAAGATTTAGCCATAAAAAGGAATAAGGAATGCCTGACATTTCATTTTACCCTTCATTCGTTCTGCTTCTTCTGCATTTGTTCCTTCTTTTTTTGTTCGCTCATTTTCTAAATTGAGAGCGACATTCAGTCTTCTTGCAAGTCATTCAAATGTTATACATCTAATGGATTAAGTAGTTAAGTAAAGAAGTAAAGGTAAAAACTTTTTTGCTACTGCCTCATAAAAATTAAATGTCTATCTTGACAAGCTAGAAGTGGAAAGGGGTGGAAGCAGAAAAGTCGAGAGATTTTAGATAAATATATAAATAACACTTTAGTTTTATTATTTGTTTAATGTTTAATATTATTTTACCATACAAAGACAGAGAAAGACAAACACATTGGTAGAGAGATAAACAGCCAAACAAAGAGAAGTGGAAAGACCTAAAATAAAAAAGGGGAGTAAGAAAAACCAAAGAGGCTGAAATAGATTTCAAGATCATATCACTTACACTTCATAGATAATATCGCACATACCTACACATATACACACAAGTACATTCTAAGAGAAGACTACGCATTGAAAAAAAAATATTGAATAAAGTGCGGCATTTAGTTTTGTGTGAAAGTTTTATGCTCATTCCATTAAAAGTACTTGACATGCACTTGGATTTATATTATTATTATTATTATTCTGCTTATAATTGCTTTTGTTATTATTGTTTTTCTATTTTTTTTTTTCGTTTTTGTTGATTGTTTAACAAAACTGTAGGCATATGTTTTGTAGTGCACTCAGAAGTAGCAATTGCGGCAGCCTCATCTCGACAGAGCAAAAGTATCAAATTCTTTCAGTGGGCTCTCCTTTTCTTTAGTAGTCTTGTTTTCTTACTACTCTTAAAGGTCACTTAAAATGCTATACTTTTTTTATTTTTATACTCTACACCACTTATAGTACAAGGTATTATGTATTTATGCGGACGTATGTAAAATTCAGAAGGCGTTCAGAACAACCCAGTTTTAGGGTACCAATCAACTCAGAATCATCTTCTAATTCGATTTAAATATGTCTGTCTGTTCAGCCATTTGTTTGACCATCTGTATGTCTTCCAATTTAAAGCCTGCATTGCACCTTATATACATGGCTTAATCTTTGGTATCTAGATTCGGAGCCTTTCTTATGCCATTCAAATTACTCCTTAGCTTAGCTTAAATTAGCCCATTAAGCCTACCCAGCTACTCATTTTATTCGGAAATGGGACCCTGCACGACAAGCATATATATGTTTGAACGAGCAATGCCCGCGATATGGGCACCATAGCTCCCACGAAGCCAATCTCAATATCACCACAGCGGGCATTTTAAAACTGGTGATCCCGTGCTACCAAATTAAATCTTTGGATCCGATCTCGTGTCTCAAGATGTCTCCTGATGGCCCGCATTAACAACGACCATCTCATGAGCCACTCCCAGTTGAGCAGATGCTTCCCGGGACTAGTTGCCCCCCTGATCATATAGTGCTTGAATAGAGGGCGACATTATTCTACTTACGATACCAAATTGGCAGCTGTATTTTAAAGTTAAAACGTAAAATTCTTCTAAACGCGGGGCCTTATGCCATTCAAATTTGACGATCTTCCCACAAGCAGACTTTGCATTGAAGGCGAAGTTCAAGTCTGAAATTTTCTATTTAGCCTATGTCGTTTAGGCTATTTGAGATAAGCAGTTTCCCGAGAAAAGAAGTACTATTAATATTACCGGCTACCTCAGGAGTATCGGGCTATAAAGTTTCCTCATTTGTTTGCCCTCAATTTAAGAGAGATTTCATCAATTTTAGACTCGAACAAAACCCAAATTTTAACTGAATATCTCAATTTAAGACTTTGCGTCAGAGAATATTTCTTAGGAGAAAACAAGTAAAATCAATTACAACAAAATGCTAACAATTTCAATAGTAACTAAAAAAATTAAATCACAATAAAACTTGGGCACTTAAACAAACTCTTATCGCTAAAAAAATAGAAACGATAAATGAATGAACAAAAAAACGAAATTATGTAATTTTATTAAATAAAAAAACAAAAATCACAATAACCTTAACATTTAACCTCAAACACACACACACACACACACACACACACACAAGTTTCCGAATTTTTAAATTTATATTCTTACATTACTCCAACAAAAATCGTCGGCACATTGAACCATTTCTTGAATGGAAAATAAGTAAATAAATAAATCAAGTTAAGTAAAATGCTGTAGAAGAAGACAAATAACATTTCTATACTAAAGGAAAAAAAAAGGATAGGGAAAGGATAGGGAAAGAGAAAGGAAAAGAAAGGAAAGAAAAGGAGTGAGAGTGAACATGGAAAAGTACACATCACGTGCAATTAAAATATAAACATAAAAAGAAAGCAAAATACAACAATAACAATAAAAATAATAACAACAATAAAAATAAAAATAAGTATAGGAATAAGAATAAGAATAACAGCAGCAGCAATAAAAAAGAAATGCATTTCAATCATTTCAATGTTAACTTTGTTTTACTTTGATTGAATTTTATTGTCTCAACCTTTTTGTCTTTGGAGAATCAAAATGCAGCAATTTGTTTACCCAAAGTAAATACCCTCTATATATACATACACACACACACACACACACACAAACACACACACCCGCACATACTTATGCATATATACATTCATACAAATGTAGCTGCATTTAGTGATAATTTATTTTTTATTTTTTTCTTCTTATTTATTTATTTATTTATTTACATTGTATGGGTGCCCGTTTTGGGCGCGTTTAAGCGTGTGCCTTTATGCCTACGGGTTTGTGTATGTGTATTTGATTATGTATACATGGATTTTTATGAAGCGACAGGAAGAGGACGTTTTGAATTTGTGATTATGCTGCAAATACATAATTTTTTTGCTTTTGTATTGTTATTACACTCACATCGCATAATATAAATGATTGTATGTATGCTATGCTATGCTATGCTATGCTATGCTATGTCATGCTATGTATTATACGTTATTGTTAATATACATTTATGAAATTATCAAGTTAGTTAGTTCGCTTAGTGCTACAGGTACCCAAACTGTATATAACGGCACAGGCAGCAGTATCAAATTAATGAGAGAGATAAGTAAAATGAAAAAGAGAAAAAGAATGACAAGAGAATGGGAATCAATAAGGGGTATAGATGCAGTGAAAAAGAGCATGGGATATTGAAAGTAAATATAGAAAAATATAGAGAAAAAAAAAACCAAAATTATAGCTAGCAGAAAGGACTGAGACATAAAGATAGAGAGAGTGAGAGAGAGACAGAAAGAGTGAGAGAAAGAGGTAGAAATGAAAAGGAAATCCAAACTTATCTTCATCTAACGGACAATTTAGTGTAAAAACAAAGCGAAAAGTAAAGAAAGCAACAACAACAATCGAAATGGCAAATGCTATCGCAATAAAACAACAACAACAACAGCAACCGTATTCTTTATTATTATCCTTAATAATTAAAAATTAAAAAAGCACGTGAATTTTTAACATATTAAAACAAAAACTTAAAGAAAAACTTCCTTTGTTGACAACAACAATAACATGAATGCTCTAAAAGGGACATTTATTGAAAGTTGCATGCAACAATAAGATGATATCAAGTGAGAAAATTATGTTATGGTAAAGCCAAATCTTAGATATCAATTTAGTATTTGCATACCTGCCTTGATGGCTTAATTGCATGGTATACAAATGAGTTCTAGGGTTGGTAGTCGGGCGTACCATCACTCCAGCTTCCAATATAAAAGTCATATTGCACTTTCTACGCGAAGTCTAGCCTTTTGGTATGTAGGTTCGGAACCTTCTCAAATCTCCTTGACATAATTTGGTCAGGTCAATAGCTATACATTTTATTAGGTAAATGGGTCCCTGCACGACAAGAATATAAATATGTTTGAATGAGCATCCCAGCTCTCAAAAAGCTAACTCCAACATCATCATAATGAACTTTATTAAAACTGATTATTCTAGATTAAATCTTTAGTCCGATCTCGTAAACTCATAACAGCTTCCGAAGACCGACTCTACCAATGATCTTCTTATGAACTACTCACAATTGGGCTGGTGCCTCTCAGGGCTAATTGCCGCCTAGTTTATGGTATCGATACATAATTTGAAATTCTATAATTTCAAGTAGGCGTGGTTCATTTGCAGAATTTTTTTCTTATAGACATTGTGGTCTTAATATTTATATAAAGTTTCCGCTTTCCATCTGTAATAAAGGGGTTCTCTGTTTAGGTTACCCTAAGAGCAGGCTTTTTGGCCAATTTGATTCAGTTCTAATATCAAATCAATGTGTTCCAATGCTTCGAATATTTCTGCTTAATTTGAAATCGATATCTCTTATTTTGCGACTGTAAGCGTTACAAACATACTGATAAATAGTGTAAACCTTTAAATCTTTTAATGGTGCACATAAAAACGAAAGGCCCTTTTTTATCTTACACCTAAAATTACAAGACATTCAAAACGATTAACTGATCTCTTTTTGTTTTGAATAAACATTTATTGGGCCAAATGAAGATCAACTAAAAATGAATTCTGCAAAATTTCTATCTGAAGCAGATTTATAGGTAAATAAATTGAAAGACCTTCATAAATGAAATCAAAAGATGACGCATAATAATAATAAATGTCGCAGATCTAGTTGTGACACTTCAAGATGTTGCAAAACAGCGCAATGCAAATGCTTTTATTACCCAACGTTTCAAAAGTTGACGCAAGGTGTTAAGAATATAACAACAACAACTCATCATAAATAACAACAATGTATTCAGTTTATTACACAATTCTTCTTCTTCTTTGTATATTTTTATTTGCTATTTCTTCTGTTTGAAATAACGCTCAATTTTTGTTTATTTATAATGACATTTCCAACAAATTCTAATAATCGATATAAAGAAGGAAACAAAAAACTAGAGGCAAAGAGAAAAAAAAATTGGAGGATATGAATGTAAATGGTAATTTAGATTAAGCCAATTAAATTATTTAACAGAAATTGCGGCAACAAACATTCACAACTTCCTTCTGGTTTTTTCATGCATTCAACGAGAAGAGATCGATCAAAAGTTATGGAGTTATTTTATTCCAAGAACATTTAAATTACAATGTAATCTTCATAAAAACATCTCTATCTCATGCTCTCGCTTTCAATCACGTTTTTGATCTGTGGCTTTCTCTGTTTGTACAAAAAAAAGTATCTATAGAAAATTTTCTGTATAAAATTTTCTTTAAGGAGAAAATAAAATTGGTTTTTTTTTGTTTATTAAAAATTTTCTTACAATTTTTCGATTTAATTACCCAAGAAAACTGCAATAAACAAATGAAAAAAATAACACTAAAAACAGTAAAATATTTTTATGTGCCTTGTAAATTATTTCGTTTCTATTAAATGACTCAAATTTGAAGTATTTTTCTTCAACAAAAAATGTGGCCACGTTTTAGAACGACAACACGTTGCCACATTTCTTCGTATATTTTCTTTTCAAAATATTTTATATAATTTAATATTAAAGTTTTTTATTTATAGTTGAAAATTTTTATGGTTTATTAAATGAAATTTGTTACTCATGGATAAAATTTTTTGGTGTATGAACTTCATCGGATTTTTATGCAAAAGCAAATTGCACTAATGCGATTAAAATTTTTGCTTTACATTTAATAAGATTTATAATGAGATATTTAACAAAAATCCAAATAACTTTTAGTCTAATTTATTGTGAGCTTAATCAAGGTAAGTGTAGCAGAATCAAATCAAGTAAATTCAACTTGATATTTTTCAACTGAAAATCATTTTTAAAGAGCATTAAAGTCAATCGAGTTAAGTGTCGTTTATTAGGAAATAAAGCATGCTTTTTAAAATCGTATCGAAAAACCAATGTGAGAGAAATATTGTTAAAAAGACTGTTGCTTGGTTACGCTAGGGTATTTCAAAAAGCAAAATAAGCACGGTCCTACAACAACTCTAAATTACATTTGAAAAATTATTTCAAAGCACTCAAAGGAAATGCTGCACATGGTTGCCACATTTACACATTCTAATCTGAACAGTGTCAGTAGTCAGTTGTGTCAAACCTAAAAATATGCTCAAGAGAAAAATAAGTGAAATTTTAACTTTTTTTTAATGTTAAATGACATTTTTCTATTATTTGACCGAATGGACCGAAATTAAATGTCTGATAATGATCAGGAATAAAAGCATTATACCAACAACCCAATAATGACTTGATTTCTTATTAACAAAGATGAAACAAAACACAAAACAGATGATGATGACTTTTATTTCCTAAATTTATTTAAAGGAAATGTCCCATCATCGTTTCATTAACTTTCCAACTTTATTCTCTATCTATTTATCTCTTCCTTTCTCTCTCTCTCTCTCTCTCTTCTTTCTCTTTTTCACTTACTCTATCTCTATCTTATAAACAGACAATTTTTTTGCCACATTAACAATTGTTTACAATATCGTAAATGTCATTTAATTATTTGCCACGTGTGACGTGTGACGTGTGACGTGTGACAAAGCAAATGAACATAGAAAAATATGAGCAATTTTTGCAACTTTTGTAAAAATGTTTTCTTGATTGTACTAACTTTTGCAGAATTCGTAAGTGATTTTATTTAATTTTCTATATAAAATTACGGAACAATATTTTTTTTTTAAATAAATGTTTGTAACATTCCTAAAATATAAATATTTCCTGTTTCATTGTACATAGAAAAATTGCACAAAGTTTACTCGAAAATTTAAAAGATGATTTTCATTTCCATTGAAGTATATACAAATTTTTTCAAATGACCGAATGGTCTTTCGTTTTAAAATAAAAATTTCATGGAAAAAAGAAATTCTGTAAAATAATTTCCAGAAATGAAATTCATTCGCAAATTTAAGCAAAAATTTTCTAAAAAGGCAAATCTAAATGTAAATGTAGATTCAAAAACTAATTTCGACTAAATCGGCTAAATAAATTGAATGATACAAAAATATATCTCTGATAGATTTACATCTAAAATTTACACTTGATACGAAATGTCTTAAAATTGTTATGAGTTTTCATAAATGCGACATTTATTTAAAAAGAAACTTTTATCTTCTTCCGCTTTTTTGGGATGATTGGAAAAGGGAAAATTTCAATTTATAATCACTTTCTTGAATATAAAAAGTCACTTTTGAATTTCTTATTTCGTTCTCAGTAACGATTTATTTCTAGAACATTTCAATTGTAATAAATTCAAATGAAAATTGTTATCTGAAACTTACAGGTCATATGTAATTTTTTTTTATATATTAAGATAATTTTAACATTTCTTTGAGTGTAAAAATTCCATACAAATTTATGCGTGTGCTTTCAAAAAATGTTGGCCATTTTCCTCAAATAAAATAAGAAAGCAAGAAAAGTAAAACTATTTTAATAATTTTAATCATTTTTGGGAATAATTTGATTGCCAATCAACACCATCTCATAATCATTGTCATCATTATCATTATCATCATCATCATCATCATCATCATCATAATTATCATGATAATGAACATTAACAACATCATTGATATTATTTTCAATTATGATTTTGAATTTGATTATGATTATGATGATTGTGCATGATAAAAGCGGAACTGAAGAAGAAATTTTATATGACTCAAGGTGTTAGATAAAATGCCATTTATTATTTGATGATACAAAAGCTAACAATGTTAAAAATGGGCGGTTGATTACACAACATGACACAACAATCTTAAATTATAGTTCTTGTGGCTTCCACCACAAGAACTATAATAATTATAATGATAATGATGATAATGATGATAATGATGAGAATGATGAATGATGATGATGATGATGTTGATGATGATGGCTGGTGGGTGAATGGTAAATCGTAAATGACTCTTGTAAAGCAATTCAATCTATCTCTCCCTCTATCTTTCTTTATCTATCTTCATATATATGTGCCGGTTTGTCTGTCTGTCCGTCTAACTGTCTTTTTCTATTTAATTAATAATATTAAAAGCATTTGTGAAATATTTTTATGAGTTCCAACCACAATCATGCCATACAAATGGCATCCGTTCCATACTAATGCATGCGCACATATACATATATACACACACACATATGTACACACTAAATTGAAAAACATTTGGAGTAATCATTTCGGTTCATTACAATTTATTTTCCTTTGAATTTTTTTGTTTTTCATTTTCACATTTATATCATTCATATTTGAGATATTTTTGCATTCATTCATGAATATTTCAGCTGTCATTTTTCACCTTCCATCTTCCACCTTCCACCACCCATCTTCGATATTACATGTTCCATCTTCCTTGTTCAATCTTCCTCATTTTTAAACATTTCAATGTTAAACATTAGACGTTGGACATTCTAATAAAATTTCATAAAAATCATTTTCTAAAAATATCAATTTACTTTTTCTTCTAGTTTTTCTTCTTCTTATTGTTGTTTTTGTTATTGTGGTTGTTGTTATTTTTGGTATATTTATGTAAATCAAATGTAAAATATGAATGAATATAAAAGAATTTTTTGATTTTCTTTTGCTTTCTTTTGTTTTCTTCCATCAAGAATGTGCGCCTCCATTAAAGGTGTTACAATTCGTGTAATGGAATTTTCAATACACAGCAACAACAAAAAATAAAAATACCAAACAATATAATTTAACATTTAACTTTAATGTGATGGATAATAAAATAACAACAATCATAACTATAAATATAAATGACAATCGTTATGACAACAACAACAATAACAACAACAACATCTAAAGAAAAAACCCAAGATGTTTTTTTTCTTTCAAATAGATTTTCATTGAAATTTTGTTGAGGCACGAGACGATTCTTCACAAAACTGCGCTATTAATAAAATCATCTAAATCAAAAAAAAAAGAACTAAAATTTACATTTATATATTTCAATCAATAGAAACGATAAAATAAAAGACTTTATAGAAAAATGTATTAGATAAAAAATTTTTGTATCGAGTCTCGCAAAGTTACAACTATAAAGATTTTATTGTTGGCCTCGGTCATTACACGATATTTTATTGTTTATAAAAAATTTTGACAATACCAAATTCCAGATTTTGGAATCGCTAACTTCACATTTCCACAAATAAAAAAGCAACTAAATAGATCTAAAATTTGAAGCGTGAGTTTAAGTGAAGAGAAAATGCCAAGAAAAACTTTATATTAACATTACGATCCATAAATTACCATTTAAGCACTCCTTTCAACCTTTTCCACAAACTTTGATTCACTTTATCAATGTTTTTAAGAAGTTGATGGAAGCATTTACCTTCTTGAAAAACAACAAATCCAACTGATTTAAGGCTTATTAAATTATTATGCTTTGTACCGTAAGTTGAGTATTTAGATTTGAGAACCCTAAACTCTAAACCCTAAACTTTAAACCCTAAACCCTGCCCTTTTATATAAAAAAAATTCAAGAATTAACAAAAACTTTTTAATGATTTTGAATCGTATTGAAATAATTTTAATAATTAAAGATTATCAGGGCAAAGCCTCATGATCGTCAGGCAGACACAAGTTACTGGCAATAGAGAGCCTTCTTATCTGCATAATTTTAAACGTTTCATATTTTTTCCAATCACGAAATTTACTTTACATTTTGAGTTTAAGATTTTACTTTCCCGTTTGATTTCTATTTACAAAAATTACATTTCTTCGATAATTTTGTCCATGGTAGTATAAGAATAATATTTAATTTGTTGTTATAAATATTTAAAACTTGACGTTTTTGCGTTACTTAACAACAGAAGTCCCGTAAAAAAGTTTGTCAACTACATTAACAGCAACTTAAATTTATGCCAAATAATGTGCTGGATAATGAACTAAATATGTCAACCAAATGGGAGCACATGAACTCGTGCTTTGACAACGTTGTACACTTTTTCCTTTTTTAGCCGCCAAAAAAAAAAAAGAAAAAAATCAAGAAATAAGAAGTAAAAAAGGGAAAAAAGAAAAAGTTATCAATGGCTGAAATCAAATCTGGAGTACTCCTGGAGTAATTTCAGTCCAATAATTAAGCCCATTTTTTTCGATTGTTTTAAATGCCCAATAATTCTTAATGTTAAGGTCTGACACCTTATTGGGAACCGTTATAATTTTGACTGGAAGTCAATTTCGAACTCTAAGACGCGTCTTAGAGAATTTAAGGCTTTTAAAATCTGTACATTTTAAATAAAAATTAAGCATATAAAAAATTCATTAATTTTTGCACTGGGACGGGAAGGTCTTTTAACTTTTTGGATTTCCTAATTCTAATGCGAAATTTTCAGACATTTTGGTCATATATAAATTTAGCTCATTTAAATAAATAATTCGAAAGGATTCCATCCCAATCAATAGAGTTTTAAAGTTCTACAGCTTCATTGCTTCTACGAAGCAAATGTTTCAACAAACTTAATATACTGTTATAATTTTTGGGGGGCTCATTCAAATAAAAAGAAAATAATTTACGAAACAATTTAGATATATTTACAGTTACTTTATGTATACAACAAGTCTAGAGTAGCAATGTAGAATTATCTACCCCCTTTTCATCTTCTTCTTTTTCTTCTTATTTTTCTTCTTCTCAGTTTTGGGTGTCTTATAGGAAAAAGGCAACTTAGGCGTAAGCAGAATTGCCTTTCTTTAATTATTATTGCTGTTGTCGATATTGTTGTTGTAGTTGTTATTATTGTTGTTGTCATTGTTATCATCAACGTGTATACAATTGCTATTACCGTTGTTGTTGTTGTTATATATAAAAATAATAAATACACACATTCGTTTTTAGTTCATTAATTTAAGCCCAAAATAAAAGATTATTAAAACCTAAACAAGTCGTTTGGAGACAATTTTTCTTCATCTAAAAATTTATGAAGTTATTCGAAAATCAATGGCATCAAAATATGCCAAACAAAGAAAAAAATTTGTTATATGAAAAATTATCTGGAAAATAGAAAAATTTGGGCTAAATTTAACTTTTCTTGAAACCATTCAAAAATTGTGAATAATTTTCATATATTGAATCTTTTCAGAATAAGACTTTTCATAAGAAGTAAATGAACTCTAACTATTTTCATTAGAATTCGCTCTTAGAATTCGCCCATCTATATATCGATTTTTATCAAAATATATAAAATGCCCACAATTTTTTAGTATTTTTTTAAGGCCATAAAAATATGTTCATTATTAAGCAAACAAGTTTATTTTAGGCCTTTAGTGGAAATAAAACTTGGTGCCTTTATTTAAGACAATTTTTATCTAGTGCTCCGATTGAAACTAGTAGTTCGAAAATACCAAGTTTCAATAATCTTCCACATTATTTCCAAATCAGCTTAACAACTTAATATTTTATAAAGAGAATAATCTGGACAGACATTAGTTAAAGGGATGACTACACAAGCCCAAATACTTCGATTCTGAATCAATCGGTTACATAAAACTGTGCTCGAATTAAAACATTTAACTGTTACATATCATGCCACAAACTTATCATACCAAACATGGCATAAATCTTAAAAGAAGATATGTAATGCCTGGCAAACATAACAGATACATTTGCTTATGTACACATATACACATGTACATATACATTTAATTATCCAATACGTAAATGGAAGAGGATAATTTTCTTTACGTTTATTTCTCCCTTTTTTTAGGTGTAATCTGTTCAACAGATGTGTATTGCGCGGGTGTATATTTGTTTATGTGAGTGTGCATGTGTGTATGTTGGTGTGTGTGTGTGTATGTATAATGTAATATATGTTTTTAAGTGTTCTCTTTGTGCTCTAAGAATAAAAAAATAAAAAAGTTAAAAAACAGATCGTACTTTTCATGCCGCTCTTTTTTATTCAGGTTGACTACTACATATGGAGTGTTAGAGAGAGATGGGGAGAGATAACAAAATTTCATTTAATTTAATTTTCATCTCTAGAATTATAACTTTCCTGCATTTTTTTTTTAATTGATACAAAATTTGATAACTTTTTTTATTGTGATTGTTACTGATTGCTGCTTTTGCTGCTGTCAGTTATTGATAAAGATTTTCATAAATCGGTATACCACCTCCTTTCCACCCTCTTGAGAAAGCGATTCTCTTTATAATTTGTTATCAAATATGAACAATTATTGTCTAAATTACATGTACTTGATGGAATGATTGAATGAATGTTTATGGCACGTGTCATTCTAATCATTTGCTATACATTTCGGCCATAAATTTAGCAAGTAAGAGTATTACATTTGGTTGGGGCCAAATCTTGGGTACCCATCATCCGAAATGCCATTGGATACGAAATACCATGATATTACGATTCAATCTCAGTTTCCATTTTTCAGTAACATATAGAAAACATAAACATTAAAAAATGAAAATTTGACATAGCATAATTTTATGTAGGCGTGGCCAATTTACACCATTTTCTACAGACATTGTAGCCCAATGGCCTTAATATTTTTACAAGCTTTCTTTGTTTGATGGTTTGCGCTTAATGAATGAAAAGTCACAAAATTTTGCTTAAAAAAAACTAAATTGATCTTGGATTCACGTTGCACTGTGGGCATGTTTCTCGACCGATTTTGTACATTTTCAATATCAACCTGCCTACAAGAACTTTCAATGTTTCTATCAAATTTAAGGTCAATATATCTTTGTTTACAACAAGATGAACGTTAAAAGCACGCGGACAGATAAAAGAAGAAGAAAAAGACACTTCTCTCAAGAAGTATTGACAGTCTTATCGAGATACATAAGTGCAAAATTTCCGAAATCAAATGCTTAATCGCTAAAGCTAAAACTAAAAATATAAAATGAGGTAAATAAACTACTTTCCTTCTCCGGATGGATTTTACTCAAAACCCTCATCATTCCTATAAGAATTCTCTAAAAAATTGGAAGAAATATTTATATCTAGAACTTGTAAAACACTGGCCCACACTTTTAATGTCATATAATTTAAATCAACCTATAATAATGATAATGACAATTATTATAATGATGATGGTAACAATGATCATAATGATCATCTTATGATAAGGTGAAAATTTTCTAAACATTTTATATAAATAAGGATATAGAAATGTAAAATAATTTCCATTCCATGATTGACTAATTGAAACAATTGAAACAAATGAAAAAAAAAAACAAGGGGAAGTAGATTGTTCGGTTTAGTTGTAAAGGTATAAAAGATAGATGAGGCAAAAATAGAACGAGAAATGAAATAAAAATGTAATCGCATTTAATACGCATTTCCTGTGGATGATGGGTGATGAGTTTGATGCTGGATACAGAGATAGTTGGAGAGAATATGCTTGAAACTATAACAACAACAAAATTAATGATATAAAATAATTAAATTCTTTCAATTATAGTTTACTTTTTCCCATTTTATATGAATTCACGTGCTACTTTTTTATAATTAAAAACAAATGAAGCCGTTATAGACGATCTGGACTAACTTTTCCATCACTCTACTTAATATTTTTTCAAGATATTTGTATGGATAAATGGATGCAATGAAATAAAAAAATGAGATTTCTAAAATCCATATTGAACAAACCAAATAAAAATTTTTGAGTATAATTTTCAGGAAGTAATTAACCAGGAACTGCCTCTTTAGAAATGCCATTTTCAATCGCTTCTTTTTACCACGTAACAACTTTTTACTCAAGGCTCCTTCAAACATTTTAAAATGATATGAATACTTTATACATCAAATGAGTAAAGTTGTAAATTTCTATTACACTTTGAGGACCATAATATAGATCAAAACATTGACTCATTTAATCCATTATTGAAACTTATAATTCCCTCCTACCACAAGTGACGTTGATTATAATAAAAGTATTCAAGCTCCAAAACCACTTGTAAAAACTAATTAAATTGGATAGAGCTTTAGAGCCAGACAGAAGAAATGATAGATAGCCAAGGAGTAAGAGAGGTAGAGAAAATCGATATTATATTTTTTTCATATTAATTTATTCAGCTCGATTGTTGAACATTTACTAATTGTTATATAATTAATTTTCAGAAAAAAAAAGCAAACCTAGAAAAAACGGAAAAAAACCGTTCACCTTCAAAGTAATACTTAATTAGTATGTAATAAGTATTTTATAAATATTTTATTTTATTTCAATTACTTAATTTGTACTACATGAAAAAATGTATGTTTATGTGGTATAAGAAAAATTAAAAAAAGAATAAGGCAGACCGCAATAAAGATTGACAGAAAACTGACAGCGTTCAATTCTCAGCTTATAAAATTTATATATTGACATTAAATGCTTTTTTTTTGTTTTTGCTTCATCTTCTTCTTATTCGTCTCTGCTTCAATTAATTGGGGGCGACCAATCCCGAGAAGCACCTGCTCAATTGGGAGTGGCTCATGAGATGGTTTCTGATCCATATCCATCAGGGGGCATCATGAGTTTCACGAGATCAGATCCAAAGATTTAATTTGGTACCACGGGATCACCAGTTTCATATTTGCCCATGTGGTGATATTGGAGTTGGCTTCGTGGGGGCTGTGGTGCCCATGTCGCGCGCGTAGCTCGACCTATTATGTTTATACCACAATTACGTTTTTTGTCGAGCAGGGTGCCATTTCCCGAATAAAATGGCTAGGTGGGTAGGCTTATCGGGCTAATCTAATCTAAGCCAAGGGGTATTAAGAAAGCCCCGAATCCTTACACCAAGGATTAAGCTAACTAGATGAGGTGCAATAGTGGCTTTAAATTGGAAGCTAGTCGGGACGGTGGCATGCACGTGTTGTGACGTGCCTACCAACGCTAGCGATCATTAGTATGTTTATACCATGCATTTGAGCCTTCACGGCAGGTATGCATGTAAAACACTAACTGTATGCTTCAATTAATTGATATTTCGTGAAATGTTTTCTTAAAGTTTTGTTTATCTAAAATTGTGAGGAAACTATCACGCCTACTAATTAAAAGACATTATTAAAAAATTATATATTTCTTAAAGCTTCGTTTCTTCCAATTCTGTTTTATATAAAACTTTCCTATTCGGAAAGGATTCTGAAAAATAGATCGATATGATAAAAGCATTTTGCCCATCAAAGCGTTATTTTAAAGTAATTTGTTTAGTAAAACAATTAGAATGAAATTCTATTTCATTTCTCAAAATGTTTACATGAGAAATAGATCAAAACAGGTCCTTGCTCGATTTCAATTCATTAAATATTTTTTGGTAAAAACCTTTCAGCGAAATGTTTTCAAATTTTTGCTTTTTTCTCTTTCATAAATAGAGCATGTATCTAAAATAGGGAGCCTCCCTGTAAAGAACCCATAGAAACTAAACAAGCTATTTAAATTTAAAATTTAAATTTAAATTTCATACTTCATAAATCAAGAAAGTGATCTAAAGTAAATTCAGATAAGGTCATAAAAAGTTATGATTGATTATGACTATCGTCCAAGCGAACTAAAATCGCTTCAAAGCAATAAAATATTATAAATTGATTGGTTTTGGGAAAATACATTTAGCAATTCTTTTTTCTAGCTATTTACTTGTTCTATATATTGCAGATGGCATAAAGTTCGCAAAATTTTTCATCGTTTTTCATTTTTTATGTGCGTTTGAATATATTTCATATCAATTACAAATTCTCTAATATCTTTTGTCGCATGTTTCATATCATCTCAATTTAGATCTCTTGTATATCATTGAATATATGAACATACATGTACATGTGCACACATGCACACATACACTCAAATGCAAATGCAATATTTTACCTAACTATAACTGAGAGTATTCTCATCTTATCTGATATTTCATTCGTATCATGTGATGCAATTGTAATTTTCTCAATTGCAATTACAGTGATTATGCGTTATTGTTGTTGTTGTGTTTGTTGTTATTATTAGTATTGTTGTTGTTGTTAATATTTTATTGTGCATTGTTTGCCTGTCTCAAATCAAATTGAATTGAATTCTACTTGCTTATGAATTGTGACAGTTATATACAGACAAATCTCCCTAGGTCAATAAGTCTACGATTCAATATATATTTATTATATTGGCTATTCATAAGTCCATTTACTTTTTTAATATCATTTTTTCATTAGGCTTCTCAAAAACAAAAGAAAAAACAAACAATGAAGATTGCATTAATCTCTAAACTTATTGACCAATACGTTACATAAAAAAATTCTTATACATATATATATCTATTTTATAGTTTGACTTGGTACCGATAAGTACCGTTAAACATTCATACACATTGTACTTATTGATATATATGTATTAACTTACATGGACAGACAGATGGACAATAATTCATTGAAGAAAAAAAAACGCAAACAAACAATATTAAAAAATGAATATGTAAAGAAAATAGTACTTCTGTTTTCTTGTAATATATTTTTGTGCATGCATGTTCTGTGTTAAATGTATTAATTCACTTTTCAAAAGATTTATGCGATTTGCATTCAAGAATGAACAAAATTCTTATCATAAATAATCATTCAAATACTGATAGCACATAAAATAAATACATTTCTATGTGCACTACTTAATATTTTAAAATTTTTTCAATTATGTTTGTGTGTGTGTGTGTGTGTGTGTGGCGCATCTTATACGCATAATTTTCTCATAACTGCCGTGATCTGTTTATGATCAAATTTTATCTTCTTCTATTTTTATAGCTTCGTTTTCATTATTGTTCTCATTATTATTGTTGGCAGAAAAAGCCCAGAAACAATGCTCAGTAGATTTTGTTATGGCCAATTCTCGGTAAGTTTGTTATGGCTCATTCATCTATTCATTAATTCACTTTATCTTATAACTTTCAAAAAATTCAAAAAAGCGAAAAATACTAATATTCCAATAAAAATATGTAAGGTCCAGCGTAAGAAAGAGACTTTCAAAATTTAAAAGACTTAATCCAAATTTCTATAATTTCAAGGTAACATTTTCTGTTGATAATTTTCACTAACAAAAAAAATTCATTTAAAATTGTTAACTTTTACCATAAAATCACTTCTTCTCAAGCCATCTATTGGACTTCGGAATCACTAGCATTTTACAAAATTGATTAAAATTTAATCTGAAAGTTCTATAAGCCCCAAAGCAGTAAAGTACAAAAACTTTTAACTCTTAATTTTAAAGCGAAAATCAAGGAGCAATATCAAAAAACCTGAGAATCGTATCAAAAAAAAAAAAAAAGCTTGATACAAAAATCCACGAAAAATCTAAAAATCAAATCTATCTTGAAACTTTCTGAATCTTTGGATAATCTTAACACACTCCTTTAGACGAAATAACAAACCGCAGTCTATAGAAAACTTCGCAATATAAAGCGTAAAAAAAAGTTGCAGTAAGTGCGTAACAATTTTCGATAAATTAACGTGTAAATAGCAATTGCATACGCAGCGGGCTGTTTGTTTGTACGTTACTTTAACCACAAAAATATGTAAAATATAGATGCAATAACAATGTTAAATATATAGATTTAATATTGTGGCATATTGTTGGTGATAATATGAATTTCCCAGAAGCCCCAAAAATTCATTTATCATCCTCGATTGAAGGCAGCAACCGTCAAGAACCGGGCAAATTATTTATGAATGTTTCAAAGGGACGACTATAACAATAGAATAAGGATTAACAATAAATAAGAAAGAGACAATAAATTGCAAAAGAGACAGATAGAGAGAAAGAGAGAAGGAGAAAGACAAAAGCCTTAAGAAAATAATTACTTTAAAAATGACTTTGGACTCTGTCTTTCTACCTAAGATTTACGAAATAATTGAGATGAAGAAAAAAAACCATCAGACATTCTTCTTTCTATTTTATGCCATACGAAATTTTAAAGTGTTGAGTGTCAAAAATTCATATAATTTCAATTTTTTATTATTTATTATAAAATATTTCAGGAAAATATTTGTACCAGCTTTTTCTCAAGGAATTTATGGGGGATACCTCTTAAATATCAAAAAATCTAAGTACTCTACTGATTTTGAATACTTTAGCTAGCAAATATGAAAGTTTAAGAGACCATTTAAGATCTTAAACGAAAATTTTAAATGTAGGAATTCGAAAGGGAAATCGTTTTATAAATATTGATTTGGAAACTTATTGCCATTGATTTAATCAAAATAATTAAAATAAAAATTCTTTTTAAGGGAAGGAACTGTAAAAAGAAAAATGTTTGGACTTCTGGCTTTGTGAAAAAATGAAGCATTTTCACTCATCATAAATTGAATGCAGGTTACTTGAAATTATGGCTAATCGAACAATGTTCATTTGAAGATTTTTATATTTGCCACTCCTTATTTTGGCCCTCCTTCTTACCGCCTCTCCTTTGTATAAATCTCTTTCTCTATGCTACCCACATTTTTCATATTTTAATGAATTGAATTTCCAATTTAAATTTTGAGTTAATGACAAACGAAGATGAGAAGAAATGAGATGAAGATAATTATTGTATTATACCCTCATAAATCATTCAATTCTATTAGTAAAGTATTTAAATGATAGATGGACAAATAGACAAACAAACTGACACATAAACTGCCAGAAAAATAGACATATAAACAACAAAAAAAATATCTAGTGAATTATACTCATTTGACAAAATATTGAATATATTATGGGAAAGCGCCGTTCTCATCGTCAGCATTAAGGAATATTGTTCTGCTTGATTTAGAAGAAGGTCGATTTCGTCCAGATTTATAACTATTACAGCATTCATACACACAATGTAATGTGACAAAGAGCAAATATATTAAATAATTGGCTGAGATTTCTTCTAAATTCCATTAAAAATAAAAAAAATAAAAAAAATAAAAAAAAAAAAAAGAAAAAAACACAATTAAATATAGAGCATAAATTTACATTTAAAGCGATTACAGCACTAGAGAAAGTTATATCAAGTTTGGGCAACTGGATGACACGATTAAAAGAGAAAATTCATAATAAATCAATTTGAAAAATGTGATCTAGATTGATACATTTTTGAATCATTTTCTTTATAAGAGATTTTTTTCAATTTTTCATTCTACTTTCTTAACTTGCAATTAAATATTTAGAAGCCTATTGAATCTGGCAAAACTATCCAAAACTATACTTTTACAAGCTTCAAAAGTATGGGGAAAACCATTTTTTATAACTTTAAAAATTTAATTAAATCACTATTCAAAACAATATCTTCAAATATTTTTTACATGTACACGCTGATTTATTTTGCCATAACTTATAGTATTAACACAATGAGCTTCTTGGACCTCGATCGAAAATGAGGTCTCTACATGTAAAATTGCTTGCCAGAAAAGAAATTATTTTGTAGATTTATTAATCTATAATTGTTTTCTGCATTTTCATATTTTTGAAACAATTTTGTATTTCAATGAATTTCGGGTAAAATGAAAGACCCTATTTTTAACCTTTTAAACTATGTACTAGATCGGAGTTATACCCAATTTTGCAATTTTATATCAATTTTGCATTTTAATAGTTTTCCCGTAAAATATGGAAATAATGGATTAAATGAGACCCATTTTTTAGTAATAATCAGTTCTGAATTTTATTTTATAATGAAACTTATTTTAGAATCATGACTTTTCTTGCAATTTCATCTCATAAGAAAAAAAATTGTACGATTAAATTAAAGTTAAATGGAAAGTACTTTCAGAGTAAAAATAATGTAAATGTTGCATAAAATATATCAAAATATTTTTATATAAATTTCAACGTCCATTAAAAGCACCAGCATAGTTCATCATTGTCATCATTATCATCATCATCAACAGAATATTTTACTTTAAATTATAATTTTTGTACTCATATTTTCAACATGAATACATAAATGTATGTATACAACACACACATACACACACACATACACATATATATATATATATATATATATATATATATATATATATATATATATGTTTGTATATGTTTGTATATATTTTGATTTATTTATATTTAGAAACTGCCAGTGCAATGACAGACAGACCTCAGTGACATAAGATTTAAAAAAAAGAAAAGAAAACTTACAAAAAAGTAAGGAAAAAAATTTTTGCAGTCTCTGTTGTTGCTTATTTCTTCCTCTTCTTTTTATGCTCCTTTCATTATTTTTAATATTTTTTTTGTATTGTTTGCCTTAAGAAGTCAATCATTAATATGCCATTAAAAAGTGTAGCAATATTGCACCCTACACTTAAATAAGGTGTATTAAGTTTCAAGCAAAATAATCAAATTGCCATTTTTAGAAAGCTTTTTATATCTACATACCTTTATGTCTGTCCAATTTTCTATGCATTCTTGAGAAAAGCACTATCCAACTTTATAATTTTTATTCCAAAAAAAAATCTCTTGAATTAATTTTTCAGTGTGTTACAGTATATAAGTGAGAATATAATCTAGGAATTAAGTCCGTTTAAAGAAATTTCTTCAATTTCAAGTATTTCGAAATTTATTGTGTCTTTTTTTCTAGAGAAATCAGAAAAAATCTTCGAAAATCTTGTTCAGTTTTGATTTCATGAAAAATCATATGAAATTTCCAGCGAATGTTACAAGTATACCAAATTGCTTGGAATGGCATGACTATTAGGTTCATTTGCCAGTTTCCATTTACCAAATTTGATTAGATATTTTCCGAGAGTACAAAAATTCTCATTTGCCCTAACAAAGAGTTTGTTTTTATTTAAAAATTTTCAAAACAAGACTTTTATGTCAAATGCCCCCATCAACAAAAAAAAACAAAAAATAAAAAATTAAATCCATAATAAGGAGAAGACCTCAACGACATATTAGTATCAGACGCTATCTAATCAGTATGCAAAGCAACATAACCTTAAAAAAAAATTTACATAAAAATTATTAAAATTGAAATTGCTATTAAGTCAAGTCGAATTTGCGGTAGTCTATGGTATGTTACATTAAAATTATATGATCGATATTTAAAGAACAATTAAAGAATAATTTGAAGGCAGGTGTCAAAAAGGATCTCACTAAGGCCCACAAACAATTTTTATGCTAATTTAGATAATTTTAATAATACAAAATTAAAACTTGTAAGCACTTAAAAGATCTTTAGATTCTATTCAAATTGAGCTGCATTCCCCAAACTAGATCCACTTATTTCATATGGATTATAAGAAATTCGAGAAATTACTTCACGTTAAAGTGATTAGAATACAAACATTCGTATAAGAAATAGTTCAAAATAATGGTCCTTACGTCGCAAGTTTTTCCAAGTTTTTTTTACAAAACTGCAAAAAGAGACTTTATATAGAAAATTGTCCATTTTCTATGTTTATTTTTACATATTAGATTAAAGTTGTTTAGAAAGTGTCGATATATTTTAGCGCCTTGCAATTTCAACTATCTAAAAATAGATGACAGATCTAGATATGAAACTTCCACAACGCTTTTAGTCTTAAATAATAAACGTAGATTTTTTCATTTTGTATAAACTCATAGACAGACGGAAAGACAAATTACAGGCTTCAATTCATACAAAGTAATTTCTAAAGCGTTTGGTTTATTAAAATTCATGTTTATCTGAACGTGATTATTATGTAGAGTTAACCAAACAAGTGCCAATAACCATTAGATACATCAAAAAGAGAAGAAAATTTACATAAAAATTGTGTATAATTTTTTTTTTGTTTTTTGTTTTTTTTAAATGACAAAAATATTTTTGTTACCTTAATTGCTGCCAAATAAATCAATTCTATAATTATTTTAATATTTATTATTATGATTATCATTATTATAATAACTAAGTGCTTATGTATGTGTGACAAACTTACCTACTGGCATTTTGTTAACAGTGCAATAACGTTAATGAAATTATTGAGAGTCCAGTAACGTGCTTCCGTAAAATTTTCTACAGCAGCAGTTCAAGTAGCCAGAGCAGCAACAAAAAAACTCCACAAAGAAAAAAAAAATTCAAAGACTCCAACAAAAAAAAAAAAAATCAAGTAACTTGCACAAAATTTATTTTTTCATCGAGCCGTTTCAAACATTTCAAATCGAATCGAATGATTATTTATATAATTAGCATTGAAAATTTTTATTTTATTTCATTTTATTTATTTGTATATAGATTTATGCCATGGCCAAACAACAAAACAGTTAATAAAAATTTCCATTTATTTATTATTTATTTTAATATTTTTTGATTGTTCTTTATTTTTTCAATTTTTCAATTTTTCAATTTTTTATTTTTTATTTTTTTTTTTTTTTTATTAGCAATACTCAAGTGCACTTGATCATGTTTTTTGCAAAATTATTAACCAATAACCATTAACAAGCTTTAACCATTTAACACAATAATAACAATAATAATAAAAATGATCGCGAAACCGCTGCACGATTATCGTTTGGCACACGTTTTAATATATTATTTTAATTATGAAATATTCCTCCCCCCACTGCCCCCTAGACCCTCCCAAAAAAACAAACAGGCATAAAATATCCGGCGGAAGTATTAAATATGGCAATAATTTTTTTTTTTTTTGTAATTATGTTGTTTACATAAATTTATTATAATAAATGAAAATGTTTAAACGATTTTTGATACGCCCTAAAGATTTCTCAAATTTAAATTAGCCTTTTTCATTATAACAATCGCAAGTTAATTAGCAAAATACGCAAAGTTAACAAAGTCTCTTTATCTTTCTGCCTGTCTGTCTATCTGTCTTTTTTGCATTCAATATTTCCGATGGAAAAATAAAATTCTTGGCCCAGAGATTTATATCAATAAATGAAAGTATAACCAAAACTGTTCATATAAATTTAAGGGGAAAAGAAAATTTTTCAAAATTCTCAGTTGTGTAAAATTGTTAATGAAAATTTGAAATTTTTAAAGTAATTCATGAAAACAAATTGGAATATGAAATCAGATTAAGCAAATAAATTGAATCAATTCTTCATAAAATTGATCGATTGCTTAAGGCGATATAAGGCCTTTGCCAAATAAGCAAGATCTCTGGTTGGACTTGTCAATTTTCAATGTAAATAGATTGTAAAAATTTTCTTTTAGCTATCAGATCGAGTCATTATTTTTTCTTCAATAACGACCTCATGAAAAAAGGCGGCAGATTTTATTTAAAATTAAAAGCGAAATAAATGGCCCCGCTTAAATCACTTAATTTAAAGTGTTTAATTGTCGGTTTTGCCTAAGCATTTTATTTTATTCTTTTTTTTTTGTAAACGATGTTTTTCCTTTTTTTTTTTTTTGGGCATAATTTATAAATCGAATAAACCTATAAAATGGACAAACCAACAAACAAAGAAACAGACATTCATTTATTGATTGGGCAACTGACCAACTGACACTTAAGCTTTATCATCACCTGTCAAATTATAACTGTTTAACAAAAAGAAATTAAAAAATAATTAGTCGCGTGCTTTCTTTAACTTCTTTCCTCTTCACGCAAATTTACAATTCTTCTAAACTTATGGGACGAAAGTCACCTGCGCAACCAAATCTTGAGCCATTGAAATATTCAAACAACCAGGAAAATTATATGATTTATATTACTTTGTTGTTGTTATTATTATAAAAATTTTACTCATTTTGCATCACTCAATTTTCCATTCACTTTCCTTTCCACTCATTTAGAAAATTTCCATTCCAATTAAAATTAAATTAAAATTGAAAATTATTAAACAACGAAATCGCATATTTTTGCAAGATTTTTTTAATATTTTTATTAAATTAAAATAAACCAAAAAAAAAACAACAAGTAAAATAACAGAAATATACAATGAAAAAAAATTCATCTCTCTCTTACTCTGTCTCTCTATCTCTCTCTTACTCTGTTTATATGCTTTTTTTGCTTACTTTCTTCGGTGCTTTTTTTAGGGCACTTTCAAAATATTTTTGCTTTTTGTTTTTTTTTTTGTATTTGCTGCTTTTTGGTTTTTCGTTTAATTAATTCATTTCAAGTACAAGAGAAAATTAAAAATAACAATTTTTATTGTAATTATAATAATAGTAATAATAACAACAACAATAACTTTATAATTATTAAAAATTGCTTTTTTTTTATTTTTGCCCCATTAATCAAATCACTTTTGATTATTAATTAAAAAATATACCTATATACACACCTAAATACACACATACACACAGACACACAAACACATATATATATACATACACACTTGTGCCCGTACACTTGCCCATGTACTCATGGTACCAGGGGCCTCTGGCTCTTGCAGAAGCAACTACTTCAAAGTTCTATGTTAGCCAAGATAACAACAACAACACCAACAACAATAATAATAATAATAATAAAATAATAATAATAATAATAATAATGCAACAACCAATTAAGTATTTCCGTTAAACTGAACAGTCGAACAACATTAACATTAATCGTCCTAAAAATAGTAAAAAAAAAAAGCAAATGAAAAAACTACAATCAATAATAGAACAATGCATAGAAAGAAAGCATTAAAAGAAGAATGAAAGAAACGTAAAAAGAAGAAGGGAAGATAGTGAAAAGTGCAGAAAAGTATGATGGAAATAAAAATCAAAATAAAAATGAAAAGCTCACACCCAGTAAACTTTACACACGTGGAAAAAGGAAAATTAAATAGACTTCAGTTGTGCATGATCATGCACTTAGACACACACACACACACTATATATATATATATATATATATATATATATATATATATATATATATATATATACGTATATATATAGATAACAGTTATAATGCATTAATTATATATTAATAATCAATTGTTAACTTGTAACAAACAACAACAATAATAACAATTAATAATAATAATATAATAATAATAATAAATAATATAATAATAATAATAATAATAACAATAATAATAATAATAATAATAATAATAACAAAAACAATAACAATAAATTAAACAAAAAACGTATTAGAAATTGAGCCAATCAAAGAAAAACCAATCACTTCTTTTTTCTTCTTTTATTTTGATTTTTCTAGAATAAACGAAAGAATGAAATTTATTTGATATAAATTTGTTTGTTTTTAAAGTCCTGTGACTTGTTGTTCAACTTATGGACAGACACATTGTATGTATATACGCGTATCTTTTTCGTATAATTTACGTAATTTTTTTTAGATATGGCAAGTGCAAAATATGACTGGATTTAATTCATGGGTCAATAACTCCTGTAACTTAATAAAATTATCAATTTTATGAAAATTCTGCCTAATTATTTATTTATTAAGCAAGTTATTCTTGTTTTCGTTATTAGAACAGCAATAGCAACAGTAACACATAACATAACAGTAACAGTAACAGTAACAGTAACGGTAACATTATTACAATAACAGTAACATTAACGGTAACATTAACAATACCAGTGACAATAACAATAGCAGTAACAATAACAGTAACAGTAACAATAACAGTAACAATATTGATAGCAAATATCAATTGACAATCTGTCAATTAATATGCATTGTCAGTTATATGCAAAATGCAATAAGCAAAACGCAATATGCCACCTCACCTCAATCTATTGCCAACAAATAAAAATTTACAAATACAAAAATTATATTTACTTGATGCATTGTTGTTGTTGTTGCTCGTTTTTGGTTTTTTATCCTCGTCCTCCTTTTTTATGCCACACTCCTGCTTTCTAGTAGTAAATATCGTGAAATGACTTATTTTATAAAAATTTAAATCGTGATTGTAATAAAAACAAAAATATCATCAAATTACCATAAAAGTTTTAGATTTGTACAATTTCAAAATCGTTCGTCAAACGGATCATTTATATGAGTTTTTGGAAAAACGAACGAAATGTATTTTATTTGGTTGGGTAATTTTAATTTGCTCCTTTTGCTTTGTACTATTTTATTTACATTGTTTTTCAAAATTGTTTTAAAAAAATCGTTCAACGATATCGTTTAAATAATAATTTCCATACCACTTTTAGGATTTGATGCATTCGAGTTAAAATGCTAACGAAAATGTTAAGTAACTAAAATATAATGAAATCGTCAATTGACATCGTCTTAGTAAAATCGTTGAACGGATCGTGCTAATGCAAATTTTTATTATAAATAACAATTAACCTAAATAATTTTGTTCCACTTTGTCATTACTTGATTGAAATGTCTACAGAAATATTTTAGCAAAAAAATAATATATAAAGGAATCAAAATTGGTACCGTTTTAGTAAAATCGTTTCACGATATCATGGTAGAGCAAACTTTTATTATAATTAATTAATAAATTATAATTAATTAATAACTTTCTTCTAATTTGTAATTTTTAAATTCAAACGAATACAAAAATATTTAGCAACTAAAATATAATGAGATCATAAATTGATACCGTCTTAGTGAAATCGTTTAACGACATCGCTATAACACAAACTTTTTTTATAATTAATTAATAAACTCAATAACTTTTTTCTAATTTATCATTTTTTCATTGATTTATATTAAGATTATAATGGAGTATGACCTAAAGGGAAATCATTTCAGTTGTATCGTCCAAAGGTAAAATTTTGATGATAATTTTTACTAAAATCCATTTTTAAACTAATCAGTTCTTCCTGGATATTCAAAATTTCAATATCATCACATTACAATAATAAAAAAAAGACTTAGTAAATAAAATACGATTATACTATAAAATAAAATCGCTTTATAAAAATCATTTAGCGATATTGTTTTCATCGTAACTTATATTAAACTTATTCCTTGAACACAACGCGTCTCTTTAAAATTAAAGAAAAGATTTGATAAGTAAAATAAAAATGAATTATAAAATTACATGACCAATGAAAATCATTTTGGCTAAAACATTCGACGATTCAATAAAACTAAATCATATTAAATTTTTTGGACAGTCCTTTTTTCTTTTTTTTTTTTTCAAATAAACCATAAATGTAAATTTCTCAAATGAAAGATTTTTGAATAGAACTATCTGAGAAAATCGTTCTTTTTTGTTAATAAGAAAATCGCTTTTATTTGGAAACGATTCCTTAAAATATGAAAAAAATTCATCAATATGCAGGAATTTTTTCATACAACTTCAAATGCACAACGTAACTATTTATAAATAAATAGATTAAAAAAACGTATGATAAAGGAGCAGACAGACGGATAGACAGAATAAGTCTTAATTGAATTGTGCCAGTTTCAATTAGAATTTAGCAAATAAAAATAATAAAGAAAAGCAAAATTCTAAACGCACTAAACGTTTAGTAATAAATATCAAAATATGGACAGACACACATAAAATTGGATAAGCCAAATAGCTGGACAGACTTATGACATCATTAACCAACCGCTTTTATTCTCTCCGCATGTATATGCAACTGTATATCTGTGTGCGTGTGCGAATCTGTGTGTGTGTGTGAATCTGTGTGTATGTTTGTGTGTGACAATGGTAATTTTATATATAATTTGTTTTAATGCTCTTAATTAAAATGAGTGCACTCAACTTCTTTTCGTCTTGTCTACTTTTTCCTCTCTAATTTTATATAACAACAAGAAGAAAAAGATCATGAACAATAATAAATGTAAAAAACAAAAAAAACAAGAAACAAAAAAAGCAAACTCTCAAGGTTAATGTAGAAATAACAACAATAACAGCACAACAACAGCAAGAAGAGGAAGAAGAAGCAAAAAACAAAAACAAAAACAAAAACAAAAAAAATCGCATCAATTTGCATCAATTCAATTTTCAAAAGTGCGTCTAACATTGAAAATAACGGTTACATTTACACATTAGTATCTATGTGTGTGAGTGTGTGTGTGTGTATGCATTTAGTCATTTTTGTGCCGTTTTACATTTGTGATATTATTTCACAAAGAGAATTCTTTACACTAAGCAAGTGTAGAAAATTAAAACAAAAAGACAAAGACAAAAAGAAAAAAGAAACAAAATGAAAATTCTCTCAAGTATTTACGCGTGTTTGGCATTTTTTTTGTTTTTTATCCAAAAAAGAAAAGGAAAAATAAGCCAGCAGACAAACAACAGAAACAGAAAAGAATATAAGAAAAAAAAGCAAAATCAAAGTAAAAAAAAAATTGATGAAAAAATACGTTGTTCTTTATTTTTGGTAGATTTAGTAGATTTCTTCTTTTTCTTCTTCTTCTTCTTCTTCTCATTAATATATTTGTTTTGTTATTATTATTAGTGTTTCTGTTATTCATGTTGTTGTTGTTGTTATTATTATTATAATTATATAACTTCTACTTCTTCTACTTCATTTATAAAAGAGACATATTGTCAGTTATGGTGGCTTGAGTCTTAAGCTTTAATAATGACAACAACGCTGATCCCTATAAACAACAGAAATGTGAACAAGAGAGACAGATATAGAGGGAAAAGCAAAATCATTATGTTTGATTCATTTGTATAGTAATTCACTTATAAGAAGAATCTTCATATGCACATATTTCATACATAGATGTGTGTGTGTGTGTATGTGTATATATATATGTGTGTGTGCCTCTGTGCAATTCAACGATTATTCCACTTCACGATTATTGTTTATTTTATTTGATTTGAGATTTTTGTTCATTGTTTTTTTTCTAGTTTTTTTTTGTTTTTGTTTTCGTTTTTGTCAACATTTACCGGAAATTCCAATTTAGGTAAATGCTTTCATTATTATTATTATTATTATCATCGTGTTATTATTATTGTTCTTGTTCTTATTTTTCATTTTATTTTATTTAATTTTTTTTGTATGTGTGTGTTCTTGTTGTTGTTTTTTTCTGATTTATTTATCTCTCTGCGAAATTTTGCATAAATTTATGTAAAACATCTTTTATTGATTCACATTCATTTGCGGAATACTTGTGTGATAAGTAAAGAAAGCAAAAGAACAAGAAGAAGACAAAGAATAATTTATACATTGCAAAAAGAAGAAGAAGTCAAAAATACTAATCAAACATTTAATAGATTAAAAATGGTGACCAATCAAATTGCAAGAGATTATAAATACCCAATATATATAAAAATATACGTGCGCATACACGCACACACATACACGCAAATCTATGTGCATAATAAAATAATCTTTGTATAAACAGAGTTACAGTTAAAGAGAGTTTACAGTTTTGTTTTTAAATCTTCTTCTTCTCCTTCTATGTTTTGCTATTATTTTCATTAGGCTTTTTGCTACTTTTTACTTATTATTATTATTAGTATTGTTGCTGTAATTATAACTGTTATTGAAACTCTAAATGAGATTACAAAGAAAGTTCTGTTTTTATAGTATTTTACGTTTTCTCTCTTGATTTATTTTTCCCTTTTCTCTGTGTTAATTATACATTTTTATTTCTGTTGTTGTTATTGTTGTTGTTGCTATTGTTCTTTTTTATAATATGAAACTAAATACTTTGACTTACATTCTTCTTTTCACATATTTTGAAATAATTTTCTGCATTTAATTTTTGACATGAACAAATCTTTACTTTAATATATCTATCCCTCTCTCCCTCTATCTCTCTAATTCAACCTCTCTTTCACTAACTCTTCTTGACCTTAATTTTAGTAAAATAATAAGCAGAAATGTAAAAGAAAATTAATTTAATAATCTGAACGAATATCACACAAACACATACAAATATACAAAACACACATGCACAAATATTTATTTACATACACATATATGAACATGTACATATGAATGGGTATATATATGTTAAAGGACAATTCTGTTTTATATTAAAATACAAAAAGAAGTAATCACAAAAATTTAGACAAAAATTACAAAAAAAGTATAAAATATTGAGTCAAAAAGTCACGAGACTTGTTGATTTTTATATTTCTCATTTTTACAATATTATTATTGATGTATAAAGAAGAATATAAAAATTAAAAACGTGGTCTCGAAACTTGTTGACCCTCGCATCATTTGCTGCCATTTAAAAACAACCAAACTTTATCTTACTATTAGAAAAATTAAATTCAATGAGAAAAGAAGAAAAAAAAATCATAACATTGAGCGACCTAAAGAATAAAATGACAACAACAAAAAATAAAATAAAATTGATTTTTAAGGCAACCAAACAAAACCAAAAAACGTTGAACTTATTAATCAAGTTAATTAGATTTATTTTTGCAGCTTCCATATTCCTGTGTAAATGTGTACATGCGTATATGTGTACGTGTGATATTGTATACGTGTGCATTTTGTTTCATCTCTCTTTTTTTTGTGTTTTGGAATTTTTCAAAACCAAATAGCCCAATTAATCGAATGTTCCATTTTACATTCATTTTTATATCCGCCAATCACAAATTGGTTGGTATACTCATATTGTCATTATGTTTGTAACAATTTGATCAACATTAAATTTTAAATCGATTTATATATGCCTGGCCGTCTATTCATTTGTCCGTCTATCCACGCGAAGCAAACATTCCACTGGTAGCAAAAGAGTCACATCAACTTCAAATAAAGCACAAACATTAAAAGTTTTTGTACATTAAGTGGAATTGAAAATGGGCCAAATTAGCCAAAGAGTCCAAGAGTGTAATGTAAATTGTTGTAGATAAAAATTTAGTAAAAAAATTTTAAGTCCGCTATTCTATAATTTCTAAAGAAAAGAAATTCTGCAAATCGGCCAGGCCTACCTCAACTTATACCAGTTCAAATTATCTATCTGTGCCATAAAATACCAAATCATATCCGTGGTATGACTATCCACAATTTGGCCTCAGCTAAATACAACTATCACACATATTTCATTTTATTGTCGAATTCAATTTGTAGATTTTCCATGGCATGATCACATCCACTTTATTAACTCAAATGATACATTGGACTCTTTCAAAGCAATTTTATTAACTCAAATGGGGCATAAATGTTTAGAATAGATGGACAATATCTGAAAAATTTTCTCCTTCTTCAAAATGTCGATGATCCATTGGACCTTTTCACATCCATTTTATTAACTCAAATGGGGGACAAATGTTTAGAATAGATGGATAATATCTGAAAAATTTTCTGCTTCTTCAAAATTTCCATGATCCATTGGAACCTTTCAAAGCCATTTTATTAACTCAAATGTGACACAAATATTTAGAATAGATGGGCAATATCTTAAAAAATTTTCCCCTTCTCCAAAATGTCGTAATTACTTTCACATAAAATTCAAATTCAAAATTCAAATTCCCTGGCCAGGGACGCTAAATTCATAAAAGCAAATGAATTTGTAGCAAAGGCGACTTCTTCAAAAGCAACAACAAGTTACAAATAAATAGATAAATTAATAAATAAATTGATTGATTGCTAAATTGATATACAACAAGTAACAACGAATAACAAACAATCAACGAACAACAACAGCAACAACAACAACAATAACAATATGATAATAATCAAAAATGAAGCACAATTCAATTGGAATAGTTCGGCGCATTTCAATTAAAACAAAATGAGAACATGAACGGAATTTTTTCGCTTTTTTTTTTGTTGTTGTTTTATATTTCTTCAACTTTATTGAATCGCTTAGTAAGTTGCACACGCAAATAATTGCGAATCCATTTAGAATATTTATGCATTTTAATTGAAAATTACATAGAAAATTACATAGAAAAAAGATGTGTATCTTAAATATCTTATAAAATTTTACTTAATAGGATTTGAAATTGCAATTTTTGTAGGATTTGAAATGTTCTTCATAAGAAAAAGGATTTCAAAAAATAGATCGAACTATAACAATAGATCGATTTTTATTCCGAAAAAATATTCAAAACTTATAATTTTTCTTTCAAGTATCGCCTTTTTTTAGACACCGATAAAAAAATTTATCACATAAAGAAAATGATCTTAAAAATGCTACCATCGTAAACATTTTCAATAAGATTTATTCTTGCAAGAGGAGACATCTGCATCTTAAATTTTAGTAAATTATGTGAAAATATTGCGATCTGTAACTTTATAAAGAACTTGTCAGTTGGACAGAAGGACAAATGGACATAAGTACAGAGAGGCAGACGATGGATTTAAATCGATTTAAAAAATGATTTCAAGCCGCTCGTTGTAATAAATGGATGGATTCATCTCAGTAGGCTTTTCTTGGATGTTACAAACATTCGCTTAAACTTATAATGTCTGGTAACGTAAGTATTGCAAAACAACAACAACAACAACAACAACAATAATAATAATAATAATAATAATAATAATAATAATAATAATAATAATAATAATAATAATAATAATAATAATAATAATAATAATAATAGCAATAACAATAACAATGATAATAATAATAATAACGAAGTAATAAAAATGGCAACACAAATTGCTTATACGTCATAGCGTCACATTAAAAAATCATTACAACAACAATAAATAATAATAATAATCATAAAAAAAAATTATTTGACACAATTTGAAAGTAAATAAACATTTCATGGAGGCTTTTTTAACTTTTCAAAATCTTTCACGCTGATTTTACCTTGAATTCTACGTAACACAAAAAAGAGCAAAAAATAACACAAAAAGAGCAAAAAAAAACAGAAAAAAACTAATAACTTAAAATTATCACGAAAAACCAGAACCAGAATAATTTGCCAGATGTTGATAAAAGATAAATAACAAAATTCATACAAATATATCTATATGCTGTGTACATATGTATATCGAAATGTACGATTTTGTATGATTACCTGAAATGCATTATATGCATTTCAATCAATTGTTCAATTCAATTTTGAAGATTTAAAACTAAATGCATTGATTTATATTTTCCCACCGATTTCTTATGAATCACTTGAAATTCAATTCATGCAAAGAATAATAAGGAGAAGCAAAAGCAAAGTTCCAAAAGTTTCATTTTTACGAAAAAGAAAAAAAACAGTTCTTAGATGTCTACACTTTTTGCTTCTTCTCGTTTTTTGCAGTTTCAATTGAGCCGAAGCGAAACGAAATTGAAATTGAAACTGAAATTGAAATTAATGAAATGGAATGAAATTTAAATGTTCTAGAATAAACATGTTTTTTTAACAATTCTATGATAACTACGAAAAAAAAGTCAAAGTACTGTTATGTATATTTCAATCTATTCTTTTTCTCCGAATAAGTGAGGAAAATTGTGCCAGCCGAAACTGAGAGACAAAACCAAACGAAACCAAACAAAACTAAACAAAACCATACAAGACGATACGAGACGAATGGAAATGAGAGATGACACGTCGCCATTTTTTCTTTTTTATTTTATTATTACAGTTATTTACATAACATGACAGTTATTACGTTGTACATTTTATACATTAAGTGTCACAGTGAAGCAAATAAAATAACGAGAGATTTGTTTACATTTGTTTTGTATTGTTTTCATTTCTTTTTATTTTTTTTTACTTATAAAAAGCAATAAGAAGAAAGCAAAAATAAGAAATGCAAAAACAAAAAGGAAAAAAAACGTAAAAATCGCAACGAGATCGTTATAATTAAAAGCACATCGTATAAATTATGAAATAAATTTCTTATTCTCTGCTTTGAATATTAAATAGAATTGAAATGGCCATTGAAGAGAAGTGAAAATGGAAATTGTGACGCAAAATAAGGAAAACAAGAAAGTGATCTATACATTTCATTGTGTAGAGTGACCTTTACAAATACACACTAAAATCTCAAACATTAGAGAGCCCTTAATTTTATAAAGAAACTGAATTTTTGTACCAAATTCGATATTTCTCTTTCGATCTTCAGGGCGTCTTTAAGTTAAATCTAAACATACTAAATTTTATTTAGATCGCTGAAAAATTGCGCCTTGTACTCTGGTAACAAGTTTGCCTGAACAGACGGCAAACAGAAGGAGAGACATATTTATCGATTTAGAAAGTCGTTCGAAGTCTAAAAGGTCAGACTTAAAGATGGATCTACCTCAACTCTTTCTGAGAGCCATATTATTGGCCAATAGTTTGACCAATTCTTTGGATCTCTCCACATGTTAAAGTTATAACTGAAAAATAAGAAAATTGAAGTATAAAAAAAGGGGCTTTAAACTTGAAGATTTTCAGTACTAACTTTCTAGATGAATGAAAAATTATTCCAAAACATTAGAAAGGATTTTGTAGATTTGATTTAACTATTAATCAGAGCGGGTGAATGGAAACGCTTATGGATGGAAGAAATTTCAAGAAATATTTCGTAAATGCAATGATGTAAAATGTGCAAATATAAAAAAATTCGATGGAAAACTTTTGTAAATGAAACGAATTTAAAAAAAAAGAAAATTCACAAAAATTAATTTTTTTCTTTCAGTAATTCGTTAAATGGTTACGACTCTCTCTCTCTCTGTATTACTCTCATTCCCCTCCCTCTCCTTCCCCCTGCATCCACTCTTACCGTACATATATTTCTCTTTGCCTCTCTCTCTCTATCTCTCTTCGGATAACTCTTTCTTTCTCCATCCCTCTCTCAGTACTAAATTCTCTCCCCCTTTCTCTTTGATACATTTTTCAATTGGAATTTAAGCTCCTTCTTTTTCTTTCTCTATCTCTGTTTTTCTCTCTTTCTAGAAAATTCTATATGTAAATTCCACCTGTAGTTGTGTATACAAATTATTTATAGTTTTCTTTTAATAGAACAACAAGCACAAATAAACAATAAAAATACAAGAAAAATAAAGGAAACATAAGAAAATAAAAAAAAAGAGCAAAGGCAAATTTTCAAAAGATCATTTATTGATCTATAGATACATACACACATGCACACATACATATATGAACCTATTTGTATATATTTGTATACATTTAAAATGTTATGCACGAGTTGTCATTGATCGACAGTTGACAATTAATGTTGCGTCTGTCAAAATCGAAATTGAACAAACAAATAACAATAATAAGAAACTAAGAAACAAATGATATAAATGAAGAAGAAGAAGAAAAGGACGAAAAACTAATGAAACGGATATATAAAGAGACAGAGAGAGAGAGAGAAAGAGAGAGAGAGAGAGAGAGTGGGTGACTAAGAAAAGAATTTCTTGTTAAAAAGTTTGTTTGTTGTTGCAATTGTCGCATTTTGTGTGTGCCATTATTACGGATTAAATTTTCTATTTATAAATAACTATCAGCCAATCGAAACCAACAACAAGAAAAACAACAGCACCATCAGCCACCATAACAGCAATAATAACAATGAAAGGAAAAATGGTGATTACAATTTTCAATATTAATCACATTCTTATATACACAGCCACACGCACACACACACAATCGCACACACCCGCACACACACATATGAATATTGTAATGTCAATAAAAATGTGACAAGCGTTTTACCTTCATCATCGATATATCTAACACATAAACCACATACACATACTCATAGACATGCACATATGAATGCTCATTCACATACATATGCATGTACGAATATACATACAAATACACACGTGTTACATTGAGAATGCAAGTTAAAGCGATTTTAGTGCGTTAAATCCTTCTTAACTTCTTCTTCTTCTTTTAATATTGGCACATACAAACATTTACACGCAGCACACACATACATACACACATACATTCTAATCATAATGTATTTTTATATGGACAGACAGACATGGCCGAGTAAGACGAAAAAAAATGAATTGTTTATTTTGAGTCTCTCGAACAAGAAGCAAATTTCAACTTTTTTAAATAGTTTTGATATTTTTGTTGTTGTTGTTGTTGAAGGTCAATGTGTTTGTTTATGTTGCTGTTGTTTTCTGTTGCTGTTGCTATTAGTATTTTTAACAGTATAATTATTATTAGTGAGCTGCTGACGTTGCTGTTGCTGTTGCTTTTGCTTTTACAGTTAATTTACAAAACTATTTGATTTAATAAAAAATAAAATGGAAAGCATTTCAAAACAACAATAAATGAGAAAAAAACATGTGACGCCAATTTTAGCATTTGAAACTCGTGCCATTTTGCTTTTTAGCAAGAGGTTGCATAAAATACTAAGAGAGAAAAACCAGAGAAGGACTAAAAGAGAACGAAAGACTTTTGTTTTATTACATTTCTCTGTTTTACTTTTCCTTTCTGTTTTCTCTTTTTTTGCATTTTTTGCCAATTTCAATTTTTCATTACAAAGAAATTTTCGTTTTTCTCCTTTCGGTGAAGAAGAGAAAGAAGGGTTTCATAGTTTCTTCTTCCACTTTTTTTCTTCTTTAACATTTTTCGCACACATACACATACATACATTAACATCTATACGAACACATTTAAATTGAAATTTTTTTACGTGATTTTATGTATTGAAAAAAATAAAAACCAAAAATTTTCAAAAAAAAAAAAATTTCAAAATAGAGAAAAATTTTTTCACGATTTTATTTCTTATTTTTCTCCTTAAACATTTTTTCAGTTTTTTCTCTATTTAGTTGTTTGCTATTTTCAATTTTTTTCGATTTTTCTAAAAGAGCACAATAAAACAAACCACAAAATGAACAACACGAACAGAACGAGCAGAACGATTCATCCGGCGATGATCAACTGTTTGTGTTCACGCGCAAATCTCCGCTAAATTTAAATTGTACATAAATATGCATAAAATAAATAAATAAATTAACAAAATAATATACAAGCGCACTCTCACATACACACACATAAATAATACAAGCACATACGTACATATTTAAACATAGAGAGCGTAAATGATTGAGACATTAATATAATTTTACATCTACAATAAGAAATCACTACAAACGAAGAAGAAGAAGAAATTTAAAAAACCCCAAAAAAAAATAAAATAAAATAAAATAAAAATAAAGGGAGAAACGGAAAAAGAAGTCGAAGAAAATAAGTATCACACATGCCCGACATTCCAATGCAAAATCAAAATGCAAACAAACTGATACCACACACAAACATACGCACACGCACACTCACATATACACATACACATAAATATGTACACTAGAATTTAACATCAGAATGTTTTGTTTCATCGGCCATTACCCATCACCCATCGTCCACCATCCATCGCCTAGCGTCCACCCCATCCAACACCCTTCGCCCATCACCCACCACCCATTATACATCGCCCACCACTCATCCCCCACAGCAGACAACCCACTCCCCTTTACAATCAAGACAACACAATTTATTGTCTATCACTCATCAACCAATTAAAATTACAATTTAAATCAAACAAAGAAACAAACATTCCGACATGCATTTTAAATATATATATATATATATATATATATGTATATATAAATGTACATATGTATTAGTGTGCATGTATAAAAGTAAAAAGACACGAATGCTTATGTAGATCAAGAGAAATTGCGTTTACATAGATAAATAGAAAGGTACAACAATTTACAAGCGATTTACAATTTATAGAAAAATGTCGTCAGCAGTGTATACACATATATATATATATGTATGTGTGTATGTAAAGTAAATTATAAATTCAAATTAGAGAAAATGATATTTCAAAGAAAGAAAGTGTAGGCCCACACACAACCAACACAAAATCGAATAGAAATGTGTAAATTGTGCATAAATAAATATAATACGATATATTTGTTTACCACACACACACACGCACACATATATGCACCCATAAAAAGAAATTATATTCCCTTTATTTCAAAATTTTTTATTCTCATTCAAAGAGAGAGACAACATTTGCAATTTATTACTCTCAATTTGTTTGATGCGTAAGAATTAAAACTTCTCTTCTGCTTATTCTTCTTCTTTTCTCATTTTTTTTAGTGTTTCTCTCTGCTTATCTTTTACAATTTTCCCTTTTTCTTCTTTTTTTTTGCTTGGATTCATTTATATTGGAGGAAAATTTCAACTTCATTTTCTTCTCTCTTTGTCAATTTTATTGTTGCTATGATCATTTTTCAGTAACGTAATAAACTTCAATATTATTTTGAGGAAATTTCCTTGACTTGCTTATATTGTATAGAAAGAGTACCTTTAAAATTTAATTAATTCTATATCCAAGTTATCAAAATAGCTTACTAACTATGCATTAACAGTTATTACAATTTAAACGCAATTTATAAATTTCTCATTTACCAAATGTTTGTGCTAATTTCAAAAATTATAAAAATTTTTCATAAAATTTCTTTTTATATATTATAATTTTATATTGTACATTTTTAGGATGAGAAATTGTTTACCTTTTTATATTCTTTTAGCAAAGACTCTTTAAACTTAAAAAAGCTTTTTTCATGCAGCCTAAATCGCAGTATTGCCATAACACATAAAGAAATGTACCCAGCTGTAAATATAAACAGTTTGAATAGTCTAAATTATTAGTGTCATACAGGCTGTCTAAAAAGTTATTATTAATATTACAGGGTGTAAAATTAATAGTTTTCATTACATATTAGACCTGCTATTAAATGTAATGGAAGAGTAATCATAATAGAAAATATTTTATAAACGTAATGAATTTTGTTAAGATTTGTTTTTTTTGGTTCTTTTATTCTTTCTTATTAACTAAAAGTTTCTCTCTTTTTGTTTCGTGTAAACACACAAAAAAGTTAATATTACTATAATAAATAAAGTATCGTACACAAGTGAGTGACAGCCTATTTAATAATTGTATCTGCGTTTGTTTTTTTTTATTATTGTTTTTGTTGTTTGTGTCATCGGTAATGAAGTGATGCAACAACGTGTTTATTTTGTCTGCCTTTTTTGTTGGAAAGAAATTGCAAGAGTAAAATCTATTTATTAATTAAATTTAATATAACTTGTACATACTTTAAATAATTTATTGAAGTGCTAATCCAAATATTATGGATAATAGTGACTATGTAAATGATAATGATAGCCTGCAATGGATACCTGAGACACATTCTCATCATAATCATCATCTTCAGCGTCAGCATCAACATCAACATAATCATCATGAAAGATTTAAAAACATTATGGAGAAGAATGTGAATGCTAATGCACCAGGAATTACATTAAATTCACAATCATCTGAACTCAGTTCAAATGATAATTTAATTGTGAATAATGAGAACTATTTAGCACCACATGAGCGTGACCATGGAACAAATGATAATGTAACGAATATTGATCAAATAGCTGCTGAAAATTTAATACTTATGGCACATGATGGTCAAATGATGACTACAAATATTATTACCAATGCAAATGATACAATTGTTGTGGCATCTAATGGTGGTACACCAATACATTGTGAAACTATTATGCGTCAATCCGATTTGATAATTCAGGCAGACGAATCAAATGCCACTAGTATCATTTATAGTAATGCTCAATCCATAGAACATTATATTGATAATACACCACAAATGGTTACCGAAGAAATCATAACAGATGATTGGGTGCAACATCAAGGTGAAGAAAGGTATTATAAAACGTCCAATATAATTTCTTAATTAATATAGAAAAGGAAAGAAGAATTAATAATAATTTTACTTGATTCTTTTAACTAGAGTTGAAATACCAGCCGAACAGATTATTGGATCTGGTTCACATATTTTATTGGATATGGAAGTGCCTTTATCTACCGTACAAGATGAATATTCTGTTCTTAGACCGTACCCATGTGATTTTTGTAGTCGACGTTTCCGCAAAAAGGCCAGTTTAATGAATCATATGGTGGCCCATCAGAATGATCGTCCGCATTTATGTAAATTATGTAATTCACGTTTTTTGCATCGTCAAGATTTAATCAATCATTTAAAAGCTCACGCCGAAGAAGAATTGGCCTTGGAAGATAACGATTGTAATTATTTGATTCTATTTTTAGCTTTTTTGGAAAATTTATTTAAAACTCTCTCTTTTTTTTCCTTGTGCCTTACCCTCTCTTTTTTCATTCTCTCTTCTGGCTTATTAAAATTTCTGGATTAGTTTTACATTTTGATAGTGGCGTTGATGCCACTTCAGGTGTCAATCAAAGGAGATTAACTAATGATAACGAATATGATGAGCAGAACTGGAATATATCTAATGAATCTATACCAATGTATATAAAAAATAGTCCTAAATCAAATGGAGATATCGCCATAGTCACCACCACTGTCACAGAGTCGAATTTTACCTTTAATTCCATTACAAATCAAGCCAGAATGGGAGTAAGCGAAATGACGTATGACGGTGGCAGGGATAATGGCCAAGGTGACAATGATGATAATAAACGTAGCATATCGCGTGGCCGTATTAGCCGTTTAAAGCCCAAACATAATATTTCGTATGATGGTATAAATGTTGATGCTTGTGGCGGTAATGATGATGGCAATAATGGCATTGAATATATGCATAATACAGAAAATCGTGTAGATGAAAAAAATTCTATGAAGCAGATGCAGCAAAAATCTGCCATTACTTCGAAACGTAAACCTTTTGTGTGTCAAAGATGCGGCTTAGCATTTGCCCGAGAAAAAGCTTTGATAGCTCATGGAAAAGTAAAAATCTATATTCAAAAAAAAGATGAAAATAAAAAATTAAATTATTTATTTACAGAAACATCGTCAAGAAGATTCTTATGAATGTAATCATTGTCATGAAATTTTTTGGAATAATGAAAATTTACGAGAACATTTAATGATACATCAATTTGAAGATAGTGACTCAGAATATGAACCGAATGATGGTGATTGTGATATTGAACATAATGATATTAAAGATGATGATGATAGGAATAGTAAAATGAAAAATGCCAAAAGTTCTATTAGTGAATTAAATTCGGAAAAAAGTCGAAAATTTTATAATGATTTCTATTGTAATGAATGTGGCATTTCATTTCATCGTATGGAACGTTTGAAGACTCATGCTAAATTGCATAAAAAAAAAGAAAAAGAAAAAACTGCCATAGACAAAAAATGCGATTTCAATAATAAAATAAATAGTAATAGTAGTCAGAAGCAGATGCTACATCGTCATAGTTGTCATACTTGTGGTGAAACATTTGCAGAAGCTTTAGATTTATTGGCACACGCTGAAGTACACGCCAGATTTCCGACATTTAAGTAAGTAATAAATTATCTAGGCCATATCATTTGTAATGCTCTTTTCGGATGCTAAAATAACTTTTCAATTGTAAAACTTTCTATCTGTAAAATATTAAAGAAATTGCTTCATATTTTACATATTTTCGTGTAATTTTCTCTCTTTTTTTTACTTTGATTTCTTAATCTAATTGGTTTTATTAAACCAGCGGTTGATGCATTGATTGTAACATGTTTAAATGTTTTTTTGTTTTCTTTGTTTTGCTTCTTTTAGGTGTGTCCTTTGCGGTGAAACATTTATTGAGGAAATTACGATTAAACGTCATTTACAAGCTCGGCATAGTAATGAAATGACCGAGAATTCATGCATATTATGTGGGAAGGAATGTCGCGATCGGAAAGCTTTAATTAAACATGCCTGGGATCATTCGCTGGAAAAGTGTCATACATGTACAAAATGTGGAAAAAATTTCCATAATAAAGCTCGCCTGAAACGGCATTGGGCATCACATCGCGACAAATCAGTTCAATGTGAAATATGTCGTGAAGAATTTCCCGATGGCCGTACATTATCGAATCATCGACATAGTCATAGTACAACATCCAACGGGAAATTATTTCCATGTAGTGAATGTGGCAAAACATTCGGTTCACGTAGTTCACAACAAATACATTTAAGAATTCATACGGGCGAGAAGCCATATGGTTGTCGCTATTGTTGGAAGGCATTTGCCGATGGTGGCACACTACGTAAGCACGAACGCATTCATACTGGTGAAAAGCCATATGCTTGTACGGTATGTACACGTGCCTTTAATCAGCGAGTCGTCTTACGTGAACATATACGATCCCATCATTCGGCCATAGATAATAATCGTGGTACTTATTTTTGTCATGTTTGCTCGGTCGATATGTCCACGTCACGTGAATTAATACAACATCTAATTGAGCATAGTGATGCAAATACGGCAAAACAAAGACAACCGGTGGTAAGTCGAAATGAATTGTATTGAATTTCATAATGAGTTGATGCAAGATATGTTTTCTTTTTATAGACGGGTCCACGTAAATACAAACGACGTCGCAAATTGAAGCCGCACGAATTAGTTCGCTTAAAAGATGAGAGTAAATTAGGTGTAGATTTTGGAAATTTTAATGATTACGATATGACAGACATCGATGAAATATTCACATTAAATGGAGCTTCATCTTTAACATCTAAGAACAACAATCAAAACGCGCCAAATAATGATCATAAAGAAAAAGCAAAAAATAAGAGAGGTAAAGAGGAAAAAAATACAAAAAATGAAAAGCACGAATCAAATTGTGAAGTCGATGTTGATCTGGATGTCGATGTCATAAATTGGTGTAATCATTTAAATGAAACTAATAAATTAAAAAAGGTAACACAATCAATGACGACAATAACAACTGCGACGACAACAACAACATCAGCAGCAGCAGTAGCAGCAACAATAACAGCTTATCAAAAAGAATCAATATTCAACAAATTAAAAAATACCTTAAATAGAAGCAATAATGATTTGCCAGATGTACATAGGAAAAGAATTTTACGACGTAAACAGATGTACAATCTCAATAAATCAACTCAAAATACCAAAACGGCAAAACAATTGATTAAAATACCAATAAAAATGGATAATACTATTAATATGGCGAAAGGTAAAGGGCCAAAAATGAAATACACCACCAGAAGAAATGAAACGAAAATAAGATATAAAGAATCTCTAGAAAATGAAAATAAGAGCAGAAAACGTAGTAAATCGATTAAAAAAGATCTGGTAGCATTATTATCAAGAACATCATCGACAATTGTCGATGATTATGATATAATATCACCAGAATTGCAACCACCTAAACAAATTAGTTGTAGTCCAGTGAATATCAAGCAAGAAGATCGGCACGAGATAGAAAGACAATTAAAACATTATCATCAACAATTGCAATCACCATCGCAGTCGCAAAAGGTTCAAGTTGGACGTGAAAAAATTAAACAGAATCATGAATTGAAAATGAATAATCAAAATCAAAATTCACGGATGATGCATAATGCAACAACAACAGCGCCAAACGATATATATGATGCTCATTTATTATTAGAAGCGTCCGGTTTACGGCACGACTTAGATGATATGATATTACTTACACCAATCAAAATGGGTAAAGATGAGCGACAGCAACACTATACCAGTGAATCATCATTTATGGCAGATCAAACGGTTGAAGAGCAACTTTTAATTAAAATTGAGCCGACCTCACCGGATCTAAGAGAAATTGTTAATGGTGTTGTTAACATGATCAACAACAACAATAACAATTATACTAATAATAATAACTGCAATAATGATAATTGTACAAGTGATATAGAAAAGTTAGAACATCATGTGAAGCGTAAGTGCAATGGAGTTGATACTGGCAGCCGTGAAGAAAATTCTAAGCAACGACGAC
This sequence comes from Melophagus ovinus, assembly GCA_023089585.1. Lineage (NCBI taxonomy): Eukaryota > Metazoa > Arthropoda > Insecta > Diptera > Hippoboscidae > Melophagus > Melophagus ovinus. The sequence continues at coordinate 20,194,375 of JAKKIB010000174.1, read as the reverse complement.
AACAACAGGAAAAGCAAAAGGATCTGCGGATGAAAAAGGGTGTGGAACATTGTCATATGATAAATATAACAAAATATTTAACATTTCCAATTATAGATGTAGCCTGTAATTTAAAGTACTCTACTGCCAACAATTCTAATAATTCTAATAATAATAATAAAACGTTTAATTTAGAAACCACAGCTACCTCAATGCCAAACAAAACGTCATCCGCATTATCAGCATCATCAGCAACATCGAATGTCGCCTCCTATTTGGATTACAACGTTTATAGAGCCACACATGGGAAATCATCGTCAATATCAACAACTTTTGTTGCTAACGATAATATTAATAAGAATAGTTCCATTGCAAATAATACAAATAATGAGTTTGATTCCATAAATGCTGTAGTCTCAGCTGCTGATGCCAATGAAGCAGCTACAGCAGCTGTTCAAAAGCAGCAGCAACAACAACCACATCAAAAACATCAACAGCATCAAGATGAGCAACAACATCAATCAGTTAGGTTTCGCAGATATTTTGAATGTGAAATGTGTTCAATGGTATTCTCAGATCGTGCCCAATTATTGGATCATGTACCCATACACATTTAACTAACTTTTTAGCGGCTCTATACAAAAAAAAAATTATTACATAATGTAATGTGCATTGGAACCAAACTATCTTCAGCGAAAAGAAATAACAAAAGTTAAATAAATCAGGGCAACATTGTGGCATGGTCATTGAAATTGTTATCTAAATTATAAGGATTGATACTTCTAAATAGTTAGAAACTTTATAAGATTATGTGCTTAGAAGATTGCATTCTTTTTTAAACTTTCGCTTCGTTAAGTTTTACATTTATCAGGAAATATGAAGAATTTTAATTGATACTGAGATTTTAAGAGTAAGGAAAAAGTAAAGTCAAAAATTCAAAATATAGTGTTATTGTTACAGTTAAATTTGAACAAGAAAGTAAAGTTCCAAAATGAATTTGTTTTAATTGAAATTTTTTTTTTTACTTTTAAATTATTTAATGTTATCCATATTTACTTTATTTTATTTTATTGTATTTTAGTAAATTGAATTGCAATGAATGAATGAAAATGCTTCTATATAACGATTTTATAATAAAAATCTATAAATCTAAAAAATATGAAAAATTGCGTTTGCCTTTTTTTTTAACGGAAGCTCTCCTGAATTTCAACATATTTAAAATTAATACTTTTCAAATCGATTTGAGGTCAGCCTTCTTCACTTGCCATACATTTATATAAAATTATAAGCTGTACGTTTTTTAATGTTTTGCAAAAATGTGCCATATAACGTTTTTTGTGTCTTCGAGAGCGAATGAAATTGAAAATGGATTAAATCGATTGATTTTTAACTGGTGACTGCTATTGTATTGTGTTATTTTAAGAAAACTTCTATGGAAAATCTTAGAATTTTTTTGGCTTTTCTTTAATAAGAAATATTTTGTTGGTATTCAAGAAAAATCGATCTGCCTACAAAAAACATTGTAGGCAGATTGTTCCGAAGGCAGATATTGTACATAAATTGATATAAAAGAGAACATGACCATTTGTTGTCCTTTCTTTATTTTAAGTGTTAAATATTAAAGTGATTTGATTGTTGTATCCAACCGCCCAGTTAATTCTAGCATGTAGCTTGGCCTTACAAAAGTCTGAATGATTTGAAAGAATGTGCCCACAGTACAATTTAAACTAAGAATATCTTTCCTACTTAAGAAAGAATCTAAATGCTTGTAATGACTGAATGATGACAAAACTCTTCTGTATTTATTCTAGCCATGATTCTATATTGCCTAATCCCAAATGTAAAAAATCGTTACGCCCATGAGTAGCCTTAGAAGTAATACAGTTTCTTTATGTGATCCCTTCATTCTTAAATTTGTCACAGCCATAAAAGGTTTGCTCTTTTAACTTCCATTAATTTAAATGGAGTTATTTATTAAGAATTCGCGTATTATCGACCAATTACTGATCAATGGTAAAAATAAGGAATAAAAAAATGACTTTTCATCCTGCCTTCGTAACTTTTTCTACAAGGGATTGATTATTTTAGCCAAAATTTTTGCAATGCAATACAATTTTATAGGAACATTGCATAAATTTTTATTTTTTTAATTAAGGTCACTAAAAAAATTTAACATATTTATTTTTCTACTTTTTATATTATTTTCTTTTGTTATATTAAGAAACTTTTGATTTAACAACTTCACGAGTAAAAAATGTTCAACATTTGTATCTTTCTCAAAATCGAAATATATAAAAAAAAACAAAATTAAAAGTTTTATAAATAGTAAAATAATTAAAAGAAAAATGTCCAAAGCGAAAAAGACAGCACAAAGTTTTATATCGCGAAATCTTGTAACTATTGTTATGATACCGTCAATTGTCGGTCTACATTTCGGTTGGAGTTTAATACAAAAGAATCGTCAATTGGTACCTGAAGGTACTGAAGTTGAAATGCCTCCAATTAAGTTTGCGAAATTCTGTTGGAGAAAATTAACGATGCAATCCACGGCATTAGAAAATAATGAAAATGAAATAAAATGAAATTATTATGAGAAATAATGGAAACTGCTCTTTTTGTTGTCTACGTAATTTCTTTATTAGCATTATCCTTTAATTTGTTGTTTTATAAATTTATTGTTAAGTTGATTTTTTAAAAAATTGTTCGAAAAATATGTGAAGCAACTTTGTGAAAAAATCATTAAAGTGGAACTCGGAGTCCTTCCTTTGTTTCCATTTCCACTCTGATTCTTTATACTTGTCCCGGTAATTTGTACAATCAAGACATCCTCCAAACCATGCCCCACAAAAATGTCCACATTAAAATAGAGTACTTCAACTTTGCATAACTAATAGTAATAATCCTAGCGTAAGCCTCAACTGCACCTAATTCAAAAACTAATTGAATGTTCAACAAAAACAAATGAAAGTTCTTGGGACATTTAGACTTGTTACATGGAAGAACGACTATTATTTTCTAAATGAACAAGGAACAATCATCGCGAAATCAGAAAGTAATCACAGCCTCACCAGGAAAAGCTTTTTAATGAAAATGCGAATGTTTTAACATAGAAATGGAATGTCAAACATGCAATTTTTAATTTAATTTTGTGTCATTACATCAGAAATACTAAAAAAAATACATTAAATGTTGAAAGAAGCAAATCAATATTTTGGACTATCACAATTTGAATAAGGCAATCATTATTTGGTGGTTTGTGTTTCCATTTCAAATTATTGTTTGCGTTTCAAATTCTGCAATCGTCGGCGCTCTGACTCGCGAAAAGCAGAACGTTCAGAAGGTTTCATACCAACCGGTTGACGCAATATGTCAGCTTTTTTAGCATACACCGTAGGATCATATGGTGTAGGTTCAGAATCGTCCCAACTCTCTTCAGGTTGCCAATTTTCTGATCCCTCCACCTCTAATTTACGTGAAGTCTCAGTAGACTTCGGACCGCAAAAAGTATCATCAATCGATGAGCTCAAACCAACTATCGGTTCCGAAGTATGACGAAATTGTTCAAAATTACGGCGCTCTGGGCAAACCGCAACATGCCACTACAATTATATACATATTATAATTAAGCAACAATATTTTTTTCTTAAAAAAATTTTTCTAATAAAAAAATCTGTATATTTCAAATTAAATTACTTACGTTTAATTCGGCTTTGCTCAATCGGTGATTATTATTAAATGGGCAAAATGCCTTCTCAGTCAAAGGGTACGAGGTGCGGCAACGGACTAAATGCACTTCGACCCGTTTGCGCAAAACCATATGGGAACCATTATAGGGGCATTGATGGAAGTCATCTTCTTCAGGATTCATTTTATTCGTTTCCGATAAAGCGATTTTCGGATATCAGCTGATTTAATATCCTTTAATTAATTCGCTCGAATGTGGAGCACAAATATGAAACTTTTTCAAATTAATTGATTGCGAACTATAAAATAAATAGATAAATATATTTAGATAATAAATAAATAGATAAATAAATATAGATAAAACGCAGATACACAAATTGAGTTCATATTTTCATTTGCTTACATTATCTTCCTTTAAATAATTAGCTCTGGCGGGTCTGATGCGCAAAATTTTATTTTTTTCAAATTGGTTTTTAAATTGCTTTTTACGAACTTTAAAACAAATAGATAAATATAAAAATGAAATCTCAAAAAATTTATAAATGAAATTGCGTACAAATTTATGCCAAACTTTTAACTTACGTTTAATAATATTTTATTATATATCGCGTGTATAAAGCACGAAAATCGAGCTCTTTATCAAATTGATATTTAATTTGCTTTATTAACTGCAAAGCGAATAAATATTAATGTGCATTAAGCATCAACTATTTATAGATGAAATTATATAAAAATAACTTCTACAATTCAATTCAATTGACTTAGATTTAATTCAATTTTATTAATTATATTAATTGCGAATCACGATGTAAGCTCTTCGAATGATTTTCAAAGAATGAATGATTTGCTTTTTTTCAGTTGCAACTAATTTGACTATTTGAATCAACACTACTCTAAGATTGCTATGATTGATTTATATTTTCAAAAATTATACTTCATACAGTAAAGTCAAGTAAGTTCAAAATAAATTTCATTGTCAGATAAAACAAAAAATTTAAGAACGAAATTGCCTAGAAATAAATGTCAAATTTTTTAATTGACTTACATTTAATATCCTTTAATTAACGCGGATCTGATGAGCAAAATTGAATCTTTTTCAAATTGGCTTTTTAATTGCTTTTTGCAAACTCTAAAACAAATAGATAAATATATAAATGAAATATCAAAAAATTTATAAATGAAATTGCTTACAAATTTATGCCAAACTTTTAACTTACGTTTAATAATATTTTATTATATATCGCGTGTATAAAGCACGAAAATCGAGCTCTTTATCAAATTGATATTTAATTTGCTTTATTAACTGCAAAGCGAATAAATATTAATGTGCATTAAGCATCAACTATTTATAGATGAAATTATATAAAAATAACTTCCACAATTCAATTCAATTGACTTAGATTTAATTCAATTTTATTAATTATATTAATTGCGAATCACGATGTAAGCTCTTCGAATGATTTTCAAAGAATGAATGATTTGCTTTTTTTCAGTTGCCAACTAAACTTTGACTATTTGAATAAACACTACTCTAGGATTGCTATGATTGATTTATACATTCATCAAAGTCAGTAGAACGAGTAAAGAAAAACCAAATAATATTAAGTATTATTTAAAATACATGAACTTTTTTTAAACGCCGATATTTGACAACTCTAAAAATTTTATTAGGAAACACGCTAAATTAAAAGCCAGTTGAGTTTTAACTAATAAATCTTACAAAATCCCGGCATATAGCACAACTCTGTTATTAAAAAACACAGAGCAGTATTTAACGATTTAAAACAGGGACTATTAAAAATACAAATATGTCTTCACAAAATTATGTGAAATTATTTAATAATTTCCCTTTAATATTATCCATTTACATAAAATTCGATATAAGATCATGGTGTATTAAATCAACCGCTTTATTTCTAAGAAAATTCCGTAATGCACAAAACAACGTTACATGTAAACTCTGTAGGCGCAATAAAAATCACGGATACTGAATGATGACACTGACGTCGAATTTAGATTTATAATTCAATAACCAACAAAATGTATAAAATATTTCCCAAAAATGGACATTTGTAAAAATATAGACAGACAGCCATATAAACTTTTAAACGATTTTTAGAATTTTCCTACACATTTTAAGTGAGTATGACTTTGTTCGTAAACACACTCAAGTCTTCATAATGATTAAATAATTTGTATATAATATAAATTACACAAATTACTAATTATAAATATTTCATAGAACTTTATTTTGGTATTCTCGTTTTTATTGTTCTTTTGTTTCGTTTTGTTTTTATGTACCTTTCTCTTTTAACTAAACACACTCACGTTTATTATTAAAATTTACAATCAATGTACATGCATATGTAACATTTGTTTTTATTATTACTATTATTATTATTACTAGTGTTAATATTTATATTTACTTATGTATTACACTGAACGGTTTCCGCCATCAATTTAATAAAATGTTTAGTGAATTGCAAAAGTATGAAATGTACACGTAACGGTATTTCGATTACCGTTATTCACTTAATCCATTCATTTCACAGAGTCCGGCAAAACACACAGAGAGAGAGAGAGACAGAGTGACATTGAATGTGTAAATACAGGACCAAAAGGGTAAAGAAATGAGAGAGAAAGCAATCTCCAAATGTTAAACTGCAAAATGTATGTGTTTGTGCTTGAAGTAAAGCATTACTTCACAATTATGTTGCGTGGATACTTTTTCATATATTTTCTTGAAAAATTATCTAAACCAAGCAAAGAGTAGATGGGTCGTTTAATAAAAAAAAAAAACGACCTCTGACTACATTATTTTACATATGAATCTCTCTAATACGCATTTGGACAAGTTATTTGAAAGAAATGGAAGCAATATGTGAGAAGCTTAAACTCCTTGTCTATGTAGGATTTAATTTGTCTGACCTAAACTTGACATCCATTCCTACTACTTCTTTTTTGCATTTCTAATATTTATTTTCTTACTTACTAATCTTTGCGATTACTATTATTACTCTTGTTGTTGTTGTTGTTGTTGTTGTTGTTATTGTTGTTGTTTCAATCCCAGTACAACTTTATATTTTGAATGATATATATATATATATCTACTACTGCGTCAGGTGTGAGTTAATTGTTAAATTATCCAATTGGCCATTAAAGAGTATATCACTAATTAGTTTCTCAGCAACGATACGTTGATGTGTATTCATAACTCTTAATTTACTGGCCACATTAATACCAATAGCATCGTATTCATCTTCGGGTCTTTGGGTTGAATGAGCGGTTGCAGTATAAGCTGTTGCCGTACCACCAAACAATGGCTGTAAATGTTCACGTGCTATTTGTATGGTTGGTACTTGCTGATGCAATTGTGCGGCAGCTGCTGCCGCTTGATTAGCTTGATTTTGTTGTTGTTGTTGGAGCTGCTGTTGTATATGATGTTGTTGTTCGAGTGAATTAACAGCCTGTTGAATTTCACGTTGCGAATTTGAGTCGAGCGATGTAATTTCTAGCACCTTCACAGCTGTTGTGTGTTGCGGTTGGGTTTGAGTATGCTGCAGCTGTTGAGCATGATGATGTTGTTGTTGGTGCTGCTGATGTTGTTGATGATGATGATGGTGATGGTGTTGTAAAGCAGCTGCTGCGGCAGCGGCAGCTGCTGTTTCCTGAGCATCAGAACTCTCTTGCTCTGTACCATCTTGAAGCTCTTGCTTTTGTTGCTGCTGTTGCTGATGCTGTTGTGTCTGTGGCGGTTTATGATCTTCACTTTTCACAATTGTAACAACATTACCATTAGCCACTGCTGTTAGGGTTGTTGTTGTTGTACCCACCTCTGCTTGTATATCAACCTGAGCATTCGATGTTACACTGCTCGCCTCCAAATGTTGCTCATCTTCATATTCCATCGATTCATCATCGTCAAAACTTAAGGGCAGGGAACGTTTCAATGGCTTCATTTCATTTGCTGTATTAGATATTAAGCGTTTCGGATTACCATGATCGGCTATAAATGACAAACGATCATAATACCATAAACGTGTTTCATAATTTGGTCGGGCATTAATTTTTCTCAATTCACGGCGAAACGCTGAACGCAACGAATTGATTTTTCTTACTACCATATTACGGTCGGGGTTCGGTTCAACCTCTTTCAATTTCTCAACCAATTTGTCGTAAGCTGTATTGCGCGATGTATTGTTGCTATAATCAGGATGTTTGGGCTGCCACAAACATTCCTCGGCCTGATACATTTCAATAAATTCACCCAACCAGTGGCGGGAATAACTACGCAAATCATTCAATTGACTAACCATACCGCGTCGATTATTGTAACGCAAACCGAATTTCATTCACGCTAAAAAATGTTTTAGAATAAAACAGATAATCACAAATAAGTACGATAGACGTTTTTTTCCAATCCCTCCGTTTCTTTTAAACCTATATTTTCTTTTTCTTTGGTATTTTGTTGTTATTTATTTTTTTACATAAAAGGCCACACTCTTCGAGTGATTGATTTAGGCAATCTATTGAATTACAATTCTTTAATTAATTTTTTTGTCCACAATATTTAGAGTTTACTATTAAATATCTATGGTTTTTTCTTTATTTTTTGAGAACATTATAAACAAAAGCAATAGAAGAAACGAAGCAAAAAACAGTGGTTTCAGTTCGCCAACAACTCAAACACGTCAACTATCAAACACCATTGCATATATGTAAAACATTTCTTGAAATAGTTTTTGTCTCTATTCACAATACCAAACGACAACCAACAGTGCTTGACACTTTTTTCTTTTTTCACTCTTTCGCAACATCAACCGACACCAACTTCAACAAATTGTACACTTAGTGTTTAATTCTCATTTTATAGTGATAGTAATAATGAGAAAAAAATATTTGTATTAAGAATTTTATTCTAAACTCGTTAAAAAATATTTACATTTTTATAAGAATATAAATAAAACGAATAGAGCAATATCTTTTTTAATACATTACAAATTCAATACATGTTTTAGTTGCACAAAAAATGTATCATAATAGAAAAAACTACTTTAATTAGCGTCGTTGATGTTTATAACTGTGCAGCACTAACATTACAATTGAACAAATAATAACAGCCCTGTCCTTATAAGAGGCTATAAATTGAAGAATAATCACAAAAATGAAAATAAACTTACAAAAAATGCTGTATAAATAATGATTTTTTTTTGTAATTTCTTTAAACTTTCTTTAATGTACTTTACTTTTATTTCCATTTTATTTTATTTTGTTACGTGCTATTAACTTTAAACCTATAATTTCATATGTATATATATATTTATATTTATAAATATGCTTATTATTAAACGCTTAAAAATTTCTAATCAGTACCGAAATATTTTTGGCCAAAATGATTTGGTGCCACCGGATGCAATTCTGATGTAAGAATTTTCAATTTTGGGAAAGCGGTGACAACAGTTTTAGCTGCCATTGGCGTACAAAACAAATTTGATAATATTATACAACTCTCTGGAACATCATGCTCTTTTAACACATTGACTGCCTATTTAGTTTTTTTTTTCAATTTCACCACAAACGAACCAAAAAAAAAAAAAATGAATAATTCTTGTATTCTCCGCATATAGATAACTTTATATAGAATTTCACCTGGACAACTGTATTCCCGGTGGACATAATTGGATACATTAACAATACTTGACGCCGTGAGAT